>OY725500.1:3784248-4310164 GCA_963281255.1 Aphrocallistes beatrix | reverse complement strand
ACTTTCAAATCAATCCGTTTCCTAACTCAAAATGCCTCAAATCACTTTCAAATCAATCCGTTTCCTAACTCAAAATGCCTCAAATCACTTTCAAATCAATCCGTTTCCTAACTCAAAATGCCTCAAATCACTTTCAAATCAATCCGTTTCCTAACTCAAAATGCCTCAAATCACTTTCAAATCAATCCGTTTCCTAACTCAAAATGCCTCAAATCACTTTCAAATCAATCCGTTTTCCTAACTCAAAATGCCTCAAATCACTTTCAAATCAATCCGTTTCCTAACTCAAAATGCCTCAAATCACTTTCAAATCAATCCGTTTCCTAACTCAAAATGCCTCAAATCACTTTCAAATCAATCCGTTTCCTAACTCAAAATGCCTCAAATCACTTTCAAATCAATCCGTTTCCTAACTCAAAATGCCTCAAATCACTTTCAAATCAATCCGTTTCCTAACTCAAAATGCCTCAAATCACTTTCAAATCAATCCGTTTCCTAACTCAAAATGCCTCAAATCACTTTCAAATCAATCCGTTTCCTAACTCAAAATGCCTCAAATCACTTTCAAATCAATCCGTTTCCTAACTCAAAATGCCTCAAATCACTTTCAAATCAATCCGTTTCCTAACTCAAAATGCCTCAAATCACTTTCAAATCAATCCGTTTCCTAACTCAAAATGCCTCAAATCACTTTCAAATCAATCCGTTTCCTAACTCAAAATGCCTCAAATCACTTTCAAATCAATCCGGTTTCCTAACTCAAAATGCCTCAAATCACTTTCAAATCAATCCGTTTCCTAACTCAAATGCCTCAAATCACTTTCAAATCAATCCGTTTCCTAACTCAAAATGCCTCAAATCACTTTCAAATCAATCCGTTTCCTAACTCAAAATGCCTCAAATCACTTTCAAATCAATCCGTTTCCTAACTCAAAATGCCTCAAATCACTTTCAAATCAATCCGTTTCCTAACTCAAAATGCCTCAAATCACTTTCAAATCAATCCGTTTCCTAACTCAAAATGCCTCAAATCACTTTCAAATCAATCCGTTTCCTAACTCAAAATGCCTCAAATCACTTTCAAATCAATCCGTTTCCTAACTCAAAATGCCTCAAATCACTTTCAAATCAATCCGTTTCCTAACTCAAAATGCCTCAAATCACTTTCAAATCAATCCGTTTCCTAACTCAAAATGCCTCAAATCACTTTCAAATCAATCCGTTTCCTAACTCAAAATGCCTCAAATCACTTTCAAATCAATCCGTTTCCTAACTCAAAATGCCTCAAATCACTTTCAAATCAATCCGTTTCCTAACTCAAAATGCCTCAAATCACTTTCAAATCAATCCGTTTCCTAACTCAAAATGCCTCAAATCACTTTCAAATCAATCCGTTTCCTAACTCAAAATGCCTCAAATCACTTTCAAATCAATCCGTTTCCTAACTCAAAATGCCTCAAATCACTTTCAAATCAATCCGTTTCCTAACTCAAAATGCCTCAAATCACTTTCAAATCAATCCGTTTCCTAACTCAAAATGCCTCAAATCACTTTCAAATCAATCCGTTTCCTAACTCAAAATGCCTCAAATCACTTTCAAATCAATCCGTTTCCTAACTCAAAATGCCTCAAATCACTTTCAAATCAATCCGTTTCCTAACTCAAAATGCCTCAAATCACTTTCAAATCAATCCGTTTCCTAACTCAAAATGCCTCAAATCACTTTCAAATCAATCCGTTTCCTAACTCAAAATGCCTCAAATCACTTTCAAATCAATCCGTTTCCTAACTCAAAATGCCTCAAATCACTTTCAAATCAATCCGTTTCCTAACTCAAAATGCCTCAAATCACTTTCAAATCAATCCGTTTCCTAACTCAAAATGCCTCAAATCACTTTCAAATCAATCCGTTTCCTAACTCAAAATGCCTCAAATCACTTTCAAATCAATCCGTTTCCTAACTCAAAATGCCTCAAATCACTTTCAAATCAATCCGTTTCCTAACTCAAAATGCCTCAAATCACTTTCAAATCAATCCGTTTCCTAACTCAAAATGCCTCAAATCACTTTCAAATCAATCCGTTTCCTAACTCAAAATGCCTCAAATCACTTTCAAATCAATCCGTTTCCTAACTCAAAATGCCTCAAATCACTTTCAAATCAATCCGTTTCCTAACTCAAAATGCCTCAAATCACTTTCAAATCAATCCGTTTCCTAACTCAAAATGCCTCAAATCACTTTCAAATCAATCCGTTTCCTAACTCAAAATGCCTCAAATCACTTTCAAATCAATCCGTTTCCTAACTCAAAATGCCTCAAATCACTTTCAAATCAATCCGTTTCCTAACTCAAAATGCCTCAAATCACTTTCAAATCAATCCGTTTCCTAACTCAAAATGCCTCAAATCACTTTCAAATCAATCCGTTTCCTAACTCAAAATGCCTCAAATCACTTTCAAATCAATCCGTTTCCTAACTCAAAATGCCTCAAATCACTTTCAAATCAATCCGTTTCCTAACTCAAAATGCCTCAAATCACTTTCAAATCAATCCGTTTCCTAACTCAAAATGCCTCAAATCACTTTCAAATCAATCCGTTTCCTAACTCAAAATGCCTCAAATCACTTTCAAATCAATCCGTTTCCTAACTCAAAATGCCTCAAATCACTTTCAAATCAATCCGTTTCCTAACTCAAAATGCCTCAAATCACTTTCAAATCAATCCGTTTCCTAACTCAAAATGCCTCAAATCACTTTCAAATCAATCCGTTTCCTAACTCAAAATGCCTCAAATCACTTTCAAATCAATCCGTTTCCTAACTCAAAATGCCTCAAATCACTTTCAAATCAATCCGTTTCCTAACTCAAAATGCCTCAAATCACTTTCAAATCAATCCGTTTCCTAACTCAAAATGCCTCAAATCACTTTCAAATCAATCCGTTTCCTAACTCAAAATGCCTCAAATCACTTTCAAATCAATCCGTTTCCTAACTCAAAATGCCTCAAATCACTTTCAAATCAATCCGTTTCCTAACTCAAAATGCCTCAAATCACTTTCAAATCAATCCGTTTCCTAACTCAAAATGCCTCAAATCACTTTCAAATCAATCCGTTTCCTAACTCAAAATGCCTCAAATCACTTTCAAATCAATCCGTTTCCTAACTCAAAATGCCTCAAATCACTTTCAAATCAATCCGTTTCCTAACTCAAAATGCCTCAAATCACTTTCAAATCAATCCGTTTCCTAACTCAAAATGCCTCAAATCACTTTCAAATCAATCCGTTTCCTAACTCAAAATGCCTCAAATCACTTTCAAATCAATCCGTTTCCTAACTCAAAATGCCTCAAATCACTTTCAAATCAATCCGTTTCCTAACTCAAAATGCCTCAAATCACTTTCAAATCAATCCGTTTCCTAACTCAAAATGCCTCAAATCACTTTCAAATCAATCCGTTTCCTAACTCAAAATGCCTCAAATCACTTTCAAATCAATCCGTTTCCTAACTCAAAATGCCTCAAATCACTTTCAAATCAATCCGTTTCCTAACTCAAAATGCCTCAAATCACTTTCAAATCAATCCGTTTCCTAACTCAAAATGCCTCAAATCACTTTCAAATCAATCCGTTTCCTAACTCAAAATGCCTCAAATCACTTTCAAATCAATCCGTTTCCTAACTCAAAATGCCTCAAATCACTTTCAAATCAATCCGTTTCCTAACTCAAAATGCCTCAAATCACTTTCAAATCAATCCGTTTCCTAACTCAAAATGCCTCAAATCACTTTCAAATCAATCCGTTTCCTAACTCAAAATGCCTCAAATCACTTTCAAATCAATCCGTTTCCTAACTCAAAATGCCTCAAATCACTTTCAAATCAATCCGTTTCCTAACTCAAAATGCCTCAAATCACTTTCAAATCAATCCGTTTCCTAACTCAAAATGCCTCAAATCACTTTCAAATCAATCCGTTTCCTAACTCAAAATGCCTCAAATCACTTTCAAATCAATCCGTTTCCTAACTCAAAATGCCTCAAATCACTTTCAAATCAATCCGTTTCCTAACTCAAAATGCCTCAAATCACTTTCAAATCAATCCGTTTCCTAACTCAAAATGCCTCAAATCACTTTCAAATCAATCCGTTTCCTAACTCAAAATGCCTCAAATCACTTTCAAATCAATCCGTTTCCTAACTCAAAATGCCTCAAATCACTTTCAAATCAATCCGTTTCCTAACTCAAAATGCCTCAAATCACTTTCAAATCAATCCGTTTCCTAACTCAAAATGCCTCAAATCACTTTCAAATCAATCCGTTTCCTAACTCAAAATGCCTCAAATCACTTTCAAATCAATCCGTTTCCTAACTCAAAATGCCTCAAATCACTTTCAAATCAATCCGTTTCCTAACTCAAAATGCCTCAAATCACTTTCAAATCAATCCGTTTCCTAACTCAAAATGCCTCAAATCACTTTCAAATCAATCCGTTTCCTAACTCAAAATGCCTCAAATCACTTTCAAATCAATCCGTTTCCTAACTCAAAATGCCTCAAATCACTTTCAAATCAATCCGTTTCCTAACTCAAAATGCCTCAAATCACTTTCAAATCAATCCGTTTCCTAACTCAAAATGCCTCAAATCACTTTCAAATCAATCCGTTTCCTAACTCAAAATGCCTCAAATCACTTTCAAATCAATCCGTTTCCTAACTCAAAATGCCTCAAATCACTTTCAAATCAATCCGTTTCCTAACTCAAAATGCCTCAAATCACTTTCAAATCAATCCGTTTCCTAACTCAAAATGCCTCAAATCACTTTCAAATCAATCCGTTTCCTAACTCAAAATGCCTCAAATCACTTTCAAATCAATCCGTTTCCTAACTCAAAATGCCTCAAATCACTTTCAAATCAATCCGTTTCCTAACTCAAAATGCCTCAAATCACTTTCAAATCAATCCGTTTCCTAACTCAAAATGCCTCAAATCACTTTCAAATCAATCCGTTTCCTAACTCAAAATGCCTCAAATCACTTTCAAATCAATCCGTTTCCTAACTCAAAATGCCTCAAATCACTTTCAAATCAATCCGTTTCCTAACTCAAAATGCCTCAAATCACTTTCAAATCAATCCGTTTCCTAACTCAAAATGCCTCAAATCACTTTCAAATCAATCCGTTTCCTAACTCAAAATGCCTCAAATCACTTTCAAATCAATCCGTTTCCTAACTCAAAATGCCTCAAATCACTTTCAAATCAATCCGTTTCCTAACTCAAAATGCCTCAAATCACTTTCAAATCAATCCGTTTCCTAACTCAAAATGCCTCAAATCACTTTCAAATCAATCCGTTTCCTAACTCAAAATGCCTCAAATCACTTTCAAATCAATCCGTTTCCTAACTCAAAATGCCTCAAATCACTTTCAAATCAATCCGTTTCCTAACTCAAAATGCCTCAAATCACTTTCAAATCAATCCGTTTCCTAACTCAAAATGCCTCAAATCACTTTCAAATCAATCCGTTTCCTAACTCAAAATGCCTCAAATCACTTTCAAATCAATCCGTTTCCTAACTCAAAATGCCTCAAATCACTTTCAAATCAATCCGTTTCCTAACTCAAAATGCCTCAAATCACTTTCAAATCAATCCGTTTCCTAACTCAAAATGCCTCAAATCACTTTCAAATCAATCCGTTTCCTAACTCAAAATGCCTCAAATCACTTTCAAATCAATCCGTTTCCTAACTCAAAATGCCTCAAATCACTTTCAAATCAATCCGTTTCCTAACTCAAAATGCCTCAAATCACTTTCAAATCAATCCGTTTCCTAACTCAAAATGCCTCAAATCACTTTCAAATCAATCCGTTTCCTAACTCAAAATGCCTCAAATCACTTTCAAATCAATCCGTTTCCTAACTCAAAATGCCTCAAATCACTTTCAAATCAATCCGTTTCCTAACTCAAAATGCCTCAAATCACTTTCAAATCAATCCGTTTCCTAACTCAAAATGCCTCAAATCACTTTCAAATCAATCCGTTTCCTAACTCAAAATGCCTCAAATCACTTTCAAATCAATCCGTTTCCTAACTCAAAATGCCTCAAATCACTTTCAAATCAATCCGTTTCCTAACTCAAAATGCCTCAAATCACTTTCAAATCAATCCGTTTCCTAACTCAAAATGCCTCAAATCACTTTCAAATCAATCCGTTTCCTAACTCAAAATGCCTCAAATCACTTTCAAATCAATCCGTTTCCTAACTCAAAATGCCTCAAATCACTTTCAAATCAATCCGTTTCCTAACTCAAAATGCCTCAAATCACTTTCAAATCAATCCGTTTCCTAACTCAAAATGCCTCAAATCACTTTCAAATCAATCCGTTTCCTAACTCAAAATGCCTCAAATCACTTTCAAATCAATCCGTTTCCTAACTCAAAATGCCTCAAATCACTTTCAAATCAATCCGTTTCCTAACTCAAAATGCCTCAAATCACTTTCAAATCAATCCGTTTCCTAACTCAAAATGCCTCAAATCACTTTCAAATCAATCCGTTTCCTAACTCAAAATGCCTCAAATCACTTTCAAATCAATCCGTTTCCTAACTCAAAATGCCTCAAATCACTTTCAAATCAATCCGTTTCCTAACTCAAAATGCCTCAAATCACTTTCAAATCAATCCGTTTCCTAACTCAAAATGCCTCAAATCACTTTCAAATCAATCCGTTTCCTAACTCAAAATGCCTCAAATCACTTTCAAATCAATCCGTTTCCTAACTCAAAATGCCTCAAATCACTTTCAAATCAATCCGTTTCCTAACTCAAAATGCCTCAAATCACTTTCAAATCAATCCGTTTCCTAACTCAAAATGCCTCAAATCACTTTCAAATCAATCCGTTTCCTAACTCAAAATGCCTCAAATCACTTTCAAATCAATCCGTTTCCTAACTCAAAATGCCTCAAATCACTTTCAAATCAATCCGTTTCCTAACTCAAAATGCCTCAAATCACTTTCAAATCAATCCGTTTCCTAACTCAAAATGCCTCAAATCACTTTCAAATCAATCCGTTTCCTAACTCAAAATGCCTCAAATCACTTTCAAATCAATCCGTTTCCTAACTCAAAATGCCTCAAATCACTTTCAAATCAATCCGTTTCCTAACTCAAAATGCCTCAAATCACTTTCAAATCAATCCGTTTCCTAACTCAAAATGCCTCAAATCACTTTCAAATCAATCCGTTTCCTAACTCAAATCACTTTGTTCTTATAACGTTTCCGTCATAAAATGTTTGGTTTCTCTCTCATTTGGCCACGTTCCTTACAGAATAATGATAATTTTTTTAAAGTTCAATGTTCTTATCCATGGTCCAAGAATGATTCCGGTGTCAGATACATTCTGTAATGAAAATATTAAGAATTAACACCAATGTTACTCCCAGTTTCTTCATTCTCACTTTAGTGCTTACTATCGTAGCGTTGATCGAGATGGATTCTTCAGCTGAATGTGCTGGTGAGACTCCACCCAGTAGCTACGCGTTTTTTGTACGTCTGTTTGGATCCAGGGCAGAGAAACGCCCGTTTAGAACTTAGTGGTGTCCTCCTCTACTCTGACACAAAAGTAACGTATCGTTTTTGAATTGAATTAATTCAGGGTTGGTTTTTATGATTTATTTTCACGAAAATTTACTTTACTGCACGCTATTCTACATTTAAGACGATTGCAAATTCTATTTGGTATTGCTTATGTTGCCAGGTTAGATCTCCTCAAATATGTATCGAAATTTTGTAAATTTTCAATGATATCGATTCTAACAGTAAGACAGAAGTATTTAGAGCTGTTATCTATCTTATAATTAATGAATCAATTGATTTCATACAAATGCTAGAAATTAATTTAGATCATTTATCCATGGTCCAATCACAGACGTTGAAAAATTAACACCATTTTCTGAAGTTATATGTTATTATCCATGGTTCAATAATTATTTGGTTAATCGAGATAGATTCTGCAGCTGAATGTGCTGGTGAGACTCAAGGAGAGTATTTTAAGATTCCTGCGATGTTCCATCCATTCAGGAGCTACGCGTTTCTTGTGCGTATGTTTGGAACCAAGGGTGAGAAACGTTCGTTTAGAATTGAGTGGTGTGCGAAGTACCACTGGCTTCACTACGATCAGAGTTGCACTCGGGGCCGGCTGTTCCGCCCGCCCGCAACAGACCGCACAATACATACTACTTGACAACTGTCAGGTCAGCCAGGTACGTCAATGACGACATAACTCACCATCTTGTTAAGACCATTCGGGCGCAGATAATTTACATCAAAATCCTTTAAAATACAACTATTTCACTTATGTTACTGGTTTACTTTGCTCTTATTCCAATTAATTCTTATTTGTTTTCTTTATTTTTCTCAATTATTAGATTCATGAAGTAGAATTAGATTTACTCTCCCCTTCTACTCTGAAACAAAGTAACGTGTTGTTTTTGAATTCATTAGGGAGGTTTGTTGAGTTATTTTCCCGAAAATTTACTTTAATGCACGCTGTTCTACATTTAAGACTATTGCAAATGATATTTGGTATTGCTTATGTTGCCAGGTTAGATGTCCACAAATATGTATCGAAATTTATATATTTATTTTCTTGTTTTATTCGTTTGATTCAAGACGCATAGTTGCCTACTTTCACAAGATATATTTACATCATAGCTTTGGGATAGGAGAGTTCAACAATCACTAAATATATACTACTTAATCACCCTTTCATTTCTGATTTGTTTCTACCCCATATGACTAATTTAATTGTTATTTCTATAAGTACAAGTTACAATAGCATACATCGTAATTAATTATGATATCAAACATTAATGTTCACTCTTGTAGATTGCGGCGTATCTTTTCCGAGGATAACGTGGAGCTGTAGCGTAGCTTTCCCGGAGATATCCTCTAGCTGTAACGTAGCTTTCCCAGAGATATGGTGTAGCTGTAACGTAGCTTTCCCAGAGATATGATGTAGCTGTAACGTAGCTTTCGCGGAGATATGGTGTAGCTGTAACGTAGCTTTCCCGGAGATATCCTGTAGCTGTAACGTAGCTTTCCCAGAGATATCCTGTAGCTGTAACGTAGCTTTCCCGGAGATATGATGTGGTTGTGCTGTAGATATGGCGTAGGTATCCAGTTGCTGTCACGTAGCTAGCTATGATGAGTTGGAGTGAGAAGCTCATCAGATGAGTCGTTTGGAAGAGTGATGGAGAGCGAAAAGGATCTGTTGAAATTGTTCGAAACTGTGTTCATCCCTTGTATATATACTCTACACCGTTCCATGCAGGAGCAGACACCTGTCGCAACCTCCTGTCTATTGCAGTTATAATTAGAACTAACTCAGTACTAAACACTTGTCAGAGGCAACACCTGCTTCAAAGGTGTCCACACTCTTGTTTAGTCGACAGGTGTTTAGTCTTGCAGGTGTCTACTCCAGATAATGATTGGCAGGTGCCTACTGACAGATGCCTACTGCTGTGTGGGACCGGGGAGAGTATATATACGGGTGAAGAAGCTGCAGAAACTATATTGCCGGCAATATTCGCTACCTTCTTCAACGCTTCACCTCATCACCCCCGGGGGCATCGCTACACAGCCAACTCTCCAGCAGGTCAGTATTATCCTACTCTTACACTTGACAAATAGACTTTACAAATAGACCGACCTGATATTTTCTCTTTTAGAATTCTCACCGCCAGATTCAGGCTGAGGGACTACCAGATCTTCAGACTGAGAGACGACCAGATCTTCAGACTGAGGGACTACCAGATCTTCTGACTGAGGGACTACCAGATCTTCAGACTGAGGGACTACCAGATCTTCTGACTGAGGGACTACCAGATCTTCTGACTGAGGGACTACCTGATCTTCAGACTGAGGGACTTCCAGATCTTTAGACGAGGGACTACCAGATCTTCTGACTGAGGCACTTCCAAACTGCCAGACCGTCGAGCTAAGGTATGTGTCTAATCTTAACGCCATCACTCACTTCTTTCCCATTTTCAAACTAATCAACTCCCTCCTTCTTTCTAGGTGTGAGATGCCTCTAGCCTCGTTCCTCACTCATCGCTAACTTCATCATTTCCTGGGTAGTAGGGTACATTATTTTGCAGTTAGGTCAGTAGACTAGGTTAATAAACTTTCAGTGCGCTTTATGAGGTATTCCAAATTATACCTCCCGTCTAGGTTCAGTTTATCGTTATCGTGCATACCCCTTAGAGGGGTATAGCTAAAAATTGTTGATTCTATTAGGTTTAGAATTTGTATTTGGGGGGAGGGGGGAGGGTTGTTAATTATGAGCTTCGAAGTTGTCCATGTGGTCTCCTCAATACATTCGTTAAGATAGGTTAAGGTTCAGCTTAAGGTCGAATAAGAGAGTAACTCTTCGTTTTCGTTTACGTGTAAAGTTAGGTTATAAGGTCGAATTCGGATATCGTTCAAAATTAAGTTCAGTGTAGGTGTAAGTTCGAATACCCTCGTATCGTTTCAAGTTCAGTTAAGTTAAGTTTAAATTAATGTCCGTTTTAGTCATAATTTTACATCCAAAATTCAATCGTACTCATTGTTGCATCCTAAGGGTATTGGGAGGTCCTTAAATGGTGTCAAGGTATAAGTATAGGTATAGTAAGTATACAGTTAGGTTACATAATGAGGGGTCTCTCAATTCGGAGGGGCTCCGGCCTTGACACCCTCCAATTCTAGCTCAGGTTGGGGAAAGGTACATGAATGCGTCCCAAGTGCATTCACAGTTAGCCACAAAACGGCTGCTGGAACCCTGAGGGGTCAACCTGAGTAATTAACTGTAGAATGGGGCGGGAGGGAAACATAGAAGGGGCATACACAGCAGGGGGGCCCACAGTTCGGTGACCGGAGAGGAAAGGGTGGTAGACCCGGGGCGGACTTACACGAACCGCATTGCTACACCGATGGAGGAGCTACACGGACCGCGTCATTACACTGACGGAGGAGCTGCTGAGACGTATATGTGTGCTGTTGAGGATGTGTTCTCCCCTACAACGGCTTTCTCTATCTACGCGTTGCTGCTAGGGCAAGCTCATACAGTGTTTTGTGTATTTATTTTGGCATGTCATTTTTGTGTATTGCTACTTTGTATCGTAGTAATAAATCGTCATTAAATCAACTAAACTCGTGTCCAAATAAATTAAAACATTTCAAACACTAATGGTCTTTATAACAAATGACACAATAAGGGGAAATATTAATCTAAGTAGACATATTTCAGCTAACTTACCTAGCAACATAAGCGAATCCTGTATATTAGAACTTTACATCAACATCATGCTTCTATTGCCTACGAGCTTTAAATCTTCTTTTGTACTCCATTATGCGGTTCTGTTTTTCGCGGATAGATATTTAGTTTATTCTTCATTCAATATAGACCGCTCCTCTCTTTATGTGCTACATACTATCGTTTTAACACTCCCAAATGAAAGTAAACAAACTATTAATTTATTATTGACTTATATTCATAAACTCTCCACTTTTGTAATATGACTGATCTAGTTTGGCTGTTGATTAAATATCCCATTTAACTAATGATTATTCTAAGCTAAACGCCTTATAATCTACATACTTTAGCAAGCCTAGCCTAGAAACATAAGCATACATCTCCCTCCTATTCACTCTAGCTTTCATCTTGATACTTAAAACAACATTGTATAAAATAATTAAGTTGAGCAGATAATATCACCAACTAACAGGGAATCATTGTACTGAAATAACAATAAATGGTGAATATTCTGTTCAAATCTAGAATACTGACTTATCGCTTCTACCTCTCGCTTGCGGTTGATTCCACCTTTTCTCATCCATTGGAGTGTAACTGTTGTTTCTGGATTGGGATGAGGTCCTCTTCTCCGGTACCACCTTTCCGGTTATTGTTTTCCATGAATTCAGTCTATCTTCCTCATTTACAGATTCTTTACTACTCCAAATAGTCGAGCCTAGAAATAGTAAAGGTTGTTCATTGGAAGAGTTGCGATTTGTGGGAACGCAGGGATGCTTCAAGCTTTGTGGGCTGGGAGGTCGACTATTCATCAGTCTGCTAGGTAGTAATTCTGGCTCAGTTAGAGAGGGAGGATCGTTCTTAGTAGCAGAATCCTTCCATTTATTGCTGGCTTGCTCTTTGCTCCAGGGGTCAGAACTTGACAAAGTATCTTGACCTACATTTTCATAGGTTACACTTCTTTCAAAAAACGAACTATCATCGTGAGATTTGGAAGGATGATCTTTGTAAACTGTTTCTTGCCTAACTTTCTGTCTCATTTTCCCTTCTGGAATTAGTTTGGAGTCATTCCAATGTGAGAAAGATCCGAGTGGTTGATTTTGCTGGAGTCCGCATGGGATATAGGTGTTCTTTTCCCCTCCCAAACTGTTGCTCTCATTGGACCAATCAGTGTTATTCAATTTGGTATGGTGTAGAGTCTCAGACGCTGTGTTGCGCACGTTGAACTTACTAAGGTGTGCCCTACCCTTCTGGGTTGTTACATCACACGCGTGCATTGGTTCCGGGGAAAGCTTTCTGGCTCTATCACTTAGAAGAGTTTGATGGTAGGATGCTTGCGCTGAATGACCTCCTGATGCATGATGACTAAATCTATTTCCCGTTGTCTCTGCTTGAGGTGGGTTTTCCTTAGCTTCATTCTGCTGCAGTTGACTCAAAAGCTCTGGCAGATCTAGGGAAGGTGCATTCCCTAATAAACCAATAAGGTTACATTGGTAACACAACCAACAGTACTGTAGGTGTTGGTGCAAAATTCTAGGTTCCATGCGCAAACTAGTCGCGAGAAGGTTAATATAGTCGTCGCACTGAGATTGATTCTGCAGAAGGAGACTCAGCTGAGCTAAGGCTTGAGGATCTAACAGGCCTGATCGTTGTCGTTGTTTCCGTGTGGGCTTTTTCTCAGACTGAAACATGCCAGAGTTCTCTAACAACTTTTTCAGTACTACATCATCCGGAATAAAAGGTTCAGCGTCAGTAGAGAGAATTGAAGAAAGTTGTTCGTGTGTTTCCCTAGTTAACGGAGGGGCATCAAATGTTAAGGGTGCGCAAACCTCCTCTATGCGCTGTTTCAGCTCTTCTGACATTCCTGAGAATGGAACCCGCTTCTCACTATCTTGAGCCTCCTCAATAGGATTTTCATTCTCTTTCTTCGTAGCACAATTGTATTTAGCCTCTGGATCATTACTATTATAAGAAATAGACTTAGGTGGTTTGTATCGATCGCTTTTCAATTCTGCTGGATTAGAACTAACTGGAGACATTCTCATTTGCTGATTCATAAATTCTTTCGTATCAGCTGAGACACAGTTTCTCCCGCTCTCTTCCTGAGGCAGTACCCGCTGCGAAAGCGAAGTAATCACATCTTTAGAACTTTGGCCGCCTACCTTCGAGTTAGTATATTGTAAAGCAGGAGTTTGTTGTGTATTCGAGGCAACTCTTTGAATCGTTTGATCTTGTCTGTTGCCACAGCGATTCCCAGACTCTCCAGGTCCATGAACGACCTTGGGATGAGAATCCTTGCGGATGGGAAGTGGGCCTTTAGGTGGAGTATGCATAGGTGTTGTTATTAGTTCTTTCTCAGTGACTGGAGCAGCACGTTTTGTGTGCTCATTCTTATTTGATGAATTCCCATTCTTTTCTACAAGAGCATTATTAGTCTCTATCTGCTCGCGATCATCCTGTTGAGTATCTGTTTCTGTGAGTAATGAATCTGCTTCCTGATTTTCAGAATCAACTCCAGATTCTTTGGGAGAACTGGTCCTATCCATTTTACACCTTTCTTTACGGTTCTTAACTTTACCTCGTTGAGATAATTTCGACTTTTTATATTTACTACCACGGTTCGATTGAGAGTTAAATGCTAGTTTCTTTGATTCCACGGAAGGAGATGTGACTGGTGATACGTTCTGGCTATCAGCCTCAATGTTACAATTCGACGGCGAGATAGTCATCTTCAGGTCCGGTTTTGGATTAGATTTTACTTCCTTGGAAGCATTCGCGTCTTGGCAAGATTTAACTTCTTTAGCAATGTGTTCCTCTTGACGCGATCTACTTTGACAACGACTCTGGGCAGAATTATCTGCTCGATCCTTCGAATTAGATTTGGCACTTGCTGTACTTAGGTTGTTGTCATGTTTTGAGTCACTCACACTTTTTATTGTTCCAAGTTGTTTCTCCTGCACATTAATCGGTTCGAACGCGCTTGTTTTTTGGTAGCTGGTCCTTTTCGCAACTTCCATCTTGTCGAGGTCTAGGTGCGTACGGTCGTCAGGGCACAGGTCAGAGTGTGTGAAATGGCTAATAGTATTATCTGGGGGTTCGTAGGAACTGATCATAATATCTACAAGGTCACGGTGCCCTGGGAGGAAGAGAGGAGGAACCACCACTTCGAAAGGAGGTTCCTCGTCTGTCTGTGGTATAGGAGAATTCTTCTTATTCATGGTCTTTATTTCTTTAACAAGAGCTTCACATCTCTCTAGCTTATCTTTCACTACCAGAGGATCTTCTCCTTTGCCGCTTTCGAAGGAGAATTGGGCAGCTAATTTGAACACTTTTTTCTTACCTTCACTACTATACGTGCTTGGTACGCCGGGAATGGGAGTAACTGCCTCTTTTTTGGGAGGATGGAGAGAGAGATATAGTGTGTATGCGATAGCAAACATTATAATTGGCAAAATGACGAAGGGGATATAAGGCTCCCAGGGAGGTTTCGGAGCCACAGCTAAGCAGAGAGGAATGAATTCGGCCGGTACAGAAGCAAAGAGATGAAATGTGAGGCTTTGTCCATGCGTCGTCTTGAGGATCAATTGCCTGCTGAGCTGGTAGAGAGTGAAGTCTGGGGTGAATGTGATGTCTAGTTTGAGGGAGGACTGAGGCCTGAGAGTGAAAGGTTTGCACTGCCGGATCGAGAATCCGTAGCCCTGGCAAGGATAGCCATTGATTGACAGGAATTCTATGCGAATGTCAAGCTGACCTTGATTCCGAGCGACAAAAGTGCGAGTGATGGAAGGAGTAGCCTGGGATAGGCCCTTAGATTTGTTACAAATTGCAAGACTCTCATTTGTCATGTTGAAAAACAGAGCTTCCTGCGATTCTGGCATTTTTCCATCCAAAGAGAACTTCCCTTCAGCTCCAGTGCCATGCAGCACGACAGCGTCCATCACAGTCAGGTTGTTACGCAGCAGGATGACTGAGTAAGTTTTCATTTCGTCGCGAGGCTCAAACACAACTGTAACGTTAACAAGAGACTTTGGGGGAAGGATATAAGTCCACGTTAGGTCAGATACCGAGGAATCGAACTCTTTGAGGTAGGAAGTAGGATGAGGCCCTCCTGTATAGTCCAGCGCTCGACTGGACGGCGCTTCTGCCAGGTGGAAGGAGGAAGTAGAGGCAAAGGGGGAAGAAGGAATATCAAGCCAATCGTCCACGATGTCTAGCGCCGCCTGCACATCAGGATAGAAGTGCACGAGCAGAGCCTGGACCACGAGAGGATCGTCAGAAGGATTCATAACCGGGACTGACTGAGTTGAGAAGTTTCCGATTAAGGTGAGAGGGAAGTGGATGGGAGCGTCAGGAGTGATGGAGGGCCACTGTAGGGAAGCTTCTACATCTACCTTAATTCCTGCCAAAACGTCAGTGTCAATCTCAAAGGTTGCGCTTGCTTTAGTTAATTCTTCATTTTGGCACTCTCTCCACACTGCCTGCATCTTTTCGTACAGACGCTTATCTACCTCAGGAGCTGACACGCCTAGGTCCAGACTAGACATCCATTCGACTGTAAGGAAATCTGAAAACCCACCAGTGAA
Source organism: Aphrocallistes beatrix (assembly GCA_963281255.1). NCBI lineage: Eukaryota > Metazoa > Porifera > Hexactinellida > Sceptrulophora > Aphrocallistidae > Aphrocallistes > Aphrocallistes beatrix. Next base: position 4,294,291 of record OY725500.1, on the reverse strand, counting down.
CACTTTATCCGGAAACCCTCTCATCGGGTCAAATGTCAGTTTAGCAATGTGTGTGGAAGAAAATGCTGTTAGTTCGATGTGATCGATGTCGTGATGGTCCAGTAAGTAAATGCGGGGATCTATTGGGTCCATTTGCCTCAGGTCTAACAGCCGAACTGTTTGAGTAAAAGTGTTACGGATTACGATGTTCTTGGTCTCCACATGGCCTGGGAACGAAGGTTGGAATACAATGCGCTGTGCTTCTATGCTTCCAGAAATGGAACGATAGTGAACTGGAATGTGAAGTCTTTGGTGGTCGGTGATGAGTATAACCTCAGAGCTCACATCTCCACTGGAAGGACGCGTCAGTTTGAATGTGAGTGTAGCCTCGTGATTGGGTTGGACAACGAATGGAACGGCTGAATCTACAGAAATTAAAACTCTTATGCAATCGATCAAGCATTAATTAAATATGATATAATTTGCTTATGTAATACTTCCAACATTTTCAGAGTATATTACACAAGTGAGGGATAAGTTCGACAAAACAATATGGATGTTACATCACATCATATCAGTTACTTGCATTGTTGCAACTACATAATGAATTGTGTCACTATCATACCTGAGGTAGATATGAGCTGATGTTTTAGGAGAGGGAGCATCACTACCTTCTCCAGAGAGAGGAAGGTGATTGGGACAATCATATCACGTACAGTGATGACGTCAGCGTTCAAATTCTGCATTTTGATAGAGAGGGTCTTAGTTATGTTCGGATTTATAACAGCAAACTCTAGCTCATCTTCTTCTGCTAGCAGCAACTGCTGGTTGTAGATGTGTATGGGCAGCTCAAAGTCCGAGGTATTGGTGTGGATGTGTAGGGTGGGATGTGCAAGAATTAGGGGAGAGTTTGGCATAAATTTCAGTGAGAGACCTACCGCTCTGTCTTGTGGAAGGAGCATCAGCGGCCAATGGAGTTCATGTAAACTCAAATATCCCGTCTCCCCCCTCTCCGCCTCAGGATAAGAGAGAGAAGCGCGAAAGACGGCGAGTGGTTGTCTGAACGTGTGACTCAGCCACACACTGACGGTCTGTGGACGGGTGGGAAGGCTTCCCGAGTGGAAGACCAGCTTAGGGATGTGCAGGTGTCCGTGTTCGACGCGGGCAGTGTATGGAATGCTGAAGTGGATCGAACGGCGCTTACTAGCCTCCACGGCGCTACCATTGACATGCACGCTGCCCCTAATGAACCTCACGTCAGCAGGAACCTCCCCTGGGGACAGCCGGAGGGTGGCGATCGAAAGGTTCGTCCTTGCGTCCATTAGGGGAGAGGGAGGGTCCTGCTCGAGGTGCAGGAACGACGTGTGGTTACTGAGAGTTAGGGATGTGATTCTCAAGGCAACGCCAGAGGGATTGTAGAGGGAAATAGGGAGTGAGGTAGGACTATCTGAGGAGCGAAGCAACCCGAAATCCAACTCATGAGCAGAAGAGAAGAGAGAATCGGGAGATAATACCTCCACTTCAAGTGGGATGATCAGCCTCACCTCCGTCTCTCTATCAAAGCTGGTCTTCACGCGAATGAAAGCTGTGTACTGATCGAACCTGTCTGCAGAGAAGTGGATGCGCATCACCTCTTTCCGCTGGTAAGGGGGCACCACCCAAGCGCTCTGGGAGGCGTCAGAGGAGAGCAGTTCCAGATGCAGGTCGAGGGCCGTGGAGTACATCTCTGTGATCTGCAGCGGTGTGCTGTGCGGGTTGTAGAGGGAGATGACGGGGCTGTACGAGGAGTTGAGGGGGATGCGTGCTGACAAGGAGCGCAGTTGATACGGATTCTGTATCCCCTGTCCCGACACTGGCAGTGGGTACGTGAGTCCACTCTCTGTGTGAATGTGAATGGTAGACTCCACGGATCCCACCTCCCTAGGGAGGAAGTAGACGTCGAACAGCGTGTGCTCTCCAGGAGCCACGCGGTCCGTCCGGAAGAAAGAGGGATGGAAATCGGAGGAGGTGCCAGACACAGAGACCAAGTGCAGGGAGTGCTTCTGACTGTGATTGATTATCTTAACTGTGCGATCGGTATGCTGTCCGATTGGATGTTGTCCAAACTTGAGAACCGGTGGGTCGATATCTACCAAATGGTCAGAAAGCAGAGAAGAGAAGGACTCTATTCCATTTGGGGCAACTTCCTCGGCCTCCGTGCAGGCGCCGTCGCTGGGAAAGGGGAAGGAGGCGAGGTTGCAAGAACTGTCGCTATCGGCGGCCAGCGGATGGCATTTCTGTCCTTTGCGCAGTTGCTCCTTGGACGCGAGTGGGATTCCGTCCTGCACAAGCAGCAGGAGGCTGGATAGGAGCAGGTAGCAGGCAGCGTACCTGGCAGTCTTGGCAGGGGAGGAGAGGAATCTGAGAGGGAAGACTCCTATCAGAGAATACACCAGAACACAGGGCATAATTAGCTAACGAGAATGATTTAGTGCAATCAGTCACTCACTGTTTATATAGTTTCAACATTCAATAATGCTTACAAGAGGATTATACATGGAGAATTTGCACGGGGAAAAGTACCAGGAAAATATAGCGTTAGTAAATGCTCACATAATGAGCATATTATCACGAAAGAAATGCACTGCAAACATTGTTATGTCATATAAGTAATCTATTCATTTTAACAATTGAAAATTCCTAGCCTAGATCAAATAATTACAAACATTATAAGTGCTAGAGATGCAGAATTTAATAATACTTAATAACTAAGAGTCCATACCGTAGCGTACTACCGAATGTCATAATCCTCAAAGAACAGCTCTCCTTCAGGAGGTACGTCTTCACAGAATATCGACTCTGCTAGGGGAGTGTCCGACTGATTCGAATCGCTCTCACCAGAATCAAATTCCTTGGTCACGTAATTTGCTATTTCTCCTATGCCCTCCCCCACCTTCTCTCCGTCCCCGATCATTGCCGCTATGTCCACCTGGCCCTGCAGCCCCGTCTTGCGAACAACCTGCTGTAGCACCTCTCTAGTAGAGCTTTCTGGAGAGATGTCGAGCTGCATGCCACGCCTCTTCTTGGCAACAGCGACATTCTCTGCCCCCTCTGGAATGCTAGGCCTCCTTTTATGCTTCGCCAGATTCTCTTCTTCGTACTGCCCGAATTCTGAGATCCATACCTGTGTTTTCCTCTCCACCTCCTCACTAGACAGAATGTACTGTTCTATCTCCTTCTCGTCTAGTCCGCTCACATCTAGCTCATCTGCCGCCCCGATTTCTGCTGAAGATATGCAGTAAGACTATGGGTGGACTACAACATTGGATCTGCTACTTACCCGTCTCTCCGGCAGGTGAGCTATCCTGGTAGGACGCCAGACTTTCGAGCTCGCGCTGAGAGTTGGGCTCGGAAGAGGGAGGGCGCGAGTTTTTCAGTCTCTGTAGGTACCTCGCCTTAGCTATCGTCTCATCCACACTCATTGGGCGTCGCGTGAGAGAAGTAGTAATTGCTTCTTCTTCTTCAGAGTCAGAGCTAGCTATCTTTCTAAATCCCGATTCAGCAACACCTCGCTTGAAGGAGGGGGGCTCCTCCTCTCTTCTCAGGTCCATGCTGAAGAACTCGTCTATGGTGAGGGCACCAGAAGCAGTGTCTTTGAACTCAGAGAGTCGCTTCTTGATGGTATTCTGATGCACGCCCACCGCGCGCGATAGCTCTCGCATGGAAACCAGAAAAGAGGAGAGACGAGCTGCTACTAAGAGGGCGGCTCCGTAGAGGCCGCAGGGATGTCTCCCCACACTCATCCAGTCCCTGTTCATGCGTGCTACTAGTCGCAATGCCGTGGTGGCTATCTATTAAGTCTGCACGTAATTAGTCCATCACAGCATTCCAGGCAGATTAAGCGCAACCTACCTCGTGCTGCTTGTCCCCGAAGGAGAGCTTGGATGCAAATCTGAGTATATATTGCCAGGGATCGACCATCGGCAGAATCAAGTGCAGCCCCCGGCAAAGCTTGAGGTAGAGGCGACCTAATTTGAACAGATTCACTCGAAGGATATCAGCGAAGTCCATCAACATGTGCGCGGTGCCTTCCAGTCTGCAAGTGATGTACAGGAGCACGGCGTCTGATACTTTGTTGCGCTGCCCCCTTAGCAGGCCCTGCGAGAAAGCCAGCTTGTAGAAGGAGAACCCTGTCTCGATAAGAGAATTTGATAGCCGCAGCTGACTGCCTAGGCAGACCATCCGTCTTTTGGCCATTCCGTAAGTGGATTTGTTCATCTTCCTCTTCTCAAAGCTAGTTAGGCCGTCTGAAGAGAGGATGTGTCCGAGCATCCGAGGCCCGCCGCTGTCCTTATCGAACGCCATTTCGCTCACGATATTGCTTTCCACGGCCACGGCCCCGCACTCGGTGCACACCAACTCTCCGCGGTCCGAGTTGTGCTCCAACGGCAGCTGAGAGCCGCAGTACCCGCATCCAGACATCTCTAATATCTTATTCAATCGGGTATAATTAGAATCAAAGTCTTTTATAACTAGCGTCATGGCCACAAAGCAATTAGGCCAGACTTATTCTATTTAAAGCCACTCCATACGTGTAGGTGATCAGCAGTTTACTGACCACTGAGTCAGTGGAACCGTATCGCATTGCCCAGAGACAAAAGACTTAGATAACCTTCAAAATATTCATTATCTGCGCTCATAGTGGCGAACGCACTGTATTCATGGAAAATAATAATAACAACTAATTGGAATTCCTGAATTCATGTGGAGAATTTTGACAATGAAGTCCCGGGGAAATTTGCTGAATAAACTTGGGTGAAACCTGTTTCCTGTTAGGCAAGCCCTTTGGTTTCGGCGCTGGGACTGGTTTAGGTGGGAACTGGGGGTGGAAGGGCTTGGGCAGGACGGGCGGTTTTGCTTCCTTCTTTCTGCTTTCAGGGGTGTGGGTGAGACTAAAGTCGAGTGGGTCACTGTAGTTGTTAGCAGGACTTAGGATGGGAATGGAGCAGACGGAGCTGTTGTTTGTAAACCTAGGCATTGGAGTAGGAGGGGTGTCTTTCGGGAGAATGTACAGATCCTTCGACTCGGATTCAGAGGCGAAAGGTTTAGTCCGGTAAGTCTTCGGGGGATTCGGTCGTGGATTTGGTTTTCTTATGACAGCTCTTGGCTCGATATATTCTTGAGTGAGGTTTGTATTCCATAAAACATCTTTGTGGCGAGAAGAGACGCGAGGGGGAGGGGACGGTATTGGGAGGTGTGCAGGGACTAGGTAATGGTCTGTGTCGTCGTGTTCGTTTCCATGCGAAGGTCTTGGAGGTGCAAAGTCTTTCTGGCTGGAAGTCACAATATTCTCTAAACTCTTTGAGTAAGCCCGCGTAAGCTTACCCTTCGGATTGCTTTCATCCGAACACAGGAAAGAACGGAAGGTTTCCCTTCCCGGAGCAGGGAATATGGGAGGTAGCTGAGAGATGAAAACTTCAGTCGACATCCGCTTCATAGGGTTCTCGATGTAATCTGAAGAATCTGTGGAGTTGTCGAAAGAGTTCGAGCAAACCAAACCTCTTATATTATCTCCTTCGTTCCAATCCGATGTGCTGTAAGACCTCATGTCTGAGCTCTTCGATTCTTCCTTTTTAGTGGGCAGTTTGATGCCTTTGAAGTTATTAGTTAGGAATTGGCTCAATCTCTTTTTTAAAAAGTCCATCCTCTCTCCCTTTTGGAACCGCTTGGGGCGTTTAATTGAATCAGGACTCCCCTCTCCTTTCTCCGTTGGCGAAGAAGACTTCTCTTTGTCGATGTCGATATATTCATGCGAGGGGTCCTTCAGCTCGAAGTTGTTACTGCAATAGTATCTTTTCCCTTGATGGGACTGGTGAGATTCGCTGTTGTCTTGAGGAATGGAATTGTACCAGTTGATTATCTCTTCTGGCACTTTGTTAAACTCCCCTGACTCAATTGCTTCCAACGTTTGTAAGAAATATTCTTCATCAATCAGGTCTTCATCCAGGTAGGAGTAAATTCCGACCGCTTCTTTGCTAGGCATCGTTTGGATCCGAGGCCCTGGACGAGGTGGGAGGTTTCGCTTTATTGGTTGATCGAGGAGGGAGCTCGGAGTTAAATAATCCGACTCGGATATGTATTGCACCCCCAATTGTTTGGGGGGATTAGGGTATTGCTGTGTGGTCATTATCCAGATTATATTGCTTGGCTCATTTTGCTGTTGGATTTATACGACTGGCTCTATGTACATAGGGCCTACAGTGCAGTAGCATAGCAGGAAATATGATATTTACAATTCATGTTATGATAAAGCAACAGCTTTGCTAGCTTCTTTTTGTCAAATAAAACGCCACATTGCACAGAGCTAATGCTAGAGTCATTATTTTGATGTGAATCGAAAATTCAAGTTCCAGTGTTTATTCAGCAGCAGGGGAAATCATATTTTCAGCAGTTCCCATGGCGTCGTGAAGCCATCTCTTCATATAAGGACTGCAACCACATTTCCTCATGATGATCTAAGACTAATTAATACCTTTAGCAAGAAAGACGAAGTGAATGAACTAATCACAATAGTTTCCTTTAGTTTCAGATAATTAGCATGTGATTACAAGTGCGTAATAGTATAATTATTTAATTAAGCAAATAAAGTGGTTTGCCAGCAAGCGCGGTCCCTCTAGTTTAGACTTTGAGCATTTGTGCAGTAGAAACAACGGATTTGTCTAGTTTGACCATGCTATATTGCATATATCGCTGCGCTGCAGACTTTATAGAGGAGAGCTGAGCGTGCGTGGATAGGACAGGTCACACCTCTGCGTCTGTAATCTGTTGGTAGAGAGCGATCTCTTCTCTCAGTTCCTCTCTAGCCTGTAGCAGCCCCTTCCTTTCTCCCTCAAGCACACGAACGCTCTCTTCCAACTCCATATCCTGTTCTTTGTTCCTCTTACGCAATTGCTCTGTTGCCACATTCTTCTTGGCCTGCTGCCTCTTGCGTTTCAGAATCCCTTTCTCACCCTCAGTTAACATCTCACTCTTGAGTATCAAGCCGAATTGGTAGATGGGGAGCGAAATGAGCTTCTCCGGGTCTACCAAGGACAGAAACTGGTTGTGGGTGTACTCAAGCTTCCATTCCTCCACCAAAATGTGTCTGGCCTCATAGCATTTTAGATAGTGTTCTGGCGCTCTACAACAGACTGTAAGATTCCCAAATGCTTCCATTAAGCGAAAAGAATCAGGCATTAATGAACTGAAAGTGATATTCGGTTCCAATAATTGTATATATACAATTTACAAGATGATCCATCCTGTGTTAATTACCGCAGAACGACAATGCAAATATATGCAAATGCGATCGCTGTCAGTATGAGAATAACATGGCAAGAAAAATGTGTTGGCGACGCCATTGGAGTAGATAATATGGTTATTGCGAAGGGATGATTGGTATACTTAAGTTTAGACAAGTAGGTCTGAAGTGATTCAAGCAAAGCGCATAGCTGGTAGGAACGGTACAGATGATAATGTGAGCCAGTGTTTAGCTGAGCAATTTATAAGTGTGAACACACACAAGTTTCAAAGAGGATCTTGCAAAAGACTACGTAGAATGAACTCGCAAAGCGAAATCAAAGAGTCGAGCATTTTAAAATTAGTTTAATCTCAAAACTACACAAAATATACACCATGGGATAACTACACCATAAATAAGAACATCTGATTGTTGCATTGCTGAGTTTTGGAGCTGAAAACAAAAATATACAGACTGACCAGGAAACTAATATCAATACAAATACCAGGTCCATTAGTCTTCAGGAGTTTGGGAGCGGGGATTATCCTCAACAACGGCTGGGAGATCTGAATCTAGAGAGGAGACGCTGTCTAGCTGGATCGTCATCTCCTGCATCTCCTTGTCTAGAGAGAGGAGGATGTCTTCAGAAGTCTCCTCGAAGCATTTCAGCTCCAGTCCGTGGACCCTGTGGAGGTCGGTACGATATCCCTCTATCATCTTGCAAACCTTCTCAGTCACCTGTCCCAGCGTCATATCCTCTCCCAACAGTAGTTGGATCATCTTGTTCTTCCAGATAACGATCTCTTTCTCTAGTTGTTTGAGGTCGTTGCTGTGCTGTCGAGTAAAAAACTGTTCCTTTTGCTTCTTGTGATATTCGAACACAAGTTTGTAAGTAAACTTTTTGTTTTCCAAGTTCCACTCTTTCTGTCGCCTGTCAAATGTCTTCACTCTAGAGTCCTGTAAGTGCAAACTCTTCGCTTCCTTTTGAACCAGAAACATCTGCTCTTGCTTCTCCTTGGTCTCCTTCAGTTTCTCCAGCTCCTCGCTGGTCGTCTGCATCCGTAACAGCCTGCTGGGGCGTGATGAGGCGGACAGTTGCAGTTTCTTGTTCTCTTTGTCTAGTTTAGAGATCTGATTATCTATCGATCCCATGCGCTTCATGTGTGTCTTTTGTCCCTGCTCCTCTATAGTCTGCTCTTTGCTAAAAGACTTCTCCAGCAGTTCCATCTCCTTCTCCTTCCTGACATACGTATTAAATTAAAATAAATCGGTAATGAGGTAGTCTAGTTAGTCACTAACAGCTTATTCGTCTTGAGGTACTCCTTGCTCTCTCGCTGCACAGTCAACACGTCGGCTGGGGCGGGAAGCTTCCTCTTACAGGCCGCAGCGATAACAGCAAGCGACTCCTGCTCTGAGTGCCTCTGTAGCTTAGAGCACGGTTTGGCGAATACATTCTCTCCCTGAACATTGATAGTGGACCTCCGAATAGGTGGGTTTGAGGCGCACCTGGGAATCGCTGGATCCAGTGGAGTGTTGGGCGAGCTAGATCTCTCTGAGGCGGGCATATTCTCAATTACATCTAAGTGGCTTTCTTGCTTCGGTATCGAGGAGATAGCATTGGAGCTAAAACTCCTTGTTTGCTCCTACACACACATTAATTAATCTAACAGCAAGCTCTTGCATGAATTAATGAGATCACTGCTCTCACCGTGAAGCCAGCAGCAAGAGGAATGAAGGCGCCCTCGTCACTTTCTCTGACACTGGGGAGTTCCTCCTCCCCTTCCAGCTCTGTTCCCAGCAACAGCGCGTGCAGCGCCTCCTTCCTAAACTCCGCTTCATCCGGACGCTCAATGGCGCTGGCCTGCGGCTTCATATTCTCGGGATTGGCCAGCATCTTGACGAAGCCCTCCAAATGGGGGGCCACGTAGTCGTCCAGCTGGATGTGCAGGAAGAGAGAGGCGAGCGGGATGAGGTGGTTGCAGCGGTCTCGAAGGAAGATATGGCGGTATCCGGTCTGGAGCGACTTTAAGGGCACAGTTCGCTGCGCAATGAAATTGCCTGAGTCGTCCACTACCGTGAATCTCAGCAGAGCCAGCTCCTCGCATAGGATGGGAGGGAACGATATCATTTTGTCCTTTTCGATATCGAAATAAGCCATCACTCCGTTGTAAGAGACGAACCTGGTCCACTTGTTCTTGTGTTTCTGACCACGAAATGTGTCCGCAGGAAGTCCAAACAGCTCACATTGCACTTGCACGTCGCGAGTGCTTGGGCCGAGGAACTGAGCGGAGATTATCTTGAGAGAGAGGTCGGTGGGGATCTTGTTCCCGAGCTCCTTCAGGGAGAAGGGATCGAATACGAGGTCTTGGTTACGCAGAATATCGGGCTTACACAGATAGCCGCAGTTTCCGTTGTACTCGTACTTGGCCTGGTTCAGCTGCATACTAAGGTCTGCTGTCTGGTAGTTGAGTGCCACCATGTGACACCCCACGTTCCAGTACACCTGAGGCATGTAGTTGGAGGAGTTGATGCGCCCGCCCGCCGGATACACGCGGCTGGTGTGTGTGATGTTATACCTGCGGAAACCGTCCCCTGTTTCCTGCATGAACTCCAGACCTTTCACTTCGGAGAAGGAGCTCATTTGATAGTTGAGAGCTAGCTTGTCGGAGAGGGCGAAAGATTTGAACTTGACTGGCTCCACATAATTGACAAGGTCCCCTGTAAAGTATTAAAATAAATCGCGATTTCGCAATAACATCGCGGGAGGTATAATGGCCTACCCAGGTGCTGGTCTATGTGCTCCGTCTCGTGCTCCTCATCGTCCTTCTCAGCCTTCTCCTCCAGAGAATGAACGGTCTCCGCCTCCGAGGGCTCTGCCGCGTGAGAGGTGGCCTTCTTGTTCTTGATCAGGATCTTGTGTCTGAGAGCGCTGGGGGGAGGGAGGGGCGCCCCGGGGTCCAGCGGGTACTCGGAGAGGGGATGATCGAGCAGTTTCTCTCCGAAGTACTTGATGCAGTACCTGGCCATTAGCTGCTGCTGCGGGGGAGAACAGTGGTTCTCGAAGGAGAGTATCACCTAAGAACACAACCAAATCAGACCGAGTAAGTAATGAGAAGAACTTGAGGAGAGAGTCGACTAACCGGTAAGTCTGACTTCACAAAGGCAAAGTCAGCTATCGCTCTGACCACGTCTTCAAAGGAGATCTTGGAGCAGAGCGTGTTCCCGTGCGTTATTATCGGCTCCGTATTCCCGTCCCAGCAGTCCAGCTCCACACAGCGGCAGCCCAGCAGCAGCGCCTGGATGTACATCTCCACGGAGGAGTGCGAGGTGAGCTGGTTCCCGGTGAGGTAGCTGTTGTGCGAGGAGTTGATGAAGTAAGAGGAGAGGGGTAGATCCAAGTCTTCGCAGCGTGCCAGGTGGTTCCTGTCTATCACGGAGTTTTGCTCTGACAACAAAAACTTGTGGAATGTGTCAAACGTGAGCTTCTTCTCCCCCTCTCCTAGCTTGGTCTCGTCCTCGTACCGCCGCGTCATCTGCAGCGTCAGGCGCTGGGTGATCTTGGGGTAGAGCTGCACGTTCTTGCGCGGATCTCGCTGCTCCTCGTTCAGGAACTTGACGAGCTTCTTCAGCTCTAGGAGCGGCCTGTTGGAGCTCTTCGTGTAGAATATCGTCTCTATGTCTTGTCTCTGCGCGAACCTACACACTTAGTAAAAGCGTACTCAGGTAACGGGGCAGCTAGGGAATAGCTCACCTCGCGTAGAACTCCCAGAGGCTATCCAGACTGATGGACTCAGCGTGTATTAGAGCAGAGTTCTCGTCCTGTATGAGCTGCATCTGCTGCAGCACTAAGTTGACATTTCGCTTCTTGTCTCGATGTAGGTTGAATAGTCTCAGGAATTTCTTCACTTCCACGGTCCCATCCTCACTCGCGCATTCCCACTTGAGTAAGGTCAGAATCTTGTTCAGCTGGTGGAACAGGTCCATGTTGAGCTGAGCGGTGCTGTAGCAGAGCTTGCTCACGCACTGGCTCCAGCGGTCTATCACGGCGGGATCAGGATGCGCGTAGTAGGTGTAGGTCGGATTCACGATGTAGTGGACGTTGTTGTCCAGGTTCTAAAAAAGGGGACTATAATATAACAGAGATATTCCATAAAGTTGTAACGCTAATCAGAACTCGCCTGTATCCTCTCAACGAGACACATAAAGCAGTCCTCTTTCTCTCCCTGCAGCTCCAGGCCTTGCGGCTCCAGCAGATTCTGCATAGCCTTACACCTGCGCATTCGCCCTGAGGACAGGTCCGATACGAGCAAGAGATCGTGAGCTCTCCGCTTCTGCTCTCCCAGCATGACCTGCCCCCTGGGCTCCTCGAGGAGGTAGTAGCCCTGAGGGTCGATAGAGAGGTGCACCGGGACGTAGGTCGTCTCACCTTCCTTCCAACGGAAGAAATCCTCGCCCGTGAGCAGATTTTCCTCTAGCACCTCTTTGGCTGTCGCGTGCGGAGTGAGGCTTGCAATGATAGACATGAGAACTAACTGAAACCAGACGCTTAATTAGTAAGTATTCGTTAATTTGGTACCAGGAGGATATCGCACTTTTCACTCGATCTAGTGTACTATCATACGACTTGAGTGCCATTGGAGTAGCATATAGCACGGCTCGTATACGCATTATAATTAAGGAAGCTGACAGGCATAGTACAGAAGCACGGGAAGTGCGTAATTGGAGTTCTGAATGGCTAGCTAGATGAGGGTAGAGATGTTTTATAGTTAGGGGACTGCACTGCTGTAGAAGAGCTGAGGTTTAGCAACTGGAAGAAATGCATAGTAGAAATAGCTGTTCCGAATTGGTTATTCAGTAAACACCAGGTGCCGTATTCAGAATCTAGGTGTCTACCCATTCATACTATTAGCAGATCAGATTGCCTTAACTATAACAATATTATGCTAACTGATTCCAACTCAGCTTTGGAGCGACGATTGAATGTGTTCCCCACTTAATTAAATTGGATACATTAGCAAGTATCTGCAGATCAGCAGGTTTCATCCAAAGAGAAACTAATCAACTAGTGCCATCACAGAAAGTAATGATTCATCCAAATTTCATCAAATAAGCAACTGGACATAAAAAGTGGATACAAAGAAAATAAAATTTTCAACATATTAAAACAGACTACAGAAATTGTAATAAACAATTGCAAGAGTTATAATTAAAATATAACACAAGACACCAGATCAGGAATTCTTTGAGAGGAGGTCTGGACAGTGAATGATAATTTTGGCCAGCAGCTCGTCGAGGTAGCGCCTCGTCTCCAACTGGTCTTTCTGCAGCGAGCTGAACTCCTGCTTCTGCTTGAGCAGCATGAGTATGAGAGTCTAGATAGAGAGTCGCACACTAACCACAGCTCAGTATACATACTACGTAGAGCTATGAGCTACCTACCTGCTTAGAATTCTGCCTCAGCTCAGTAGCAGTCTCGGCGTCCTCAGAACTGAAACTGGACAGATTCCAGGCGGGGTCTTCCTCTCCCTCCGAAGATCCCTCAGACTTGGACAGCTTGCTGGCCCTGCGTTTCAGAAGCGGGTTGATCGGAGGAGGCTGTTTGTCCTGCTTAAGTGGCGGCTGGTCCTCCTCAACAGCTAGGGAAGGGATGGGAAGAGAAGAAATTGGATTGTCAGTGGGCACTTCTCGTACCGGAGTACGCAGTTGAGATTCCTATCAATACATTGCAGCATAAACACTAATCCAAGCACAGCATACGTACCATATATTCTAACGGGACCTACCTCTACACCGAAGTTACTGGAAGTGTTCCTTGAAATCTTTCGCATGGAGCGTCTCCCAGTGATGACCGCCGATTGAGCACTGCCCGTGATGTCCTGCAGCGGGCTGTGAGACAGTCTCGCTATCGGCGGGGGTGTCAGGTCGGGGGAGAACTTGGCTGGACCTGGCTTCAAGAGAGAGTGAGAAATCTTGCTCGGAGGCCGGCATGAGATGGCACTGGTGCTTCTGCTCAGCTTCTTCGAGTAGGAGAGCAAGGATGAGACGTTGAGTCCCTCTCTGCTCACTGAGAAACAATACAAGTGTCAGTATTACCATGTGTATCATCAATCTATAGCTATATATGGAAATTCTCTTTCTTACAAGTGGATTCCGGTTTCTCATCTCTCACACCTCCTAGGTGCACCTCTTTGGGTTTGACAGAGGAAGAAGAACCATCCGGAGAACCTCTCTGGAGGAGTGGCTGAGGAACGGAATCGAGGCACTCCAGTCTGCGGTTCTTGACACCTGAATAGATCTCAGACACAGGCGCATAATCCTAGCAAAAGATAAATACAGCTTAAGCTCATATTGTTACATATCGTCACGAAGTGAGAGATGAGTGAGAAATTTCGTAGAACTAACACTGAGTTCTGAGAGCGAGCCTTCTCCTCCGAACTCAGAATCGGAGTAGGAGTTCGGGAAGGTAGAGCTGTCGATGGCGCTGGCGCTGGTCTCAGACTCGGAGTCCGCGTACTTCTCGTCTTCCTGGTACTTGGCCTTCCTGGCGAGGTTCTCCTTCTTCAGCACGCGCGCCTCTGTCCAGTCGAAGCTCTGCTTGGTCAGGTCTCTGCTGGACAGGTTGGGGCGAGAGCGAGATTTCACGCGGAGGGACTTGGAGCGGCTAATGGAGAAATTCCAGTTAGGATTGTTAGTAACCTGCTAGCCTATATAGTAGCAGTTTAGGCGTTTGGGAGGAACTCACGTGAGGGAGGAGTAGGCGAGAGGAGTGTCACTCTTCAGGACATCATCCTTCTTGCTGCCGGCTCTGTAAGCGAAGCTCTTCGTGGCTGTGCTGCTGGGGTCTGACGGGACAGAAAAGTCGATTGGGACAAAGTCGAAAGAAATGTACACCTCCCCACGATCTTTATCGAAGAGGTTGGACTTGTTCCTGAACAAGTACCCCATAGTCTCTTTAGAAGAGGACTTGTTGGAGGTGTGCAGGGAGAGGATGTCCTTCATGCCTATGCAGACTCTGCCGAGGAAGTCCCTCTTCAACCGGCGGTGATGGTAGGCCGTCACCTGCAAGACGCTATCCTGGTCAGGAACCAGACTACACAGAGAGAGCTGGCGTGAAAGTTTGAACTCTTCGCATTATATTATTTATGATGAACTTACAAGTCAAACGATTGAGACCAGACAGGTGCGCGCTGCTTCTCTGCTATTTCTGTCTCTTGCACTTTCTCTCCGATCTTCAAGCGGACTGCTGTGTTGTTGAATCCTAAACCACACTTTCATAACACCAATGTTGCAACGATGAGGTTTGTACTGATAATTTGCTAACATGATCTAAGCATTGGATAACATTCAGTAAGACGTGATGCTAGCATTACTCGGCGGAAGTCTGGTGACATAAAGGATCTGCTATGACTGAATTGAATCATACAGCTCATCCATATATGCCGAGGTACACACCACGTAGTATAGTGCATTACGGTAGAGATATCGAAAAAATGCTAATTTTTCCGACTTTTAGATGGTCGACATAATTGTCACAGTTGCTCTAGGCTTAAGGTCTACGCATAAATTGTATTACATAGCTTTGTATTAGCTTACCTTGTTTGTGCCTTGAGACGAGACCTTGAGCTCTGTGAACTAGAGGAGCAGAAATAAACGTAGAATCAATACTCCATGCATTCGTGATAAAGTTGTCACTTCTAAATATGGCAATAAATTTGATTTTGATTCACTGATAAAATAACGAAGAAATTAATAACATAAAAATTACGGGCGTGGTGAAATCCATTCAATCGAATGCAGACACTTCGTCACTCTCCATACAATCAAATAGACACACATAGCAGCAGCTACGCCTACCTTTAACTCGGAGCTTGCTCTTCAAGAGGAGGCGTAGTGGTTCGGAGTTGTTGATCATTTGATATGGAATCTTGCGCGGAGGAATAGAACGACTAATAATGTTTCAGTGGACAATGCTCGAATGCTGCTTTTATAATATTCCAGTCGAGCCTGGCTGTAATCCAATCCAGCCACATGCTATGCTAGCTCAGCAGTCTCTGCTATTGCGGGTTGAGTAGAAATGAATGATAAAAGAGAGTTCAGTTGGTATAATTATTGATTAGTAATTCTTTCAAGGAGAGTGGTGGCTCAATGTAAAAATAGTATTAATTTCTACTCTGTCTACAACGTGATCGCATTACAGACTCCGGCCCTAAATACATCATAATTTCTTCGTATATTCATTTGAACGCAAATCTACACACACAATAGCTTAGCTCATATGACACAATTCTAGGATCAGATCTCGGCTTTGAAGCAGAGGAGCTGAAGGCGGTTATTGTCCTGGAACTCCTGAATGATCTTCTTGATAACGTCGGTGTCATCTCGACTCGCATCTAAACTCAAGTACTTGTACGCGCGATCGAAATGGTTCACACTTGTTTGTGTTAGAAACCGCGAGAAAGTCTTCTCCACCACCGTGAGCTCAATCTGTGCGTGCATCGCTCCTTCATGACAGAAAGTCTCGATCAGTCTCAGGAGGTGCAGCATGGACTCGCTGGTGCTCTCCAGCAGACTCTTCAGCACGTTGGGAATCAAGAGGCTGGATACCGCATAGCACTCAGAGTGGACCTGCAATTACAGCTAAACACTACGTTATTCTACCATGCACGCTAGTTACACCTCGCTTCTACCTCGATAAACAGCATGATGAGCTCCTTGATGTAGCCCCTCACTGCAGTAGGGTACACGCACTCCTCCCAGTCAAAGTGCTCCCCACTCATACCCCCGTTCAGCACCTCGGACACCCTCTCCTCCTTGCACCGCACATACTCGCGGAACACCACAGAGTCCAGCTCGTTCAGGTCGTGCACGGTACTCTGTTCCACAGATCGCGGGTCAGGGTACTCGTGGAGCTTGTAGCAGTCGAGGATGCGAGGCAACACCTGCGACTTTATGAACTGAATGTTGGAGAGGATGATCAGCAGTCTCTTGTCTGAGAGGCCTTGGGACCTAATCTTATCAACATTAACACCTTAGTAATGCCCACAATATTAACTGCGTCCCTACCTAGCTTCCTCGCTGGTGTCCAAGTCCGAGAGGGAGGCATTGAGTGCGTTCTCCTCACTCTCTGACAGGTCTTCAGAGCTAGAGGAGTGCTCCTGTTGAGAGATGGAGCGGCTGGCGAATGGATCTGTTTGCTTCTCAAAAGCGAGAAACCTGTAATGACACAGCACATTAAAATATGCAGCAGTTAATTAATAGATAATTTAGACGCATACCTAAAGCACTCTACCAGCCTCTGCAAGATCTGCAGGATGGAATTTGACCCCATATTTAGGAGGCGCGTGGGACGGTCAGTGGGCGTGTCCTGTACGATGTCCTTCAGAGTGAGGAGAGTCTCCAGCATCACGCTCTCAAAGAGGACGGGGAGGGAGGAGATAGACCCGTGCTCCTCAGCCTCCAGAGCCCAGTTCTCCCTCTCGTGCAGTTGCTGCGTATCCGCCTCTGCTCTCCCGAACAGCTTTTCCACCGTGTGCTTGCGCAGGTCTGTAGTCAGCTGGATGCAGCACTGAGTAGCTACACACGGGATGCTAAGTCGCACCTAGCTGCTGTACACTATTCCTATCTACGACAGTGATACGCCTACCTTCTGAGGGCAGCAGCTCCTGCAACACAGAGGAGCAGTGACGCACTTGTCTCACACAGAAAGGGAGCCACTCCTCGAGAGGCTCCGGGTCTTTCTTCCACTCCCCCAAGCTCGCCCTCCTCTCCTCCTCCCAGGTGGCCACTTTCTCGGAGAAGAAGGCGCAGCTGATCATGTCAGAGAACAGCTGCAACAGCTGCTGCAGCATTTCCCCCGCCTCCGCCTCTCTGCGTCCCGAGCTGAAGGCCTCGCGGGCTTCCTGGTCGCTGATCCCCTGCAGCAGATCTCCGGAAAGGTAGGCTCGTGCCAGGGCCCAGAAATCGGGAATCACTTCCAACTGTAGCTCGCAGAGCTCTTCTGTCATCCCCACACGCTTGGGCGGTTTGGTCTCTCCTTCTCGCTTCCAGAGTCCTACAGCACAAGATACTCAGAACACAGCTAACACAGCAATGATCCGTGAGGCGAAAGGTAGCACACCGTACGCAGCGGATCCGTGACTGTGGATAGATGAATGCAAATCTGACAAGGGGACAGGATCTGGCCCCGGGGTCTGGTACCGGTCCCTGATGAGCTCCACTAGGTTCCGAATCCACCGGAACATGTGTTCCAGCGCCTCCCAGCCCGGATCCCCACTGTAGTCCAGCTGGATCAGGTACTTGACCAGACGTCGCTGCTCTTCCAGCGAGGAAGGAAGTTCGGTCAGATTGCTTCTCAGCTCTCTCCGGAAGTCGGCGACCAGGCGAGTCACCTCTTCCAGCACTTTCTGGAACACCTGGACTTCTCCTCCGGTAAAGAGAGACTTGGTGCGCTCGTAGTCGCTCACCACCATGTCAATGTCTCCAGACTCGATGTTCTGGCTGATACTCTTCGGTAAGGAGAATATGAACCTTTATTGGGACAAGGGATTATCTAGGAGCGCGAGACGCTCCTTTAGGCGAACGATTTTAAGCCCGAAAGAGTTTAGGAGCGTGAAAATTTGGAATATTATCCAATTTAGGCTTATTAAAATTTATGGGTTTGGGACTAGGAGCATATCTCTGGAGTCAATACTATTAATACCTTGACTGTATCCATGGTGCTTATATGGCATTATTATACTGGGAGCAACGAACTTGAATCTCTGAAGGACATTGAGAGCATTCCTAGTTGTGTCTGCCTTTTCTTTTCGTTGTAAAACTTCTTTGAAGAGAACCGAAGCGATTTTATCTGACTTGGCTAACAGACCTTCAAGTTTCTCTGTAATCGAGCCTCCATCTGACTTGGATTCTGCGATTATTATCATCTTCCTAAGATCCTAGAAGAAGAGGGAGGGAAACTAATGAATCTTAATGTCACGGATCCTTGTCTTACTTGCAAAGACTGCTCCCCCAGCAGATATGCAGTCAGGTTCTCCTTAGCGTAGTTCGTAGGAGCGATGCTCTTCTTGTCTACCTCCTTCTTCAGGGTGTGCAGCCCCCGTTTCAGGTCTGGGAAGCTGGTATTCCTGTGCTGCTCCAGGAGGTACCAGGCTGCTACGAACTTCTCGGAGTGCAAATCCCCATTCCCGCCGGGGTACAGCCCTTCCAAGAACTCTTGAGTCACTTTCTGTCCTCTACCCGCTTGGATTCCCAGTCCGAGCGGGTCCAAGTTCCCTCCTCGGATGGAAAGTTTCCTCTCGCCTTTTCCTCCCTCCAGATGGTCGGCTAGGAATTCTGACTCATCAACCCAGATTGCCGACTCAGCCCTTGTGTCCACTTGAGACACCTGTGAGGTAAAAGTGACGTTGCAAGTACCTTGACCCCCAGACCTGGTCGTCACTACAAAGCGAAGCACATCAACATTCCAGCAATGCTACGCGCTACCTAGCACGAATGCTAACCGATAATATCTCCAGGCCCCTCCACTGCTCCCGTCCGACAAACTATCATGCTAGGCTTGTGCCACTCCGCCCAGTGCAAGCAGTTGAGTTCGCAGATAACCAATCCGATGACGTCATACTGCGAGTTGCCTAGGCGCTCTCCCCTGATGGTTATCTTGGTGCCCGGGGGGCCAAAGTTAGGAGAGACCCCTGAGACTAGAGGGGCTGACATCAGAAGTACTGAAGCACGGGAAGTTATAATGTAAGTACAATATACAGTACAGAGTATGAGTATTTGGTGAGTGTCTCAACAATAATACGTATAAATTATACTAGTATAAAGCAATCAAAGCAAGTGACATATGAAAGTGATGACAGATTCAAAGTATAAAGAGCTAAATAGGGAGCAGTAAGTAGGGAGTGTGAGCGTGGGAATATCTTCTCATTCCGTGTCCACTACCTTCTCAATCTTAGCAGCGACCCTCTTGTACTTGTCCAGCATCCTTCCAATCAGACTGTCCACGGACTCCTGCGTCAGACTGTAGAGCTTGGGCGCCACGAATGCAGTGAGGAGCGCCGCGCTCAGAATGTAGGGAAGCGTGATGTAGACGGTGAGGTAGGAGATGAGGTAGAGCAGGAGGCAGCCCGCGACGGAGATTCGCAGGTCGTAGAACAGCACCAGGCGGAGGACGGAGTTGAAGAGTGGCGCCACCACCTCCAGCACCCCCCTGGTGAGAGACTCTATCCAGGCGGGGTCTATCTGGTGGGACTCCGTCTGGGATAGCCAGTGTCTGAAGGGGTGTGTGGCTGGCTTCCCGACTATGATGCGGAATAGCAGCAGCATGAGAGAGTAGAAGATGGAAGCTGCGAAACTTAACAGCAGGATGAGGACTAGGCAATGGAGCAGAGGGTAGAAGGCGAGAATAATCGCGAAAACAATAGCTCCGATAATAAGTACAGTCCTGACACTGTTCTTGAAGAGGATGATGTCCCAGGCGAACAAGTTGAGAGTGAAAAGGAACTTCAGGTAACCCTTAGCTTCGCTCTTCTTCGCAGGGGTAGGGGGTGTCTGAGTTGGACGAGGAGAGAGCTTAGACTTGTTGAAACCTCCCCTCTTGACAGCTGACGTGTCTCTGCTCTCTTTCTTCTCAACTTCGTTCCCCCTTTCCGGGCTGAGGCTGGTGGTAGCTACCTCGGCGGAACTGTTGGAGGGTGCTACCTCCGTGGCGAGCTCGGAGCTCTCAGACATAGCAACTCTACTGAGTGGGGAATACTGATAATTAGATACACGGAGTGACCTGTACTGCTGTAATAGCTAATGTACCTGGAAAATACTGATACACAGCAACACGTCACGTGTATGTGTTACTCTTATATCAGAGAAACTAGATCAATCTCTTATATTGTACAATCGACAATTTGGTCACATTTGCAGTCACGCCTCGTGCGTGGGGCATGAAATGGCAACACCACATCAGAAAAGATCGTAGAAATAAATGCAAAATGGACAAGAATAGCAAGGCAATTCACGTGGTAGCTAATCTAGTCTCAGATAATGCTGCTCTTTGTTTTATCACTCATCACAAGATTGATGCAATGCCAAGTGTTCTAAACAATAAAAACTTTATTATTAGCATCGTTCCATGAAGTTGCAAGAGTGTACATTTGCACTAGACCAGATAGGGCATCTACTTACTGTGTGTTTACGAATTCATGCTTAGTACAACAATTACATTAGCACTTTCGCCTCAAATCACTCTACTGTAAGGATGATGACCATTACTTTACTACTGTTCTGTGATGATGACATATTATCAAGAAGAGAACTGACATCGATTTTATTATAATGCTAGATGGTTGGATCCTCCAAGATAATTGAAACAGACTCAAGGTTAGCAAATCTCATATAAATCTAGTAAATTGATAATAAGGAGAACGACTAATCACAAATCAAATGCTTACTTCTACATTTACAATGGGCAAGTGATGGAAGTACAATCATCAGTGCGAATCAATGCATTACTTGGTGGTCTCGAACGGAAGAGACCAGAAATCTAGAAAGGGCAAATCACCCTCTGAAGCGTGAATGAGGGAGAGTAGCTTGTTCTGCATCTTATCTTTGAGCTGGGAAGAGTGCTTGCTGGGTAGCCGGGAGCTTTTGTTCAGGATCAGGACCTTCGTGAGGATTCCCTGCTTGATGCTATCAATGGCTAACCGCATCACGTCTTCCGAGTATATCTTAGGGTAGATGATGTTATGGAGATGCGTGAGAACAGAAGGAAGTAAAAGCTGGCTATGGTAGTCTAGGGGAATGTCAGGTTGGATCTGAAAGGCGTAGGAGTCCAGGGGGTCGTCTCCCAGCCCCACTCCCGAATCGGTGTCAGTTTCTGAGTCAGAGCCCGAGCAATGCTCCAACTGGAAAATGTCCAAGATGACTCCGGACTGTCTGGTATCGGCGAAGAAAGAGTTTGGAACGTACGTCTTGGGGTGCAGCCCCAGCAGGTTGCACTTGTCCAGGGGGAGGTACTTCCTCTCGTACTCGCACATGCGAACACAGTGCTTGGGGAGGAGATAGGAGAGATGGTGCAGAGCGGATGACACCATGGGTTGTGACCTCCCGCGGATAACGATCTGATGGCCTGTGTACAGGTGGTACAGAACCTGATCGAAGATATGACCGCCAATGGTACGCGAGAGATGCCGCAAGTTAGAGAAGGAATCGTGGGAGAGCTTGAGGGCAGGAGAGCTGGAAGGAATCTTACTCAGCAAGATGTGTTGTAGTTGATGCTTTTCCACTAAATATTGCAGCCGAGAGGATGTGTTGGCAGATCGAAGGTTGGGAGGCAAATGTGTTTTGAGCATAGAAGAGAAACTAGAATGGATGAACTGGAATATGTTGGCGTCTCCAGTGATGGTAGGGAGGGAACGGGGTTGTGAAATTGTAGCAGAACGAGCTCGGGACAAAGCAACAGGGTCAGCGAATCTATTCCTCATATGGAGCAGGGCGTGAGTATCTTCTTGCAAAGACTCCCTTTCGAACAATTGATCTGTTTTCTCCTTGAGTGTGCTTATTAGCACCTCTAACTGGCGGGATATGCATGCGCTGAATTGGTAGAGATAGGTGGGGGTACGAGTGAGGACGATGATGCTATACAACCGTTTGAAGCCCCTTGCGTGTGCGTCCTTAAGATAGAACTTGTAGCTGAGCACGTAGTCAGAGGAAGGATCACCGAACACCACAGCTCCCTCCTTCTGCCCCGTCTGCTCCAAGTTGTAAGATCGGGAGCAAGCCTTTCGCAAAGAGACCAGCGTCTCTTTGCAACTGGGGAGGTGTCTGGAAACGAACAGCTGATTACTTTGCGAGCTTATGAAACCGAGTTTGTCATCTGGTCCTTCAGCTCTGCACGCTTCACATGTGACGTCAACTGAAGAGCCGAGAGACGAGTGCAAGCTGGAGGTGGGAGTCGACTGTTTCGATGTGCTTGATTTGGGTGATATCGCGTAGTCTAGCGGGGAGTCTTGTAGTTTGGACGGAGATAAGGGCGACACAGCAACTTCATTTGGTGGCATTCCGGTCTGCGTACAGGTAATGATTCGGGGACCGTGGTTATCACAGAAATGGCACAAGGCAAAACAAGCATGTTCCATTGTGAGATTGGAAGAGAATTAGTTCGTTTGCATTTGTGGTGAAGGTTTTATAGGCTACTCAAAGCAACAGCTCGAGTCATGAGACTAAACTAATGGCTTCAGCAGTGAACCTACAGAGCTTGTGACTTCGACTAAGAAAAGTATTGCAATAACGAACTAACCTCCGATCTCAAAAGATGATTAGTTTCCTGATATATCTGCAAATTCCTCGAATACCTGGCATGGCGGCTGACTTGAAGTAGCGTTTTTGTGGTAATTATTTGTAAACATTGAATAGCAGAGATTCGTATATTCGCCAAATATTAATTAATAACTGAATGTTACTGTAACGCACGCAATATGTTCGCAATCAAGTCATCATTGTTGCTGACTTGAACATTTTTTGAAGCGTTGCCTTAAGAATTTAATAAGTTATCAAATTCAAAGTATTAAAAGTGTGGAATGCCTAGCATTTATATGGCTTCGCACTTTTATGGCTCAGTGCCATAGAAAATGGCTGGGAGACATCCGCGATATCGGGGACACTGTGTCCCCAGTGGGCATTCTACGGTCAAACGAAACGTTTATTAATATTGATTTATTTGCTAGTAAAGAAATAAACAAATCAAAATCCATAATTATACATAACATAATCATTAGCTAGAACTCAGGTGTATATGTACACGTTTGCTGTGCTGTGGTGGGAATAGAAAATGAGAGAGTGAGAGGGAAGCAATGGTTTACTTGTTTTCTGAAATCTTATGCTGTGAGAAACAAGTACCGACAGGAAAAAACTCCCAGTCCCTCTTGCGGTACATGTCCATGACGTAGGACTCCTGTCCTGTGTACTCTGTCTCCTCCTTGTGGATCAGGTGCATTAGGAAGAAGAGGTAGTTAGGAAAGTAGTGCTCTTTCTCGGTATGCATCTCGAAACCACGGGGAGTGTTCTGGTCGAATGTCTCCTTGGTCAGACCGCAAATGAAACATTTATTGTGCATTGCTACCTTCGCATCCTCTTGCTTCTTCCGAAGTTCTCCGAACGCGTCGATGATCAGACCCTGAATCAGGGCGATCAGTACCAGCTGGATGGCGAAGAAATAGGCGATACTGTACACCGTGACGGTCGTGTCCTTAGGTGCGAGGGTGTTGTTATCAGGTTGGTACTTCTCTGAAATATCGAGGTTACCGCCAGGAATTTGCCCGACCAGATACAAGAAAATATCGATGAGAGACACTTCATCTTCAGGGCCGAACAGGTACATTCCGATTATGCTGAATATGAGCTGCACCACAAGCAGGATGAAGATACTCATCAGCAGCCTCGTTTTGTTGTGGTAGATGGAGTAGAAGATGGTACGAAGAGTCTCGAAGTTGGTGTACACGTCCAGTAGGAGGTGGATACAGAAGAAAGCTGGAGAGTACAACTTGCCGAGGAGAGAGAAAAGGAAGTAGACCACTTTAATCTGGAGCGTGTAGTCCGTCAACATAACGCACACCACGGTCCAGAGAGTGTAATTGATGTCAAAACCATAAAATGTTCCATTGCTTTCCTTGTCATCAGACTCTTCTTTCATCTCCTGACGGACAAGTTTGTTCCAATAATGCTGCGGGAATGTTGCAGAAGATAACACTTGCTTATCCCACCAGCGTTTGTTGATGAGAAACATGCATTTATTAAATTCGTTTTTCAATTTCTCTTTGTTTCCTTCAATCGCGTGACACAGACTTTTCTCTTCGCGGAAGACAATTAGTGGGAACTTTAACTTCCAATAAGTCCAGATTAGCAGCCCAGAGAACACCAAGTGCAGAGAGGAGGTAGAGTGCAGTAGGAAAACCTTGACTCTGTCCAAGGTTTCGGGGACGGTGAAGTTCATGAACACGATGCTGCTGCTGTCGTCATAACTGCCAGAGAGAGCATCAAAGTTACAGAAGAGCAGGAGCAGGTTCAGCACGAACACGATCACCATGCTCGACTTCCTCAGCAGGAAATCCATCTGCGCTAGATTGGAAGAGAAGCGACGCGTGGCGCCTATTATTCTGGGCACATACGAACTGTCTACAGTGACTGCTGCGTTGGGCTTGCTGCCCTGAGTGGGGTAGAATCTCTGCTTCACAAAAGAGGCGATGTTAATACAGAACTCCACGAGGATAGGGACGACGAGAATAAACTTGAGGAGACCGAGCTTAGAGTAGAAGCTGGAAAGCCCAATTTTCGCTCGCGCCCACTTATTCCGAGCCTCATCTACGTGGACTTTGTAATTAACCGCCAGTTTCTCAACTGGGTCGGTGGGTACCATCTTGAAATAGTCGGCAGCATTCTCGTGGTGCTCGCAGGCTCTGGTTTCGCGCTCACGCTCCAAGGACTGACTCAGCATTGCCGCGTGCTTCATTTCAAATATCGTGTCTTCGCAGAAGTCCATAAACTTCTCCATTTTATCCTTAGTGGAAATCTCGTGGTCTAAGTTCTGAATAAAGTTACGTTTGGATTCTTGAATCTGAGGTTTTTCCCATTGCTCGAAGTTGGACTTATCAATTTGGAAAAATACCTTTTCCACTTTCTTGCTCTTCCCTACATAGCAACATTAAAATTCCTAAACTAGATTTTGCATCCAAGTAAACAAGGCGCATAAACAAAGTAGAAAACAATAACAAAACGTCATAACAGGAATGTAGACCAACTCACCGATGATCTCAATGCAACCCGTGTAAGACTTAAAGTGCTTCCGCAGTTTCTCAGTGTCATCCCTGAGGCGCCCTAGCTCCTGGTTGGTGTCCCCTTCGAACAGGTGATCGAACAGGATGGTAAAAAGGACGCTGAGGTTGAAGCCGATCCGATCGCAAGGCGTGTAGAAGCGCTCCATGAACTCCATGTAGTCGATCACGCCGTCCTGATTCGTGTCGGCGCAGCGCATCAGGTAGTCCATGTCGGACTGTTTGTAGTTCTGAGAGGAGAGAGCTGTCTCGAACTCGATGCGGCTCACCACGCCGTCTTTATTCTGGTCGTAGCTCTGGAACCCTTTGGAGGTGATGACGTCATTCAGATCGATGAATGTGCAGCAGAACTCCACGATTTCCTTCAGATTCTATCAATGGAGAATTGGAGCTGTTAAATATCGCATATGGATTTGCCATAAGGTCCCATTCGGATGGAAGAGATTCCAATAGAATCAAGCTCACTGAACCCTGTACTGCATCATAACCAGCAATTCTTATAAGCGGAGAATCACTGGAAATCGGCCACAATGAGCTCCATAGATAATGCAGAAGCCAATGAGACTCGTTCTCAGAAGCTTGAATTGCTTAGATGGTTACATGAGCTTTTTTTGTGTTCCAAGTGCAGAGGAGTGAGTACATTGTAATTAAGGAACGCGGACTGATACCAGACAGATGAAGAACCAACCTGACGTGACTCCACCAGGGCATCTTTCATCTGTCCAGAGATGGAGTTAGCTTCGTTGTTCACGTTTCCTTCCAGCATGCTGAGCAGCAGAATTATCATGTCTGCGTGCACATCCAACACCTCCTTCATCAGCTCCATCGAGTACTCGTACTCGGAGGAGAGCTTGGATTGGAGTTTAGCGAAAATGTAGAAGAATCCAGAGATGGCATCCCACAGCCTCGACTGGCTGAGTGCCTGCTGGTTAGCATTGCAGGGGCCTTGCACGTACTCAGTTAGCGTGTTGAATACCTGTCCATAGTAACATTAGCTACAGTGTCAGGTGTTTAGCGAATTGCAATCGTCACATACTCACCTGCTGCACCACCATGAACACCTTCTTGAAGTTGGACTGGCCCTGCACGTCTATGCCCCCCGGGCCTGCGTACTGCCCGTAGAAGTTCTGAATGGACTCCTGCAGGGAGAGCAGGTAGTCCACTGTGGACACGACCAGGTTCACAGTGGTGGTCTTGTCCTGCTGGGAGCGGAGATAGTTCTGCATCGACATGTTGTGTCCCTCGCACAGCAGCTGTAGGAAGCGGAACAGGTCCTGCGTGAACTGGTCGTCCTTGATGGCGGTCTGCAGGTCCTCCGCGTTGCCGTACACCTTCCGCTGCCGCTCGTAGGTAGACCGGTCCAACACCGGACAGTCAAAGATCAGTCTGGACATACTCGTGAAGAAGTCTCCTCCTTCCTTAGACGTTTGTAGGAATTCTAGAATGTTCTCCTGCACCTCTAGATTGCCGCCCTTGAGCAAGGAAATGCCGAGCTGTAGGGTCTCCTGTATCAAGTCTCCCCTGCATCCATCAGACTCCGCTAGCACCACGACAACCATCTCGGCGACGTTCCGATTGGTCAGCTCCACTTGTTGCTTCTCCAGTTCCTTCTTCTTAGCTTGCTGCGCGAAGATATCATCACATTCCTGACCCTCAGGATCGTCGTCGATGCAATCACAGCTCTCCTGTAGTGATTTGGCATACTTCCGGTATAACTCCTAAAATAAACAATTAGAAATGAAGCTATAGTTTACATGCACCGTGTCGTCCGTACGCACCTGTTGGTCCGTCTGTTGGATGCCTCCCTGACAGAACACACCCACTAGCAGTTTGAGCGGCTTACTGCCTTCCACAGCTCCTGGACCTTCCTGTGTGGTCGCCTCCAGCTGCGTTATGAGGTCGGCCTCCTTGTGCGACTTGCTCAGCCACTTGCTGCGGTACGTCTCCAGGAAGTGGTTGCTGATCTTGAACCAAGGCAGCTTGTAGATGGGCACTGACTGGAAGCTCCGCATGATGGCGCGCTTCTTGTGTTGCGTCAGGAACTTCCTCCACCTATCCCGCCCCGCCCGTGGATGTTCGAGGTTGTAGATCGCCGCCTTAACGCGCCCAATCTCCATCAGATCCATCTTAAGTGCGTTCTGAGAATCGCTCTGAGGCAGGTGGTACCAGTTGAGGAGGGCGTAGCTGCGGCTGTTGGACAGAGACAGGGACTTGTGCTTGTCGGCGTATTCTTGGTCCAACTTCTGAGAGATGTACTCGATGTTGTTGTTCGTACGGAACATGTTCTCACTGCTCTCGATGACTTCATGCAAGGCGGAGAAGTGCTTCAAGTGGAGGATGAGGTCGAGGTGCGTCTTCACGCAGTAGACGAGGATGTGGCAGCGCTCGTTGTACACTTTCTTCTGCGTCTGCAGCACCAGCTGCAGGAGGATGGAGAGCTCGTTTCTATCAGAGAGCAGATTGGGCGTCTCCGTACCCTCGAACTTGTTGCAGATTGTATGAATGATCCCTTGCAAGCCTTGGCGCGCGTATTGCGAGGTCTGCCAGCAGTTGAAGATGAAGTCCAGGTCCCAGAAGAGAGAGATGTGCTCGTGGGCGTGTTCCTGCGCCGTGGCCAGCAGGTCCTTCTCCCGCGAGTAGAGGAAGCGGCCGAGCAGCATCAGCGCGGAGAGAAGGTGCGGCAGGAGGGTGTTGAACTGAGGCTCCAGGTTGCTGTGCTCCATCTCGTTATACTGACTGCCTGCCTCGGCAGCTGTCAGCCGCTGCTCTGACTTCCAGAGCGAGATGAGAGCGGTGCGGATGGTGTGGATGTACAACTTCAAGTCTCGCCACACACTCCACAGGTCTTCGAGGGGCGTGTAGGGGGCGATCAGCTCCAGGCACTGAACGATATGGTACTCCTCGGGGATGTCGGCCAGCATGTTGTCTCTGAGGTACCGGATCACTGAGCAGAGGATCGGTTGGATGTCTGAGTTGTGCCGCGGCCTATCCTCCGTCTTCAGGTCGTTACAGCGCTTGATGTACCTGGTGATGAGGGGGAGGGATATGTGTACGTACGCCTCGTCCTGGAGGGAAGCTGTCAGGACTCGCGCGCGAATGGATTGATAGAGCGAGACGGCCTCTCCGAAGTTCTCCTCCAGCAGGGGGGACACTCGGGTGCAGCAGATGGCAGTCAGACACTCCCCATACGCAGCGAGGTCTCGGGGATGCGTGGAGTCCACCCGGGCGGAGAGACTACGGTACAGCTCAGTCAAACGTCTGTCCAGCTCGACCTGAGCCAGGTTTCCATGCAGCTTTCCTGCATTCTCGCGAATGCTCCCGATCTGCTTGACGAGTACAGAGATGACAGGGAGGACCGCGGTGAGGGAGGAAGGGGGCTGCTCCTGGAGAGAGTGGATCAGGATGGAGATCACGTCCTCGATATAATTCACTGCGTTCGAGCTGTCTGTCTCAGTTAACTCAGGCATATCTTCGCTCACAATGTTCCCGACGGAAATGTTGCTAGCGAACGGGTGTATACACCTGCACAGCCATTCTAACGCGGTTCTGATCTCCCTTTGCGTGGCTGCACTCTTCTCGAATAGGTCGGGGTTCTTGTGTAGGTACAGAATAATGAAGTGGAACAGTTTCGCGACTTCTACCAGCTCGAACTGAGACGCCATGCTCATGTACACGAGCTGGTTAGCATCAGACACGAAGTAGCTGCGGTGTTCCCAGAAGTAGTTGGTGATGACGGGCAGCAAGATGTCGCGGAGGTAAGCCTTCGCTCCGGACCCTTGCATCTTCTCACACCTCCCTCGGAAGCTCTCGTACAGCTCGTGTACGACCAGCAGCGTGACGGTCTGCCGTCCGAAGTTCTCTCCGGTCTGATCCACAGACATGGAGGACTGCTTGGTGGTCTGTAGCTTGTAGCCGGAGTTAGAAATGAGGTTAAAGAACTCGTACACCGCCTCCACTATGATCTCCTGCTCCTGCGTCTGTAGGAGGTAGTAAGGAATGGGCACCAGCTGCTCCCGCACACTCTTAGACCGGAAGTGGAGGTGGTTGTTGAGGAGAGAGGAGAACTCGAGCACAGCGAGAGAGACAGATCTCATCAGTTGTTTCCATGTCTTGTCACGTAAGTCTTTCTTGGTGAGTCCGATGTTGAACGAGTTCTTGATGACGGATAGGAAGTCCTTGGAGGAGTAGGTGTCCGTCTGGCCGTTGTGCAGGGGATTGTGCACGAAGTAGATGCCCTTGCTCATGATGGCGTTGAGCAGGAGAGAGATGGTGGAGTCCACGCTCTCTTGTATCCGCTCCTTATCCGCGATCACGCCGGAGATCTCCTGGCAGTAGAGTCGGTACTGCAGCGTGTCCAGCCAAGCGGTGGCCGGCCGTTTCAGACGCTGGATGAGGTCAGAAGGGGGCGAGAGTCTGGAGTCAGGCCCCAAGAGGGCACTAGGGGAAGGGAAGTCGAATGAGGGCAGAATCTGAGGGTGTGAAGTTCCCACTGAGGAGGAAGCTAGGTGGAGATGGTGGTTGGGGAGGAGGAGGAAAGAGGTGTCGGAGAGTGTGTGTTCTGGCACCAGCATGTCTGGAGCTAGGGCGTGAATAACCGCGTGTAGGCACTCCCTCAGTCTTGCCGAGTTGTTCTCTTTCTGAGCAAGCGAGGAGGATTTTCTCTCCATCTTAGAAGGGGGCGAGCGAGAAGAAGCGTAGGTCTCTTCCAGGAGAAAGTGCGCCAGTTCCAACAACTGGTGCTGCTCCTGTGGAGTGGCGGCATTTGTGCTGTCTATATTGGCGCCCGAATAGTAGCCGCCCCTTGCGGTGAAATGGACGCGCAGCATGTTAATGACGATCCCACGGTTGTGTGGGGGTAGGTGGTGCATGTCCAGGAGGAGCTTGGAGAGGAGGGGGTACATGGTCCCAGGGGTCAGGCGACTGGCGATGAGGCGGACAAACTCGGAGACCTGATTCTTCTGTACCATGGCGACAGGGAGACAGGCCAGCCAGTAGTTGGCGTGCAGCAACTTCGAGGACAGAGCATCTGAGATGGAGTCAGTCGGCATGCTGGCGATAGCGCGGTGCAGGAAGGGGATCACGGACTGGGTGATGTACTTGAGGAGGGTGACTGCCACCTCGTCGATGTCCACTCTGCAG
This sequence comes from Aphrocallistes beatrix, assembly GCA_963281255.1. NCBI lineage: Eukaryota > Metazoa > Porifera > Hexactinellida > Sceptrulophora > Aphrocallistidae > Aphrocallistes > Aphrocallistes beatrix. The sequence continues at coordinate 4,264,099 of OY725500.1, read as the reverse complement.
AGACACAGCGTGTACAGCATGTCTGGGATGATGGAGGCTTCTATTAGCGCCAGGATGGTGGCAGGGTCGATGGAGTGGACTTGCTCGTAGAAGAGAAGGATGGAGCCTTTGAAGTTGGACCACTCCTCTGCGAATTTCTTGTTCTTCAGCTCGACGAACTCTCCCGCTTCGAACCGCTCCGGCGGCTCCAGCGAGCACTCCAACAGCCGACGTAGGTCCTCCTCGACAATGATCTTCTGCAGGACCGAGCAGATGGGCGGGGTCTCGGAGAGGAGGAGGACCTCGGAGGGGTGGTCAGGCGCGCATTTGGCCAGCAGGTCGAGGAGGGAGATGTAGTAGGGGAGTGTGACTTCTGCCGAAAGCGAGTCGTCTGTTGGAGAGGAGAGGGAGGTGAAGTAACCGCCGAACCCATTGGGCTGGTTGTATTCCAGCGCCGGGCCGAGGCACATCCGGTTGGAGATGAGATGAGTGACGATGATCTTTGCGTTCTCTTCGATGTAGCAATCGCTGGATCGGACGGCCAGTTTCAGGAACTCCAGGTACTGCTCTGTGCGGTTGAGAAGGTGCAGATCTGAAACTGCGTGCGCCAGCAGGTCTATCACCTTGCGAATCTGCTCCTCCTGCAAGCAGAGGGCGAGACGCTCGTTGTTGCGGATGATGGCATTGGCCACCTCCATGGGGGAGGTGTCAGTCTGGTAGTCGACGGTGTTGTGCACTCGTGAGAGCTCAAGCAGGTAATCCAGATGTGGAAACAGCATGCACTGGGAGTTCGTGGGGGCGTACTTGGAGTTGGAGCCGCCCGAGAACTTGGCTAGGTTGCAGAGGTACTTGCAGCACTCGGAGATGGTCTCCTGGAATATCTTGAAGTTGTCGGTGGTCTGCTGGTGGATGGGATTGGTCTTATTCTGCTCTTTAGATTGGATATCGTCCAGCAAGTGCTTCATCACGTTGAGCACCGTCTCGTGTATCTGCAGAGAGCAGAGCAGCTCTGGATGGTGGAACACAAGCCTGGGCTCTGAGAGGATGTTCAAGTATCGCTTCAGGCTCTTCTGCTCGCTCGTGTCGATCCGCACCTCCATCAGAGAGCGCAGGTGTCCGAGTGCGGACAGGATGTCGGTGGGGCTGATGAGGTTGTGCGTCTGCTTGGAGGCGGGGAGGATGTAGGTCTTCTCGAGGGCGGAGGAGAACTCCTCTTGCTCGTGGAACTGCCGGTGCAGCAAGTTGAAGATGGCGCACACCAGCTTCGGTTCCTGCACTTCGCTGTCCACCCAGCCCCGCAGCGTGTCCTTGATGATCGAGTTGAGCGCGCGCAGCTGCGACTGCTTATCTTCTTGGGAGGGGTGTCTCTCCAAGAAAGAGCGGAGCTCCCCTTCTTCCATCTTGCCCTGCTCCACGTCAAACTTGAACAACAGGTCCCTGTGGAACCGCTTAACCTCCTCTCTCAGTTCGTTCGTGTCTTTAGCGTCGATGCCTCCCTCCTCATTCACGCCTAGCATCTCGCACACCTGGGCGAGGGGACGAAGGCGGAACTGTTTCGTTTTCTGCATCGCAAAGGAAGGAGACTGCTTCAGCTGTTCTTCCAGCTGTTTGTGCTTCTGCTCTTGCTCGGCCCTGAGTTTGTAAGCCATACTTCCCGAGAACTCTACCAGCACTCGGATCTTGTCCTTCAGCTCCCGATCACACATGTAGTCCAGGATGATGCAGATCTCATACTTCACACTCTCTTCCAAGTTCTCTATATTCAGCAGTCCTGTGATATCTGCGTCCCCGCCCGTTTTCAGGTGACTTCCGATGTTGACGGAGGAACGAGACGGGTCCAGAAGGTAGATCAGCTTGTTCATCTCCTCATCTGCCAGCTGGTCTGTCAGTAGCATGTGCTTGATGATACGGAGGATGGGCACGAACAGTCCGACGTGATCTTGATGCGTGAGGCTGCGACAGGCGTACTCCTTGTGTAGGAGCACTTCGTTAAGTTTGGAGAAGATGAAGCGCTTGAATTTGTGGTACTGAGTATCAATCACTGAGTCATCCCCGAAGTCGCTGTAGAAGGAGGCCTGCGCGCTGAATAGCCCCCTCCCAGGAGTGGGGAGATAGGGGGAGGGGTCGTCTGGAAACTCAGCTGCAAAGACAAAGTCGTCTCGCGTCCACAGCGCACACATGGACTCCTTCTCGAAGTTGAGAGTGATGTAGAGGTCGTAGATGGAGATCTTGAGGTCGTTGGGGAGGTAGAACTTGAGGGCCAGACTCATCATGGCGAGGAGAGTCTCCTTCGTGACGTAGGCCTGCACGCTGTCGACGGCCGAGGAGAACACGTGGTAGCAGATGGCGTTGAAGAGTCGGAGGGATTGAGTGAGGAATTTGGCCAGCACCGGCCGCTCTGAAATGTCTGTGAATCTGAACAGCGTCTCTTCCTCGGGCACCAGCACGTACAGGCTGTGACACCTGTCTCCGATGGCGTCAGTGCTCTCAAAGCTGGAGTAGACGCGGTGCATCTTAACCAGCTTACGCGCGCCTACGGACGGAGTCAGCCTCTCCAAGGAACCGCCGCCCGTGCCGGTGGGAGAAGAGGGCACATCCTCGTGCACGAGAGTGCAGGCGCCGTCTCCCGCTCGCTCCAGGCAGCAGTTGACGCTGTAGTTCTCTCGGTAGGTCCACGAGTAGGCGACGGCAGCCTGCAGCTCCATCCAAGCGAAGTAGTGACTCCGCGAATTGTCGGTCCGTCCCGGCGGTAGGATGGCAGAGGCGAGAGAGGACCTGTCAGTAAGCGGCTCCAGCAGGAAGTCGAACACTCTTTGCTTTGAAGGCGAGATGATGAATGTAGGAAAGAGCTTGATGACGGTGGGAGAGAGTTCGAAAGACTCACCCTTACACTCGGAGTCATAGGAGAAATGGTACGTGATGACTCTGCGGTCTCTGTCCAGCACTGTGTACACCTCCAGGTGTTCTTCCTGGTGCATTTTCTCCGTCAGCTTGGAGAGTGGCATGAGGTAGGCGGTCTTCACGAGAGTGGGCGGGTCCCCAGATACGGTGCACTCCTGCCCCCAGCTGTGGCTATTCTCGCCTGGGAAGAACTTGAAAGAGGAAGTGGTCCAGCCGAGGTAGGCCTTGCCGATGTCAGAAACCTGCACGCGGACTCCGAAGCAGATGAGGTTGTCCTTCCTGCCCGGGGAGCGTGTCTTCAGTGGGACGCCCAGATTCAGCCTCAGACACTCGGGCAGGACGTCTTGCGGGAGAGACTTCAGCTGCACACTCATCTCATTAATGACGAGCAGGTCCACTTCCTTGGAGAGGCAGAACGCAGACTGCGGAGAGGAGATGGGCTCGTAGTGGCAGTCTTCTAGCGAGTACCAGAGAGGAATGGAAGTGTGGACTCCTGTAGAGAAGGGGCTGTACTCGTCCACCAGCTCGTAGATCTTCATCTCTTTTCCTTCCATGAATGATATCTCCACCCTCTGCCCCCTCCCTAGGCTCACAGCCGGATAGTACTTGAACCCGTCCCCCCGTGGGAGGTCGGAGAAGGCGATCGTGTCGTTGCCAGTGCCGCGCAGGAGAGAGTCATTGCACGCGAAGCAGATGGTTCCTTCCCTCAGGTTAAGGAAGCAGCGGATCCTATCTCCGCTCTTCCATCGCTGTCCGAATGTGACAGAGTTCTTGTTCCACTTCCTGGCCAGGTATCCGTCGTACGCGTACGAGTCTGCGTCGCTGCCGAGCAGCCTCCCCGCTTTGAAAGCAGAGGCGGCCCAGCCTATGCGTATGAACCCCGCTGTCTCTAGCGTGACGTCATAGTACCAGAGGCCCTCTGACACGCCGTACGAGCTCTGAGTGCGGTAGGTTATCGTCTTGATGCTGGAAAAGTCCACATTCCGCGCCAGCTCCAAGATCTCGTGGTCTGAGCGCATGGAGAGGATGGAGTAGCCCCTGGCGATCAGCGCTTCAATCACTCCCTTGACTGAGTCCCGATTCGACTTCTTGTCTCTGCTGCCCAGTCTCTCGTACGGGACGAGGTAGGGGGAGACCTTGAGAGAAGCGTTCTTAGCGCTGCTCCCGTAGCAGAATCCGTTCGACACTTTGCTCCGCGCCCACAGGTTGTGTGCGTTCTCCGCCAGGCGCTCTATCATGTCGTGCAGAGCTGGGAGCTCTTCGAGAGCGTCCAGGTTGTAGAGGGAGGGGAGGTAGCCGTTCTTCAGCTGGTACGTCTCCGGGTCAAGCGGCTTCTTCTTAGCTCTGAAGCCCCCCTTGCTCGGCGCCTTCATGTCGTATCCGAGTGCCTTCAGCGTCTTGATGGTCTCCTGCCCCAGATCCAGGTCGTACTTCTTCTGCTCCTCGAACATCTCGGAGAAGGGGATGAGGAGGGGGTGCAGCTTCTTCCCGTCGTTTCTCTGCTCAGCGAAGTCCCAGCCGGACTCTATCTTGTTCACGGCCCACACGTCGTGTAGGTACTCGGCGATGGGCTGCGTCAGGCTAGCGGGGCTGGGCGGCATATCCGATACGTCGATCGGAGTAGGAACAAAGGAGCAGTCGTCGTCAATAGCCGCGGGGCCCTCTATCCGGAAAGAGTTCGCCCCCTCCGTCTGACCGCCCGGCGGGATGCTGACGGCAGAGGCGGAGCAGAACATTCCAGCGTGAGCCGTCCCAGGGCTCTCGTCCTCGTTAGGACTGCGCGCGCTAGCGATCCCGACGAACTCAGAGTCAGGGGTGTGAATGAACCCGCCGAACTCGTCGCCTAACCGGAAGTGGCAGCGGAGGTCGGAGGAGAAGCTGACAGCTGGACAGACCATCTGCGAGGAAGGAAGGCAGGTCAGGCGCGGCTCCAGCATCTGTCCGTTCAGAGAGAACCAGCAGCGCATGTGCTTCTCACTCAGATCGATGTAACAGCCAATCACAGACTTGGTCAGAGTGAAGTCAGCAGTCTCGGAGGAGCTAGAGGATCTGAACGGAATCCCTCCAGTCCACACGTATCTACCGTCGAACCCGTAAGAGTACAGGTCGTCCCCTACGCCCCCTTCAGACAGGGAGAGGGCGTCTTCTGAGTGGGTTCCCTCCCCCCTGCGGGAGGAGTCGTAGAAAGGAAGATCAGAGAAGTACTCCAGGGCGATCCACCCCACTCGGAAGTGTGCGGAATCCCGAGAGAGAGCGGAAGCCGGGTGCTCCAGCTCCAGCTCGTAGTACCACTTGGGGTAAGTGGCAGAGTCGGAGTGTCGGCTGATGCAGAAGCTGGTGCGCATCACGTGGATCTTTTTCACGGTGGTGGTGCGCAGCAGGAGATCATGAATGGAGCTCTTTCCGAGGAGTTCGTGGCAGATGACGTTCTGGTTCCGGCGGATGGCGGTGCCGTTGCACAGACAGAGAGAAGTGAGCAGCTCCAAGATCTTCTCGTTCCTGCCGAAGGAGCTGAAGAGCATGATGATGCGTTCGATGTACGCCTCCTTGAAGCTGTTCAGGATCTCCGAATTCTCGTGGAATGCGTTCAGCAGCACAGTCAGCACCTCTCTGTTGTACTTGGGGTCCTCCACCATGGACAAGAAGAGTTTGAGGTTGTCGGGCTGTGAGAAGTATCGGCTGCACTCAGGGTTGTGCTTCAGGAACTGAGCCAGCGTCTTGAGGAGAGAGAACTTGATGTCCTTGATGTTGGTGCTGGGGGACCCTGACCCCCTGGAGAGACGGGCGTGGGATAGTTTGGGCGGTCCGGCTGTGAAAGAGTTCTTGTAGATCGTTTCCACGTCGCTGGCGAGAGACAGGAAGCTCTTGAAGAGGCCCTCATGCGTAGTGAATTTGTCGAAGTGAGACGAGAACTCCTTCAGAATCTCGATGAGGCGCCTGCAGGTGGGAACGAATTGGGCGTGGAGAGGTTTCTGAGACACGATTCTCTTAAAAGTGTTGATAATCCTACACAAACCGCAGATTACATGCATCCCTACACTCAACACGGACAAGGCAGTGAGAGCACTGACCTATCAGTGATGTAGACGTTGACAGCTCCCTTCGACTTCTCAGTGCTGGTGGTGGTTGTGGTGAGTGCGTACTTGTAGTTGATCCCCTGAGAGAGGAACATGGCCGGTCTGCTGGACCGGGACTCCTCCACCACTCCCGTCGTGAATCCGAGCCACAAGGGGTGCGCGTCCACTCCACGAGCTCCCGGTTTTCCAGGAAAGTGCTGAAGCAAACCTATTTAAGTTAGTTTAAAGAGTTGTTAGCCAACCAACTAGGATCCGCTTACCCATCGAGTCTCCCAGCTTAATCTGCGGTTTGAAGAATTGGTCCTCTCTCTGCTCCCAGTGAGACACGTCCTCCACACTCCTGCGGAGACTGAACACGGAGTTCCCATAGTTGGACTCCTCCTCTGACAGCAGCACGAGGCTGTACCTGTTCTTGTCCTCCAGTCTAGACCCCAGGAATTTCCCTGTCACCATATGTCTCAGTCGGAACGGCTGTCCCCATTGCAGGTGCAGACCCCCCCACTTCAGCTGTAGCAGCTCTATCCGCCAGATGGAAAGTACCTACGCAAGAAGTATAAATAGAAGCAGCAAACCGCAAATTAGGATGGCTGACTCACTTCGTTCTTGTGATCCGTAGGCTCAAACTTGAGCTGGCCGTGCCCTTCCCCCTCCTTGTCCTCTTCTTCACTGCAGGCCATCAGATAGCTGGTGGTGTGTCTGCAGAAGAACTGCACGGACTCCTGTCCGCACAGGAACCCGATGTCTTGCTCTCTGGCCACGTTAGACGTGAACAGCTGCAGGCACCAGAGTGTCTTCTTGAAGGAGGCAATCACGAAGGAGGGCGACTCCATGTCGTCCAGGTTCATCCAGAAGTTAGCGCCGGGGCTGGTCATGGGGGAGGAGTTGGGGTCTTCGTAGGAGTTCATCTCAGCGCACAGATACCTGTCGAAGGAAATGCTCCGCAGGAGTACGTCGTCTCCGAACCGAACTTTCTCTCCTTCCGATCGAGTCACTTGCCCCGGCACGACCACGAACCAGCAGGCTTTGTTGTCTTCCTGAGAATAACAGGACAATAATACAAACAATAAACAAACGCATGAGATCTTGAGTACCTGCTGGAGATGGATTTTGTAGGAGAGCTTGTCTCTATTCCAGGGTTTGCCTTGACAAGAGAGGAACTTGTCGGAGTGGGAGTGTTTCAGCTTGATCGCGTTACCATACAGCACTGCTCGCTTCGTCTTAATCTTGCCCTATAGACACACGTTATAATCTAGCTAGTAACTAGACCATGAACCTTTGTAACACAGCCATCCTACCTCGCTCTGTGAAAGAGCGTGCACCGAGCAGACATTGTCCACGACGAACTCCACCTGCCAGGCCAGGTTGAACATCTCGCTCGAGTTGGTGGCGGCGAGGTGGCAAGCTTCGGTCCCGAACCCTTCCGACGCGATAGAGTAGTTGCTATGCACATCACTGGAGGTGTGAAACTGTAGGAATATCGAGTCCTGTGTCTTTATGTATGTGGTGTAGTCTTCTAGTTCTGTCCCCATTCTCAGAGGTTAATAACATACTAAATCTAAATAAATCGAATGCTCAATCTCTTCCTTATATAGAATGCAGCACACGACATGACGTGTCATGCTTTACAACAAAAGCCTGCTAGCCCAAGGATTGGGAATCCAGTCAAATTAGCTCTTCATGATGAATGGAGGAGGTATTTGAATATTTGGAAGTCCTATGTCCTATTGGCGTGTAGAGAGCTATTGTGACGTATAAACCAGTTTGCTAGACAGAGTTAACTATGTCTGAATGCGTAGATTTATAAACTAAATGTTGCTGTACCCAAACATTGAAAATTGATAGATAATTTTGAAAAAAGTATCTGTAGCCATTAATATAGTGTTGATGTAGACTGTGCTCTACAATCACAACAGAAAACTGCCAGCGGCTAAATTGCCTAGTAAGGTGGTAGCAGAGTCACAAAGGATTGGAAAGAGAAACGATAGTAACAAATTGGGACCTGGAAGTTAAGAAGTAAACATGTCCTTATATACACACATAGTGAAAATTGGTTCCATATGGAAAATAGTTTCAAGAAAAAGCAAATTCATTTCCTTTTCAAAGCGTTCTATGAAGTCAATCGAATGTACTTTCACAATTCTGTGGAGAGAAGCCAAGCTAGCATTCCCATTCTAAATCAGTTGGCGGATTCCCATAACCACGCTAACCTATTAGCTCATCAATTCACTTTACTCATATACAATGCAATAGATTAGTTAAGTACAATTAGCTAAGGATTAAACAGGCTAAGCAAAGAAAATGAGAAATATAATTACAAAAACAATAATGACTAGGAATACTTTGATCATGAGCCATCTCCCACTGGACAAGGAGCGGAGGTACTTGAGTAGTTCCATGTGTGCGGCGTCTACGTTACTCGCGACATCTGTCACATTCTGGTCAATCCGGACCACTTCCTCCTCCTGCTCCTGGATCATGGTAGCGAGCTGTCTGAATATCTGCGCGAGCTCCTGCACTGTGGACTCAATGTTCTCCATCGTCTCAGCTCTCTCCTACAAATGAGGACATGTAACAGGGCTAAGCTAGCCAAAGCGCACACGGATTCTAACCTGGTAGAATGATTGAGTTTGGTCTGTGAGGAACATCTGCTGCTGCAAGACCGTGGGACTGGTGGGGGAGTTGTCTATGTTGATGGTGACGTCATCCTGTGAGAGGAGAGGGTTGGACTTCCTCTGCACGACCTGGCTCTGCTGGAGATCCGGCGTGAAGTACTCTTCTCTCCGACTCTTCTGCGCCTTCAGATTCTCCGTCCGGGACTCCAGCACAGTCTTGAAGTTCTTGGCGGCGCTGGCCAGGTTGGACTGCAGCCACTGGAGGACGTTGCTGGAGTAGGTCTGGTGGTTCTTGTTGTTCCTCGCTTCTTGGTTCTGCGCCGCGGAGAGTTGCTTCAGCTCTCCGATCTGTCTGTTCAGACCGCACAAGTCCTGCCGAATCACCTGAGTCAGCTCCTGGATGCGTGCAGAATGGTTCTCGAACAGTTTAGACTGAGATGCGAGCATCGACAGCTGCTCCAACTTCTGATACGTGTCCCCTAAATCCCTCCCCAGCTTCTTCGCCCGATCTGTGAAAGAGGCGGGGCTGTGCTCGCTGTCCTCAGACAGGAACGGAGCCTTGCGTATTCCGTGGTTAACCACGGCATTGTGACCCAGGTTGCTCTTTATAATGCTACGGAATTCAACTGTTCGATCTCGAGACACCATGCGTGCTACGGGCCAAGTTAAACGATCTAAATAGTAAAATGCAACACTCAATTTAAGATTATTTATACAAGATCAAGATAGAATCTTTATTTGGATCAGAATGGGCAACGTAGGCATAATTCTATCATATTTAATTGTGAAGTAAGCATTACAAAGATACGTAATGTTTTACCGTAACATTCCGATACAATGCATTATGTTGTCATGGAAACGTAAGAACCATACGCCATCATATTAAGTTAATATAATGGTTTTACTGGAACATTCCAGCATTATGCATTACGTTGCCATGGAAACATAAGAATCATATTATGCGAAAAAATTAAAACCAATTTTGAAGCTATTCAATCGGAATCGTTCAATATCAAATACAACGGGATTTTTTACCGTATATACATAGGTAAAGATAATTATAAGACGTACGCACAGACACGATAATATAAAATCCGAAATTAATTATTAAACAAATCTAATAACAGGGATTGGAGGAAGAATCACTGGAGAGAGCGGATGGAGAGACAATGAAACCAGATTTCAAAACAGTTCTTGCTGGAGCAGTGGAACCGCTCTGCCTTTCCATTCGAAACGAAAGAGAAGGAGGAGGAGGAGGGGTTGCTCCCATTGAAGAGCTGTACCTTCTCAATGGATGAGAGTTTGTAGATGTGTTTGGGTACCTCTTGTTTCTGATGCGCTTCTGGGGTGTGAAAAAGCGCAAAATAGTTCTTATTAAGGTCACATACACCCCACAATCGCTTTGACAACCCGATGACTGGATTGTTCTGTCGGTACAAGTAACCAGAGCAGACGGACATCGACACGCTCATCAGCTTCGAGGCCCGCACGTCGGCGATGACTTCCTGGGGCAGCTGGGAGAAGAAGTTGGTGGGCTCGGATTCTTCCAATCCGGACAGCAACGTGCCTCGCTTGAGACTGGTCCTATTCTTGAGACCGAAGGAGAGTGCGCGGGCCTGTTTCTCTCGGGAGCAGAATGCACCCTCCTCCTGGTCAGGGAGGGGGCCTAAGGAGGGGTAGGAGAGCTGCAGTTTCAGTTCGTTCTCTTTCTGTCTCAGCTCCGTTATCTTCGCGTTCAGGAGTTGCACTGTGTTCAGGAGTCCAAGACTAGAGGCGGAGTCAGAGTGGGAGGTCGCGCTGTACTTGGCGTAATAGCTGGTCCAGGAGCGGATGGCCGGGAGACAATATTCCGGAAGGAGGCATTGGAAGGTGTGGGAGGTCTGGTTAGCGGGAGGGAGATGGTAGGCAGGGTTGTAGAAGCGGTTAGATTCGAGGTTGTGGTAGTGCAGCCAGGTGAAGAGGGACATCGTCTTAGTGTCTAGCTCCAGTGCGTAGTACTCCTCGAGGTTGTTAGCCAGGAAGTCTCCGTACTGCCCCGAGTAGGAGTGCAGCAGCAAGAAGTGCAGGAACTTCTCATTGAACTCGAACACAGACGGGAACTGCTGCATTATCTGCCACACACACTCTACGAATTGGAGAAAGACACAGCTCTCCTCCTTGCTGTGGTCACCCGTAGGCAGGTGTCGGTGCTGGAACTTGTGCCCCATCGAGATCCACTCCTTCTGCACCAGGACCTGGAACCCGTCCATGGTCCGGTAGTACGGATCCAGCAGCAGCTGAGCGAGGCTCACCACCTGAGTGGTGAAGTCGGAGCCCGACTCGAAGGAGACGAGCACTGACATATGCTCCTGCTCCAGCTGGCTAGCCACCAGCCTGGCCGTCTGCAGCAGCTTGCTGATCTCCCGCATCCAGCGCGTCCCCTGCAGCTGAGTGAGGTACTCCCCGGACGCCTCCGTATTGAGTAGCGCCTGCAGGCGGGAGAGCAGCTGTCTCAGCTTGGGGATGGGAGTGGGTGAGAAGGAACACTCGAGGACACAACCCGGGTAGAGGTAGGCCTGCATCCGCTCTTGCGAGGTCTGGGAGGGCTGGGCACCCTCCGAGATCTCGGAGGAGTCTCTCTCGCATAGAATCAACAGTTTGTCCCCCTGTCTGGAGCTGGCCTGGCAGACGGCGGCCAGAAAGTCCCCGATCACCTGAGTGCGCTCCTTCTTCTTCACGAGAGCGCTGGCTCTCAGCAGCGCCGCCCGGTTTCCCGGGTGTCTCCAGCACAGTGTGGGGAACCGGCTCTCCCGGTAGTTGGGGGCTAGCTTCAAGAGGTCTGCGTCGGTGAACGAGAGTGGGACAACGACCCGTGGAGGGTACGATACTGGAAGAGTGGCGTAGTGCTTGTGCGTGTCCACTTCGAACACCCGCCAGACCTGAGTCTTCTTGAGTCCTAGCCGCGTCGCCTCGCGCTCCAGCTGATAAGCACCGGTATTTTCCTCCGGCAGGAACTGGTCCGGAATCTTGAGGGATTTGCGATGCGTCTGCGCGAACTCGTACAAGCTCTTCGGAGAGGAGAAATTGAGGAAGAACTCGATGGAGGTGATGATGGCCTCTAGGTCGGAGAGGGCCTTCGGGTGAACCAGGATTGTCAGTGTTTGACAATTCTTGCAGACGATCCTGAATCCGTCCAGAGGAGAGGGCAAAGGGGTCTTATCGAATCGAAAGAGCCTCTCCACACGCGAAATGATCCCGAATGGAATGCTGACTTGCTGTGCACTTGCGAGGTCGAAAGAGAAAGATTTTTTATGACTCTCCTTCTCCTCTGCGAGGAGGGTGGGCGAGGTGGTGAGGGAGTGAACTCCGCGGAACTCGGGTAGGCTCTGCACCTCGTCTTTGTCCAGCAAGCTGACTGGGTAGATCACGTTGAACGACTCGGAGCGCAAGTGTGCAGCCTGCATCTTGGACTGGGAGTGGGAGATGGATCCCGGTTCAAAGTAGGACTTAGGCTTCTGCTGCTCGCTTCCAGGGAACGATTTCTTAGGGGACTGCTCACGCATGCGGACCCAGCTGTCCATGGTCTTGACAGGAGATAGTGTGACGTCATCGTTAACCTGGGACTTGCTGGTGCCTCTCTTCTTGGTTTTGACGGTGGACGACTTGATAGAGTTGGGTTTGGCTGAAGGCAGGTCTTCTAGCTTCACGCTGTTCAAGTCGATAGGGCAGTAGAAGGTGGACTTGCTGTCCAGAGTGGAAGACTTCCCTTTCCTGAGCATTGTGAGCGCTTTCTTGGGGATGGCCATTATCTTGCTCGGTGAGAGGGGGGAGATAGGGGGGTTGTCTGGGGAAGTGCGTCCGTTGTCAAGAGAAATGACGTTTATTTGAGACAGATTCTGCTCTCTGTCGCCATTAAGACTGTCCCCGTCCGACAAGGAGCCGCTGAGGCCGAGAGGTTCAGGGGACACGCAGAGAGGTTGCTTCGTCGTGATGTTCTCCTCGCTCCTCCACTGCCCCATGGACTGACTGACTCCGTGCGTGTGTTTGTTCCGCAGACTGCCTCTCCGAGTGAAACTGGGACGTTTGAAGGTGAAGCTGTTGGCGACATGGAGAGTAGGACGCGGCTTCGGAGGTGTGGAGTACTCCTCGAACCATTTTCGCAGTTGGACGACACTCGCAGACTTGACAAGCAGCAATAGTCGCGAGGATGTGATACATAAGGTGCCAAGCTGTATGGGAGACCCGATACCCACCGTCATCACGTACTCGTGTTCCTTGAGCGGATCCTCCCCGGGCTCCAGCGAGAAGCTGCGTCCCAGGGACGTGGAGTCGCTGCTGACGGACAGCCTCTCGAAGAGGGAGAAGCTCATTCTGTCCTCAATGTGACTCAGCCGCTCCCGCTTGGGAGAGGAAGGCCCAGCACCTTCAGGGAATAGTGTTGCCATTAAAAAATCTAACTTATCTACTCTTAGGATTCAATAAAGTCCATAACATAGGCTTTTATCTTACTTCTATTTTGTATTATACTATAGTGCAGCTATATTTGTGGATTCTCCAGTACCGAGCAGTTCAGCCACTGGATTGGATGAGAACTGCGCTTACGCTTTTAGCTGCTTGGCTGGCGCTTCTTACAGCGGACACTCTTGTTAAAAACCTCTCCGACCACAGGATGGAATGGTGGCACAGGAAGAGAGCGTTGATTTTGCTAGGCTTCACTCTCAACGCTTTCTTTATGGATTGCGGTTTTTCACGACTCACACACAAATACTCAAAGCTTATCTCAACTATTATCTTGTTAGCGGTACGAGCAATTGTCATCGCTGGCCTAGTGACAAATACTGCTAGCCACCTAATCACTAGCAATAACCCAGAAATCAACGATCTCGCTAAATTAGGGTTTCTCCTGCTAGGGCACATACAGATGCTTGGTATGTCGTTTGCCGGATTCTATCTCCTCTCAAAAACGGGATTTTTTATGCAAACACCTAAGTCAGACATAGCTGCACTTGTCCTTGGGACTCTATTGACCATATATGGACTGTATGACTGCACAAGTGAATGGAAAGTCACTAAGTTAAGTTTGAAAGTGCGAAATTTCATAGATAACAATTTCAAAATTGTATTCGTGTCGGACATTCACATCGGGGCAGCAATTGGAGAAAGAGACATGGCATCATTAGTTGCGAAAATCAACACTTTAGAGCCTAGCCTCGTGTTGATAGGAGGAGACCTGCTGGACCTACCTATTGAGAAGGGGAATAAAGCTCTCTCACACCTGCGAAAACTGACACCTAAGAAAGGAGTGTATTTCGCACCTGGAAACCACGACTACAAGCACGGCCTCAGTGGTTTGATCGGAGAGCTGGAGAGATTGGGAGTGGAGAGTTTACTGAACGAGAATGTGAGAATCTTCGACGAGAAAGAACAGGGATGGTTCTACTTAGCAGGGATCGAAGATAGAAACACAGATCTTGCACGAACACTGGAAGGACGAGAGAAAAACCGCGAGACAGTATTATTAGCACATCGACCTGAATCAGCTAAGCTGGCTATCAGTGAGCACAGAAATTTGGATTTAATTCTCTGCGGACACACACATGGAGGGGAAAGCTTCCCTCTCAACCTCCTGGTCTACCTCTCCAGTCCTTATTTCGCAGGAGAGTACCCTTGTGATGACGTCACAGGGTGCCGCGTGTTTGTCAGCGTAGGAGCGATGTACTCTAACATCCCTCTCAGACATTTGTTCAAGAGAGAAATTGTACTGATTAGTGTAAATTGAATTGTAAAAACAAGCTAATTGAACTCTTAATTCACATATACGGAAGCCAGACTCAAATCAATAGGAGAGTAGAAGTAACAACAAATCCATGAGTAGTGTTGAATCTCAGCAGTAAGGTGCATCTCTGATAGACTCCCTGCATAGCCGGAGTTATAGGTATACATATATAGATAGCTATATAAGGCTGTATATACATGCGGAAGCGATTAAAACAGTTGAGCATTCTTTTGCGGTTTGTAGTGGTACTCTAGAGGAGAGACCCCCGTGACCGCCTTCTCTGTCACCGATACGGAGTTCGCGTCCGTCCCGGGTAGGTCGAACATCGCGTCGAGTAGCAGTTTCTCTAGGATGGCCCTCAGACCCCTGGCACCTGCGTAAAGTGAGATAAACACGGGAAGAGACATAACCCGAGTCATTATAGGCTACCTGTCTCCTTCTGTGTAGCTAGCTTGGCGATGGCTCTGAATGCATCAGGTGTGAAGTTGAGCTGAATCTTGTCCATCTCGAACAAGTGCTGGAACTGGGGGACCAGAGCGTTCACGGGCTCTGTCAGGATCTTCACGAGGTCGTCTTCTGTCAGGGGACTGAAGGGCACCACGATGGGGAGGCGCCCTACGAACTCCGGAATCATTCCGTAGGTTATCAAGTCTTTGGCCTCCACATCTTTCAGGATGAGAGGGTCTCCAGCCTCTTCATCAGCCTATAAGAAACGCAATCATATAGCTCAGCTTGCTCACAAAGGCATGACGTCACTCACTTCGGTCTCCCTGGAGTCCGCTGTTTCCTTCTGCAGCTCGAGCAGGCGGGTATTCACTGGAGCTCCGAATCCGATCACTTTCTTCTCTTTCCTCACTTCTACGATCTTGTTGATCCCAGAGAAAGCGCCCGCCGCTATGAACAGGATGTTAGAGGTGTTGAGTGAGACTGAGGAGCTATCCCCTCCCCTCCTCCTGCTCTTGTCCGGGATATTCACAGTGGAACCTTCTAACAGCTTCAACAGACCCTGCTGCACGCCCTCCCCACTCACATCCTTCAGGTAGCGCTGCCCCCCGTTCACACACGCGATCTTGTCCACCTCGTCCAGGAACACGATTCCGCTCTCGGCGCGCTCCACCGAGCCCCGCGACTCCTGCACGAGCTTCACAATCACCGACTCGATGTCCTCCCCCACGTAGCCCGCCTGCGTCAGCACTGTGCAATCGCAGATGGCCAGGGGGACATCTAGGTACCTGGAGGGGAGGGGGAGGTTGTTGAGGCGAACTTAACGTAGGACGAATTAGCATTTACCTAGCGAGTGTCTGCACGAGTAGCGTCTTACCCGAGCCAGTAGGCCCCACCATGAGGATGTTGCTCTTGTCCAGCTGAGTACTGCCTTGAGGCCGCACGGATTCCTTCTGCGAGGCGTCAGGGGGAGAGTGCGAAGTGAGAGTTCCATCATTCAACCGGCGAATCAATTCCTATAAATAGAGAGCAGTAGAGTCAGGGCACAGGGAGCTACACAGAAAGTACCTGGTAGTACCTGATAATCTCTAGGGGGGGACACAGGAACGAGGACAGAGGTGAGAGGGAGACCCTTCAAATTCTCACTTTGATGCCACAGCTTCTGCTCGCCTTGATCCGGGAGATTGCTAGGGTCTTCCGTTCGTTGTTTCGGGTTGAGACTAACATTTACATTTTTATCGTTATTAACTCAGAAATGCGGTTTTTAACGCTTGCAACAAATCGTATCTACCTGAGGCGCTTATAATGGTTATAGACTGCGACTGCTAGCACTTTCTTCGCGTGGTCCTGTCCCACCACGTAGAGATCGAGGTGTTTGTAGATTTCTTTAGGCGTAGGAACTCCGTTGTTAGGTGTGAAGTGTTTCATAGTCTCTTCTTCCCCGTTGAATTCGGGATCATTTAGCTCATCTTCGCCGAGTGACATCGAAGTCAGTTTATAGTCTTCGCAATCTAGCAGGGCTTCGTCGTCTTCTTCTCCTTTCTCTTTCTTCGCGATTTTCTCTATTTCTTTCTCCAGACTGGTCTCTTTCTTAGTCAGGATTTTGTACAAACGATTGCAATTGTCACATCTCGCGAAACTTGAGTGCGAAACAGGAAATATTAGAAGAGGGTTTTTGCAGTAGCGACAGATTAAACTATCAGTTGTCGACCCCCCGCCATCACTCGTGACGTCATCAGATTTGAGTCTACACAACCACACATTGCCATAATACTTGTAATATCCAATGGCATAAAACTATATATATAAACTCACCTTGTGAGGTTTTTACTGATGCTCTGGGCATTTGTTGCTAAGATGTGCTTAGAGCTAAAAGCTGAGACATTTCGCAGAGAGGTGTCATTAATATATGCGTGAATGTGAGCGAGCAGTGATGGTGAGGTGTGAAATTTCGCAGGGATGTGATTGAGATGAAATTTACAAGGAGTTTGTACAATACAGCATCGTGATAACCAAATTAGATTCTGCTTCGCGATGGCTTGAAGCATTGTGGTAGAGCTAGTGGGTGTCAAATTTCGCGATAGATAATAGCTCGCATTTAAACGTTGTGGAATCTAGAACAAGGTTGCTCATTGATTCACAGATAAAATAGAAAATAACTGACAGCATTCCAGTGTAAATACACACACATTTAAATCAGTTTACTGTAAAATACTTGCAACAGGATGAGTTCTAAATATAATACAGAAATAAAATGAAGCAAAGAGCACTTTAAAACCGTTAAAAACCGCGATTAGACGGAATACTCAGGAAGCTGAGTGTAATTATCGCAATTTATCCTGGACAATCGCTGATTCTCAGCCATCCTCATGAGAGAAGACAGCGACGCGAAAGAACCGAAATCCATCGATTCGCAGAAGTTAACTTCTTGCTCATTCTGGTTGCCTTTCGCCATATTTCCTTGGAAGCGCGAGGCTACCACGTTTGCGGTTACCCTCGCATCCGCGTCTTTGTAGGTACAGTCCAGGATGGTCCTCCTGGCCTTGGAGAAGAGAGGGTGCTCTCGCCAGCCGGGTGGGATCGGAAGCAGCTTTTCGATCGGACTTTCATGCATCTCCTTCAGCTCCTGTATCAGCTCCACTCGACTGACGCGGGAGCCCTGCAAGAGAGAGCGGTGCACATCGGAGAATGGGATCTTGTGCTCGCTGAGGGCAGAGATAGAGCCGTCTACGTAGCAACGACAGAAAACCTCCCACAGCACCAGTCCCATGGAGAACACGTCCATCTGCTTGAAGCTGTCCAGGTTACTCAGGTTGATCCGACCCGCCAGTGCCTCCGGCGCCATGTAGAAGGGAGTTCCGACTTGCTCCGTGCTCCCGAAATGGCCTTCCGAGTGGTTGGGGTTGAGGGGCAAGGCCAGACCTAGGTCGGAGATGCAGCAGGTCATGTTGGCGCGTATCAGGACATTCGAGCTCTTGATGTCTCTGTGAGCTATGGGACACTTGGTCACCCGTGTGTACCCACGCGCATTTCGGTGCATGCCAAAGTGTGAGTGCAGGTAGCTGATACCGGATGCGATCTCAAACGCGAATCGAGAGGCGATGCTCCAGGATAGCGTGCTAGTTTCTAGAAAGTTCGAGAGAGACCCTCGACTGCAAAGTTCCATCAGCAGGACGCCTTTGCGCACTAAATCATGCTCTCCTCTATCCTCGATAAACCCCGAGTGGACGTACATCACGATGTTAGGGTGGTAGGTGGTGTCTTGAGAGAAGATGGCACGCTCCGACCGCCACGCGTTGACCTCGCACGGGAGCCACACCTTGCACGCCAACTCGCGCCCCTCATACATACACCGCCACACGTGTCCGTACTTCCCCGACCCGATCAGGTCCTCGAACTTCAGGTCAGTCAGGATGGGCACGCGTGCGAGCTCGGGGTCCTCGTAGAAACCGTCCGGGCTGGAGAGGGTAGCCATCTCGTGGCGAGAAGCGTCCGCCTTGTCCCCTCCCGCGAGACGATACGAGGAGAAGTCTGTGCTACGTTTGCAGCAGCGCCATATCAATATCGAACAGATGATCAGAATCGCGAGCACGAAGGCCAGCAGGACACCTGCTGCTATGAAAGTCAGGTACACCGACGGGATGTAAGGTAGCGGACTCAGCGTGTTGTTGGGGGTGAGAGACCGGGATGTAGGGCTGAGGGATGTAGAGCTGAGGGATGTATAGTTGAGGGAGGAATTTGTGGTATACGAAGTGTTCGTGGAGATTGTGTTGTTCTCAACTGGGATAGCATCGTGCGTAAACGAGAATAAAATGTTTCTGTTGCAATACGACGTGTTACACCCACAAAAAACAATCGGGAAGTTAGACAAAGGTTCTGGCAATTGAGATGTATTCACATAATCTCGTGTGAATAACTGCTGTATGTAGCTGCTGTTACCGAAATGTCTGGAACGTGAGGTACCACAGGTTGCATTCGGTTCAAACATAGTCCTCTGGCAACCCTGAGATGACCAGTAAGAATCTTGCGTCGTTACCTTGTTCAGAAAGGCATTACAATACGGAATAACTGTACAGTTGGCGATCGTATCACACACAAAGGTACACTCGTAGCGAGAAAAACTCCTATATTCAGAAATATAATCTTGTCTGCAGGTTAAGTTGCGATTATTTGTACAGCTGAGGCAAGATATGGAGGAGGCAGGAGCGGAGAGGAAAGCGATAAGAATCAGAATCAGAGTCAGGACAGGAAGTTTACTCATTCTTCTAAGAACACGGGTGTGACCTATTTACAATTCAATCTCTGAAAACACTTTTATTCTTTACATGCAAAAGAACAATTTTATAGGTTTTCTTAGCAATACACAGTGAACTGCATTATGATAATTGCTGGCATAAATAATGGAATCTATAACCATAACACAGGACGAATAGCATAGTGCTGCTATTTCGGTCTATGTGGTTTCCTTTACTATGCATTACTTCAGCATTGTTGGCTAAATCAATTCTGTGCGTATGCACCTCAAATGGACTTTGTAGCCAATACAGACTGAGTGTAAATAATCATTTTAATTAGAGAGAGGTATAACCTCTGATTGCACAACTCCAATCGGCTCTCCGTAACGAACGCTCGTATCAGGCGCGACAACAAACGCGAAGTCCTCAGGAGCTTCGAATAGAAGGATGATAGTAGACCCTAGCTTGAACTGTCCGATCTCACTTCCCATCTTTACGTCCGTCTCAATGGGATAACGGGTGACTTCCATCCTTTTGGTATTCGTTCTGAGACTAGGCACCTGAGATATGTGGATGTTACCCACGTTGAAGGCTCCGACCGCGACGAAAGAGAAAAAACCCCACCTCCAATCCCCTGTTAGCACCACCCGCTCGTTCCCACTGAAAATATTTGACACCCATTTAAGGATCCAAGGGGATACAGGAAGTAGATCTCCTGGGACATGTGTCACATCTAGCAACTTCCACTCAGCTGGTGAATGGAAGTGGTGGTAGTCTCCAGGGGAGAGGTACAGAGTTATGTAGTGCAGAAATCTGTCCTTATGTCTGGAGTGCGGAATTTTACACTTCAATAATGAGCTCACAGAATAGGTTTCGCCCTTGATTTGCTCAATGCAGCCGGAAGCAGAGATTGTACCGAAATTTAACACTTTTCCATCGCAAGGGGACACGAGTGGGAGGTCATGGCAAATGGGACGCGTATTGGGTTTCAGATTTCGAGTGAAGAATTCATTCAAAGTGCGAAATTGTGAGTATTCTGATGGCATAGATTCTTCAATGTTGCAGTTGAAAACCCGTGAGTATGTTGTGATGAAATAGGAGGAGAAATGCGAGTTTGTAAATCGACCCCATAACCGTGACAAATAGCGCGTTGGGATATTTCGGATGAAGTGTGAATATTTTTCTTTTCCACCTCCAGCTGCTCTCCTCTTACTCCAGTCATCGCCCGCGAAATATAACAACCAGTTATAATACCCAACACCCAGCAAAGACGAGAGAGCGAAAATGCTCCTAAAACGTGCAAACCTTGAGGTGCGAAAAGTCGCAGGAGTGGAGGATTGATTCATCATTTATTCTTACTAATGAATTTATTTAGAAAAACGTATTAACGGGTTTCATGCAATACTCTGCAAACAACAAATAATAAACAATATCTATCTAAACAACAGAGTAGAATAATCAGAGCATACAACTAATAATTCCAAATTTCTGTATCATTCGTAGCGAAGAATCACAGGTAGGGGCCAAAAGTGTTCCCATCAGGGGGCTCCTGCCCCCACCTCGGGTTCCTCCCAGGATTTGGGTACATTCCGGGGATGGGACCGATAGGGTCGAATCGTGGTCTCATCCCCAGCCCCCCTCTACCCCCTAGAGGGTTGCTAGGAGTCGGAAAGGGGAAGGAGGGCAAGGAGAACGGGTCGAGGTCGTGAGAGCCGCCGATTATCAGAGGATTGTTGTGTCCGGGCCCGGGGATGTGGCTGGGTACGAAGGGCCCGGGAGGTGGCATCATCATCGGGACTGGATCCTGCTCCAAATAGAGGTACTCCTGCTCTCTCCTCGCTCGCTGGACTCGCTTCAACTCTGTGTACTCTTGCTTGTACTTGCCCAGGTAGTCCATCACGCCGTGAACTGCCACGCGCGGAAAGTCGCGAGAAAGGAGGTTCCGCCAGATGGAAGGGGACTGCGACAGCTCATTGATGCGGTGGTTGACACAGGAGAGGGAGACAAGGGAGTGCAGGTCGAGGAGGGAGACGACCTTCAGCAAGAGCTCCGGACACAGTTTATCTAATCCGGCCGCGCCATTCCCGTACAGCTCCTGCAGCTGTTTGAGCAGCGGCGAGATGAGCATTCGCGTTATCTCGTACGAGAGCCGCTTCGGCAAGATGAATATTTCAGGTGAATGGTAGTCGATGTAGGTGGATAGTTTCAAGGTGTGAGAAACCGTGAAAGATGTGTCCAGACAGATGTTTATGTTGGTAGAGTCTGCGCTCAAGCTCACCAATAGAACAAATAGAGAGGTGTCTTTAGTCAGGAGCATGTCGTGCTTGTATTCTAGCCTAACTGGATTCAGAGAGGTGTCAGAATCCGCGAAGAACAGAGGAGACACCAGCTTGAATTTATGCTTCAGCATCAGAACGTGGAAGAACAAGCAGAGAGATTGGTGCGCGTTCCCTGGACACAATTCCGCCATAAGACTATCGATGTTTTTAATGTTGTGAGATTTCGTGACCGGAGAAGCAGTCTGAGTAGGAGCGAGGACATTGGAATGAATTGATTGTAAGTTCATATTCTCACTCTCGATTTCGTTCTCGTTACTCACAAAAGTGTCCGGTTGTTCACACCTCTCCGCCTCCTGGCTGGTGAGAATGATATTCACGAGGTCATAGGAGGTGGGTTCTAGCCCCCCGGGGAAATTGGAAATAGCGAACTCAATCTGATCCTTCGTGAAGTCCATGTTACACAGCTCACTCCTGAGGACGTCATACCTGTCCCCAGAGGACACATCCACTCCCCTCTCAGCTCCCTTGGAGGTGTCAAAGGTCCGAGTAGGTGCAAGGGGCAATATTCTAATGGCATCTCCTGAAACAATTCCTAAATCGCTAATGCAAGCGTTGGGGTCAGTAGGATGCAGAGGGGTCTTGCCGTTCAAAGAGATATCAAACACGGTCAGGAATATGCCTTCCTGTGTCAGTCTGTCCGAGATGACGGCCTTCAGCTGATCGAGTCGCGTGGAAGGAGTCACGTCGGCTATGTAGAAACTAGTCTGGTTATGTCTGATGCGCAGCTTCATCTAATCAGTAATCACTGATTTATAATTAAGATTCAGAGGTCATTGGCCTTAATTCTATAATTAGCTATTCCTGGGGTAGCACCTCCCAGTTCGATATTTTTAGACTATTAATTAATCTTTGGAAAGACATGTCAGTATTGTACATAAATATCATATTATACTTGACACGGATATATAATATTTAATACGACTTCATTGCAAAGTTTTAAGTTGTAAGTGTGAAATTTCGCATGTCAAAGGGCTCTTTTGTCTAATATGTCAGTAATCAGTTTGGTGTCGATGTGTAAATCTTCTGTCTGAGGTGTGAAAATTAGCGATTTTATAGTTCTATTCCCCTGCAGCACATCCAACAGTCGCTGTAAGACGGAATCTGAGAATGTTATCTCTTTGAGAGATAGGGTGTGAATTTTCGCATTTTCCCTCAGATACTCGCATAGTCCAATCAAATCCGCTTCCTCCAGATTGGTGTTGTCTAGACACAGCTCTTGTAGACGAGGGGTGCGCAGAGATTCAAAGTTAATCGCGCTTTTTAGCACATTTCCAGATAGATTAACCATTTCTAATTGACCCAATGAATTCAATGCACTAGTGAGGGAACTGCTGAATGACACGTTACAGTACGAGGTGTTGAATTTCGTTAATTTGGGTGCAAAGGTGTGGAGCTTATTCAGGAATGTATTGAAGTGATCGGGTGGAAGGTGTGAATGTGAAATCTCGAGAGAGTCGACATATTTCGAGTGTTTTAATAACACTTCCAGCAAGTCGAGTGTCAATTCACATTTGGAGATCAGTATGCACGAGACTGTTGTCTTAATACACTTAAATATCTCATCCAGCTGTTCAGGTGAGAAATTCCGCGTGTCTTCCATTACAACTCCATTGACTGTCTCATTAAGGAGCAGCGATGCCAGATTTTGGAACTGAGAAGGTGTTAGATTCCGCAGGAGAACAAGAGATCCCCCTACAAGACAATATCACATATGATACAGCATGTTCAGGACGGTACAATGCACACTGCTAACGAACCTGAGAAGTAGCAAGGTTGACCGTCATAATTAGGATTCTGCTCCAATTCGCTGGAAGAAGATATCGTGACGTCATCAGATGAGTGGTTGTGGGTGTTCGTGGCTGAGGAGACGAGATGGACTGGGGTGTGAGCGTCCAGACAGGAAGTGTTAACTTCCGGTGAATATGAAGAAATGGATACACTATATGCACTATGTTGTGAGGGAGTGCAGGTGTTAGTGGAGTTCTTAGAAGGTGAAACTGCTTCATTGAGAGATTGCGATTTTTCACACTCTTTATCCAATTCATTATCCACTTGATTGAAACTGCTAGCACTCGATGACGTCACATCGACCTCACTCGATGAGTTCGCTCTAGTGTAGCTGCTCTGCGAGTGCGAGGAATCCGCGGAATCTCGTGTCGGCTGTAGCGCCTCAGGAAGAGTAATGGAATGCAGTAAGGAAGAGTCGGGCTCTGTGTAGGTGTCAGGAGGAGTGTTATTGGAGTGCTGTAAGGGAGAGGTGTGAGGTGGAGTGCTATCAGAGTGCTGTAAGGGAGAGAAGGTGTCAGGAGGAGTGCCATTAGAGTGCTGTAAGGGAGAGAGGGTGTCAGGAGTGCTATTAGAGTGCTGTAAGGGAGAGAGTGTGTCAGGAGGAGAATGCAGGCTACTGCTCTCACGTAGAGGTGTAGAAGTCGCTATGTCCTTAGTAGGAACGGTGTTGGTAGGCACATACATGCTGCTCTGATCTATAAAAACAAATCAGAACATCTTATAATCTGTAAGCATAACAAAGCTTCCAACCTGTCTCGATGCAATCCTGCGCAGAACTCGATTCTTCTCGCAGCTGAGAAAGGACTGAAACGTTCCCACTGAGAGCTGAGTGTGAGAACAGCCTCTCATCAGGTGTTACCTGTCCCAGAGAGGAGCTGTACCCTCTCCCCTCACAGGGGGAGGGGGAGTAGTCGCTTATATGAGTATCACACCCCTCGGGGCCTGCAGGCATCTCTGAATCAGAGTGCGATGCGTCCAGATCACTGTCTAGACTGACAGAACTGGTCCCCTGAGAGGAAAGAGACGAACCCCGAGATTCGCTCTTCAGTCCACAACTAGAATCCCTCCCCTCCTCACGCCCGGATTCGCTCCTATCTTCACACCTGTCAGGAGATACCGGGAGGGGACTCGCGGCTTCTGACGCTTCCTCGAACTCACTGGAGGAGTAACTGCTTTCTTTCGCACTAACATTCACATATGATGTGTTAACCCACGCCTCCTTAATTTCGCGGTTCTTAACACCTGGCTTCTCCTCACAACGCTGTTCACCATTCTCTCCAGCCGCTATGAACCTATCGACCTGAGTGGGGATAGAAGCGTATAACACCAGGACAGGGTAGAGTCAATACAACTTAAATTTTCACACCTCGATCTCTGCCTGGCACCGGAAGCAGGGCATGGCGTCCCTAACGGAGAGAAACTCGTAGTGACTGGCCTTGCCGCCGCCTCCCACCCTGTGTCCCGGCTTGTAGCGGCACTCGCAGCAGGCGCTGAGGCGGGCGTCCACCAGTCCGTTCAGGTAGAGCGTCAGGCCCAGAGTGGCGTTGATGTGTCGCTTGGAGATGAAAGAGAAACGGGCGCCAGGAGCGAGCAGTCCTTGATACACCAGCACCGCGTTACCCCCGCAGTGCTGCTGATACACACACACCTCCGATCTGCTCTCTAGCGGACGTAGAACGTTAGCACTCTCATACCGCGCTACCATATATGGGCATACCTTGTAGCGTCCCGCCGTTCAGTTTGATGCCTCTTCCTCTGAACAGCAGCGTGAAGGTAGCTCTGGACTGGAAGAGCGGGGTCCCGCCTTGTACCGTCCTGATCACGCGTCTCTTCTGGGCTGTGGGGACGCTGACACCTGGCACTCCTGCTTTCGGGTTGGGCAGTCCCCTCTTCGGACTCCTACACACAACACACAAGAGTCACGTCCTGGCACACGGCACGAGTGGTAACAGACCTCTTGTGCGTGACAGGAAGTGGACAGTTCTTAGAGGAGGGAGGCGGTCTCGGCAGGTAGGGGGACTGTCTGGACACAGGACGGCGGGAGAGGGTGGTGCGTGTGGAGTGAGAAGACTGAGAGACAGAGGGGTGGCTGTCGGTACGCAGGGTGCTTCTGCTCTGTGTGAGGGCGTCGGAGTGGTGTAACGTAGCGCTAGGCTTGCCAAGTGGACACACTGCATCCGTAGAGTTTGGGGGAAGATGTGTGGTTAGCTGCTTACGCTCCATTCCCAGGGCCTCTCTGTCCGCATGAGAGAGAGATGTGAAGTCCTCTTCACGCACGTAGGCGGGGTGGTGTCTCTCTGCCTGTAACCTGATACGGTCTGCGAGCGCGTAGTTACTCAGTAGCTGTTGTCTAAACGGAAATACGTCATGGCAATAACAATAACAACAACAACAACAACAACAATCAATAGACGAAACTGAATACTCACTTGTGCTTGTGTTTGGCCTCCATCCTGCTCTTATCCTCAGCTCGCAGTCTCCCCTGTTCCGTCCCTCCCTCTCTATCCGTCCGATCCCGCACTGAGCACCTCTGCACCCCTGCACGCCACTCCTCCTCCCCCACCACCTCCCCGCCCGCCCGAATCAGCCCCTGTCTCCTGAGATGGCGCCACACATTCGGGCGGGAAAGATACTCGCACAGGTGCTCGTCCAGCAAGCTGTTGTACGTCTCCAAATAGTTCACCTCTCCTCTTGCTGCCATAGAGACTAGCTAGGCGCTAAGGAATGCTAATCATACAGTGTCAATGGTTTCTCACTACAACACTACAACACACAATTATATAAACTAATAAGAGAACTAAGGTTTTATAATGGAGAGCAGCATGTCTCTGTAATCTCCCGACGTCTCTCCGTACACCATTATGTGTAGAGCCTTGTTATATTTCGCGAAAAATTCCATCTTTATATTCCCCAAATCAATCTCCGCTCTTGACACGATTATTCGAATCAATTTCTTGTTGTCTGTTTTGACACCTTTCATGGAAGCGTAGAGTTCGTCTGCGAAGAACTCTGCTGGATTCTGGATGCACTTCACCACGGAGACGTAAGCCTTTTTAATGTGACCAGACATCTCCCGCTCTATCGAGTCCACTATACTCCTGTGTGCTATCTAGTGCACAGAAACTTAAATACCGCAGAGACCTTCGATATAATTGACTCAGTGCACACCTCGCTATAAGCAACGAAGGTTGCCCTCAGCTGTGCATGGCTCCTGGAGGCGAGAACTTTAAGGAAGACGGACTCTTCTGTCCCCCACCTCTTCTCTCCAGCCTGCAGACACACGGAACAATATATACATACTGGTATACACATATATAATGCATGGTGATATTACATTGTGAAGTTCGTCTGCCTCCTTCCGAGCTTTGGTCTCGTCTACTTCCACTTTCTCACTCCTCTGTCCCTACACACACATTGTCATATAACGTCATATGTACACTCTAACCATTGTATTATAATTATATTAGCCATATCTATCTATCTCTCTCTCTATATATATATATATATAGCGATATGACATTAGAGAACACGCCTCATTTCCTGAAGGTCGAGGTTACCCAAGAGATCAGAGACTTCCTGCGAGCTTGCATCGGCGAGAGAGGGATTGGAGACAAGGTGGGGGAGAGGACGAGGGAGGAAGTAGAGAGAATTCTACTCGCAGAGAATGCAGACACTGACGGAGAGAAGTTTGATGAAATCAAGGCAGAACTCAAGTTCAGAACTCTAGAGAAGGTGTTCAACTTGTACAGAGAGAGTGAAGATCTAAGCTCGACATATTTCGCAGAGAAAGGACGGATCTACCTACACAAGCTGATGCAGGGAAGTGACGTCTACTTCACACCTCCCTATAAACCTCCTCGAAACCCTCAACTGGTGAAACGGCTGGCTAAGATCCAACAGAGACTAGACAACCAAGAGTACAACCGAATGGTCTCCAACCTGACAGAGAAGAAGCGAGAGAGTCTAGCTATCGACATGAAGTCCCTCAACATCCAGACGGTGCACGCATTCAACATCTTACTCAGTTTCGTGTGTGCATTCGCGTTTGGTTTCGCAGTGGGCTACCTCTGTGAGATGGAGCACACGTACAGCGCTCTTATCGGGGTGCTGCTCTGCGTTCCAGTGCTGCTGGCAGACGTGTACTTCCTGCTGAAGAGCTACGAAGACGGAGTGGAGCGAGTTGAGGACGTGAGGGGGGGCGTTATCAGGTTGGGAGTGAAACATGAATAGATTAGAGATATACTATATTGTATTATTAGAACGGTACTCATTAAAGTTAGGAAGACTACTGACTGTAGAAAGGGACACGAGCAGTTTCCTCAGAGCTCCCCCTGTATCACCGGTCAGGTCTTCGTCCAGTCTCCGCTTGTACTGCTGTAGGTAGACGTCGTTAATCGCGCGGATCTCCTCGTTAGTGCGCGAGGAGAGAATCTCGATCAGAGCGTCCTCATTCGTGCCCGCTCCCTACGGCATAACACAGGTGTTAGGAAACCTCCCAAGCCGCCCAGCTGCTCCTACCTTCATTGCCTTGTACAGCTGGTTAGCGTCGTACACCGCGGGAGGCATCATCAGCGCCAGTGCCGTATCCTCAAAGTTCCCGTGGAGGTCTCCCCTCAGGTCGGTGATCAGGTCAGAGCCGGCGATCAGTTTGTACTGCTGCGTGATCTCCTGTCTCTGCGAGGAGGAGCGGTTGGCTAGGATTATGATGATCGTCTCTTCATCCGTTCCTACATTGACATGTGCCTGAATATACAAAAACATCCATAAACCATGTTCTTAACTCAGTCCATTACCAACTCCTTTGATCGCATTCCTGAGTGCCATGACGTCAGCTTCCGCGTGGAATCCCGGGAAGGGGACGATGGTGGGGTAGGGAGAAGTCGGTCCAACGTAAGATCCCATATACTGTAGGAGTTAGATTCAGATACGTACATCAATAATTCAATGGGAATCTTCTACTACTTATTACTTACAGTTGCCATGCCCGTTGTACGGTGAGAGAAAGGTTAACTCTAATTTGCAATAGAATCTCGTTAGTTCCTGTTCTAACAACAGTTCGCAAATCCGGAAATAGTAACACCTCATTATTTCACCTTCCCCTCTTCAACATAAAGTTATAAAGTGAAAACCCATGTTTAATTAAGTCTGCGGAGAAGAATGAAATGAACAGCCAGTAACATAAGAACAAACAATTCTTTACAATTCAATTCAAGTGAAATCGGATTTACATAAAATTTTCTGAAATTCGAAAAACTAACATTAATGACGGAATTGAAATTTGAAACAATGAGAGAAAAAAATTGTAGAATTGGGAACTAATTTTCGTGGCTAATTAACTGTGAAATGGGAGGCAGTGCGAAGAGAGGTACGTGGGGGTAAGTACTGGTATCAGGTTCTAGCTGTGAAAGTGTTTGAGTGGGGGACACGGGGTAGTAGAAGAGATTCGGGGTGATAAATTCCGCGGGGGACTGGGTGGAATCGGGAAGTGGCTGTGCATCGTCATCATAGTCAAATTCCTCTTTGAGCGTGACCAATTCTTCCTCCAGCTCCTGATAGCCCAGGTACCCAAAGTCTGCGGGGGAATCAAGGTGCTTTATTGCGTGTTGGAGGTAGAGTGGATCATCGAAAGGACGCGGCCAGCCGAAAGGGTGTTGGGAAGGGAACAACTCGGGAATAGAGAGGGAGGGGGTGAAGCTGTATGAGGAGCCTGGTCGCTGTGAGTAGGTAGGAGTGCCTGTGGAATAGAGGGGAGGGTAATGGTCATTGTATCACTTAGTTAAGCAAGATGGGACACAAGGACTACCTGAAGGGCTGAAATATCCCTGCTCCAAGTCTTCTGTCTTGACAGCGTCAACCATCTGCGGCCCAGTATCTGCGGGTCCCTTCATGAAGGAGGAGAGAAGGAAATCTCTCACAGAAATCGCAGGAGAAAATCTCCCCATCAGCCTGCCCAGCTTACTGAACGATCCGTCCCTCTCCAAGTAATCTGAGACTGCCGCCTCCACCGACTTCCTGGTGATGGGGCGGGGCCGCTTCCGCTTGATGGTGTAGCTGAAGTGAGGAAACTTCAACTTGTGGTTGCTTTTCTCAATCTTTGCGAGCTGGTTGAAGTTCGCTTTCGATTTCTCGTCTAAGTTCTTCCACTTCTCTCCGAGGATCTTGCTCACTTTGTTGTTGTCGAGAGAAGGGTTGTCCCTATACAAGAATTAAGAAGTGTCAAATAATGCTCTCTCACAAACACACACAAGCGCACATCTATCCAAACATACTTCAGTAGCTGCTTCCGTTGCCCCATGCTGAACAGAATGAAGCTGTTCTTGGGTCTCTTAATGCGCATGGCTTCTCGCTTCCCATCGCTGTTGTGTTTCTCCCTCTTGGCGTAGAAGAGAGAGGCGAGGAAGTTCTCAGAATGAGAGGGACATTCGTCAGGGGTGCTACCTGCCCCTATCTCACCCCTCTCAAAGAAGAGGCCGAACACGTGGTTCTCCAGTTGGAAGATGAACTCGCAGCATGTCTCCAGGATAATAGCCTGTAAAGAAGTGGCGTACATGATTATCTGACATTATCTAAATTACAGTGCTCAAATATACGTACCTTGCTGAAGTGCTTCCCGTTAGGTGGGTTCCTCTGCGACTGAGGCAGCAGCATGTTCAAGTGATGAAGAGCACAGTTAAGTTTCTGTACGCGACATCTTTCGCGGTGGCAGTTCTTAACTCGCTTCCTTTCGTTTCTATCCAAAGTGTCAGGCCGTGATTCACTAGAATTATCGAAATAGGAGTACAATTCTGCTAAATCTTCGTTTCCATACGCCACTGATTCATGAGTAGATTTAGGAGATAAAAATACACCCAAATTAGCTTCCATTTGTAAATACTGTACTATAATAAAATTTTCTAAAATCTAATGCAAATTTACAAGAAAAATCATAAATATACGCATGCTTTGCAAATGCCTACTAAAAATAAATATTTAATTAGATCCAATTGGATTGGAGAAATATGAGCGGCAAATACGACTAAAATAGCATCACCAATTTGAAAACCTAAATTCGGCAAAGTCTATATATACTTTATATATGCTACACTCAATGAGAAAGTGCACCAACAACTACCTCTATAGAAGCATCATAACTAAGAGACATATAAACTGGCTACGGGGAGTAGTTCTCTGTCAGGTAGCTGATGAGGGACCAGAGGACCATGGCAGCGAAGAAGAAGAACATGCAGATGTAGTAGGCCAGCTTGATCCAGCCCTCCCTCTGCGACCTATCCAGCTCTCTGCGGTTCATGATGGTGGTAGGGTCGTAGATGCCTATTGACCCGCCTGGTCTCCTCGTAAACCTAAGCGCGTGGTAGGCCGCTAGGGGCACTGTGAGCAGGAACGGGACCCACTTGAACGTGATGAGGAAAAGAACCGCGAATACGGCCTGTATGCCGTACTCCGGTAGGACGAGAGGGTTCAGGGATTTGCAGAGGTCTACTGGGTTCTTGAAATCGTTTCTCAGCTCATCAAACGAGACAACATTCCAGATCGTTAGGAATATGAGAGCAATATCTGATAATAAAGCAGCTCCATACATAAAAATATGATACATACTAATTGAGGACATTAATAATGATTATTAAATTCAGGTGAGATCATGTCATAAGTTCTATGATAAAATAATAGACTTGCGAACATGACTGAATATGAAATATCAAACTGAAACGATAGTGTGTAGAATCAAAAATCAATAAAATGCGGGTAGTAACAATTCAATAAGAATGCAAATCTCTAGAGTGGATTCCAATTTGGGTTTCGGGTTAGATGTCAGTCGAGATGCAGTTGTGAGGCATTTGGATCATCTCGACCCCAGTCACATGCTGTGTCCCGCTGTCCAGAGGGAGGTTCTGGTAGAGGAGAGGATCAGCGGGCTCTGGCTCCCGGGCTTCAGGCAAGTTCTGGTAGTGCGGCCCTTCCAGGGGATCGGGGCCACTGCCAGTCGAGGTGTTCTCATAGTTGGGGGCAGTCTTTACGGACAAGGGGGGAGAAGGAGGCGGATTCTTCTCAGCTCGGAGGCTGGTCATCCCTTCTGTGATGGTCAGGCGTTTGGGAAGCGATGCGATGTCTCCAAAAACCTCCTCCGCTGAGAAAGGGGGCGGGGGGATGGGCGTGGACTTACTGGACTCTGCCTCGGATCGCTCCACGGGGATAGGAAGGATGGCAGACCGCGGAACGACCGGCCGCTCAAGAGTAGAGCCCGGGGAGAGGTTGTGGAGGAAGGAGGTGGTGTAGGTGGGCTCCCCCCGCAGGTGATCGGGGCTCCCGTCCGTCAAGGAGTCGCGGTGGGGAGGAAGCGGCTCAAGTTTGAGCGGGTTAAACCCGGTCTGATCCGACCTGAGCGGGGAGTAAGTGCTCGTGTTCGTCCAGGATTTGGTGGGAATGCCGACAGGATAGCGAGCATTCTTCGCTTTTCTGTGCCTTCGAACGCAGAATACACAGCAGAGAATGAGGGATAAGCCGCACAGGAATATAATCATCGCTGAGACGAGGACGATGGCTGTAATGATGACTACCATGTTCTCTTCCCACAGCTGGAAACTTGTGTCTATAGATCTCCCTGTCACGGTCTTAGAAGCGAATTGACTGCCTACGCGACAGGAGTAATTCCCGAAATGGGAAGAGTGAAGTTCCGGGAAGACGAGGTAATGTTGATACAGGTAGAAGTAGTCAGGATCCTCTCGCACCTTCTGACCCTCCTGCATCAGATGGACTCCCTTGTACCAGGATACGAAGGCAGGCTCGTAGACGTCTCTGTACTTCTCAGCGAATACACAGCTAAGTACGACTCTGGTGCCGAGGAGGGAATCGGCCGGTGTCTGTGTGATATTCAGAGCAGGGAGGGTAGTGGTGAGAGTGAACACAACGTCTCTGTCACTCCTGTCCTCTCCGTCCGTGACACGGATAGAGAAGCTGTAGGTGGACAAGGGCAGCAGGTCTTGAAAGGTGTAGGAGGTCCCGTTAGTCCTGACCGTACTTAAGGGGAGGAGAGGATCTGACAGCAGAGAGTAGTTGATCTCGTACTCTATCGACACTGCTACGTCAGTGTAGTTCACCGGGATCCAGGACAGAAGGATCGAGGTGGCGGTGACAGAGACTGGAGTTATGTCACTATCCACCACGCCGAGAGGGCTCTTGGAGAGCGTGGCGGTTTGTGCCTGCACAGTGCGGCTAGACCCAATCTTATTAGTGACCCAAATACGCACATAATACGAAGTGTCTGGTTCGAGGCCGTCAATGTCATAGGTCCTCAGAGAAGCGGGAAAAGTCCCTCTATTCTCCCATGTCAGGGCGTCTTTTGATATCTCGATGGTCCATGTCTCGAGGGGTCTGCCCCCATCAGACCCAGGAGTCCAGTTGACACGTATCTTCATGAAGTCGAGAGATGTGACTTGAAGGGAGGGCGGCCCTGGGATGGTGTGATTTGTCCGGTTCGACACTTGCACCCAGGGTGTGCTGTATCCGGCTGAGTTTCCGCACCTGACACGTGAGAGGTAGAGAGTACCAGGATTCAAGCTGTTGAAGGAATAACTGAACTGAGTGGGAGATAATGTTACCACAGAACGCCAATCAGCCTCGCTTTCAGACTTCAGTTGACACTCATACTTCTCTACAGGGGTGTGTTCCGAGGTGAGAGTGGGCGGCTCCCACATTAGCTCCAGAACGAGGTGGGAAATCACTTGCAAGGTGACGCTCCTAGGGACAGGGGGGACCAAGGGGAGGGTGCGAGCACTAGTCTCAGCGGGAAGACTACTGTTGATGGAATTCTCAACAAAGACCCGTATAAGATAGAGAGAGTTTGCTACCAACTGCTCGGAGGGAGTAAACTCAGTGGTTGCGTTTCCAACTATCATCACACTCAGCCATGTAGAAGTTGTGTCGAGTTTGTACTCTACAATAGTATGCGTGAGAGGAGAGTTTCCATTGTCCTGGTAGGACCACCTGACAGTGAAGTTTCGCGATTGTACGCTTGCTACGGATATCAGCGGCGGTTGAGGAGCCGTCTGGACAGTCACGCGGACAAGAGAGGTTGAGTTCCCATGCGCGTTAGCAGCTAAGCAGTGGTAATAGCCCGTCTGTTCGTACGTGATGGCAGAGAGAGTGAGTGTGACGGAATTCGCACTTGGGAAGGACAGAGCTGGATTTATGATCGGGAGGGAGCTAGAAAAGACGGCATCACTACTGTATCTCCAACTCACGACTGGTTTAGGAAGTCCATCGAAACTGCAAGACAATTGCACCGTACTACCAGCCGGGGCCAACCTCTGATACTCCCCTGTGATCTCGGCAGTCGGCATGTACTCAATGGTGACCTGAATATCAGTGCTCTTACTCCCTAACTCGTTCGCGATGTTACAGGTGTACACACCTGCATCTGCCCGCGTCACACTCTCTAGCATCGTCATGCGGTTGCTGCTGATCTTGGAACCATTCCGATACCAGGAGAAGCTGGGGGGAGGTGAGGAGTTGTTAGAATCGCAAACTAAAGTAATGCTACTGAACTCCACTCCGCTGGCATTCTGAGCTATGGGCGTGTTGATGACAGATAAGAAAATAAAGAACGGAGAACAATTCGAACCCAAACAGCATTGATTTAAAACGGTAGCTCCAGCAATAGCTGTCGTTATGGGAGTGAATAGCAGACTGCCGTTGGGATAGATTGTGTAAGAAGTCGAGTTTACAGATACTTCGCTACCTTGTATGGTCCATTGTATTTCGCTTCTGGGAGTGTCTGTAAGCTGACAATTGTAGAGATAATCCTGGTCCAAGATGGCATGCACAACGTCAGTAGGAGTTGTCGGGGAAAAGAAGTTAAACGACAAAATGCAAATGAAAAGGAAAAGAGTAGTCATTCTCAGTTATTAAAAAAATGTGAATAAAACCTTTTATACTATTAAAGCGTTGCAAGTATTCGCTGAGCCTAAAAGCCGATCAAAGTTTCTGTAAAGCTTGCTTACGCGGAGAGCAGAACAAAGAGTTTTCTCACTAGCTTTATCATATATTTATTTCTAGATCAGTTCGCAGATGTCTGATAGATTAGCTGCTAATGTTAAGTTGTCGAGAGAAACCTATTAGTACCGAATTACAGAATAATTAATTTGAGTTTAACAGATAAAACTCAGATAAATAATTGATAGACCAGCAAGGGAACTTCAAAGGGCACAGAGCCTATACAAGAGCAAGTACAATTAAACAAAGTTAAAGGTACAGCGCAGTTGTGGTGCCTAGGGAAACAGTCTGGCATTCCTAGACACACTGTGTAACGCAATCACCCCCTCACTACAATACACTCTGAACTGAATAGAAACAAGTCTCATTCACTTATAAATAAAATTAATACACCAATGCTACACTACTCTAGTAGATACATCTAGATATTATTAAATGAAGGCTAATAATCAGTAAATATACATACATTTGAATCTAAATAATTATAGTTAATCAAAATCAAACTAAACACGAAAGAAAGACAAAGGGACGCTGCCATCAAGCCTAGCCTCACTGGTCATCTTTGTCTTCTCCATTCTCCCCAGGCTTTTGCCCTTCCACATCATCTTCTATTTCTGTTAACAAATAAAATCAAAGAAGAACTTTGTACAAGACCACCTATCGCGTATTTAAATAAATTTGTTACCTGACTGCCAGAGCGTGAGGTTGTCCCTCAGCAGCTGGAGGATGAGGTGCGCGTCTTTATAGTCTCCTTCCGGCAGCTGTTCAACGTTAGCCTCGGCACTTTCATACGCCTGCTTGGCGAGTTCGCAAGCTTTGCTCTGCTCATTCAAGATCTCAAAGTAAAAAACTGAGAAATTCAAGGCGAGTCCCAGTCGGATGGTATCGGTGCAAGAGAGATCTTTTTGTGATAGCCTATCCGCCTCTTTATAAGCTTCCAAAGCATTGTTCGCCACCTCTGCCCTATCTGCATCTCTCTTGTACTCAGCCATGTACCGATAGTAGTCCCCCTTCATCTTGAGGTAGAAGACCTTGTCTTCCGGTTTTTCTGACTTGTCGATGAATTCTGCTGATAAAATCTGCACAGAATATACGGTGTAAGGCAGCACACTCTAACTCAAACCTACAAGCACTCACGTCTGATATTATTTCATTGCACTTCTCGTCCAACTCATCCTCTACTCGCTTCATATAGTCCATCAGCTGCTGGTCGTCTGGAGCCTTGGTCAGCATGTAGTTGAAGGTGCGCCAAGCGGTGCGTCTCACCCCCACGATGTTCTTATACCCCACAGACAGTAAGTTGCGCTCGTCCACATCGATCGGAGAATACTTCTGCGCCACTGTCTTCATCGCTTCAACCATGTCTTCGTACCTCTCGCAGTGCTCGGCTAAACGCGCTTGGTAGATGAGTTTCTTCTTCTCGTCTGAGGCCTCCTCTGACATTCTAATCGGCTAAGTACGCTGTCCCAACGGATTAATTTCGAACAAAACTCACAAATTACAGTCATCCCTTATGAATTCGTAAAATTGTACTTCACATTAATGCAATCACAAATCTAAGAATATAGAAGCTCTAATTTATAATGAAAAAGTCATACACACCATGGACTAAAGCGAAAAATAAAATTCTAATTGAAATACATTACTGAGAGCACAAATACTCACGAATCTTAATCATCTTCTGGCGGGCTATCATCTTCTAAGAAGTAAACACAAATAAAAACAAACACCGCTATATCCCAAATATCAGCTGGCATGCACTTACTAGGAGTCCAAAGAGAGAGGTTATCATTCAGCAACTGTAGTATCAGCATGGAGTCCTTCGGTGTGCTCTCACTAAAAGTATCAAGCTCGCTCTTGGCACTTTCAAACGACTTCTTAGCTAGCTCACACGCCTTATCAGGCTCATTCATAATCTCGAAAAAGAACACAGAGTAGTTCAGCACCAGTCCCAGTTTGATGGGGTTCACCGGACCTAGCTTCCCCGCGAGATCCCAAGCCTTGGAGTAGCAGGTGTTGGCGCCAGCACAGACCTCTTCTCTGGCCTCCGCCACCTTGTACTCCGCCATGTACCGGTAGTAGTCGGCTTTCATCTTCCAGAAGAAAACGACAGATTCTTCCTCTTGGTGTCTCGCGATAAAGTCCTCAGTCAGGATCTAGACACACTGTGCAGGTTAATACGTGCGCATATGGGAGTGACGTCACTAGCCTACCTTGTCTAACAGTTCTAGACACAGTTGGTCCAGCTCTCCCTCCAGCTTAAACTTGTAATCCTTGATGATCTCTAGCTTGTAGCTGTCTGGGTCCCTTTTCTCCTCTCTCTCCCCAATGCTGGACAGGATGCGGTAGGCGCTACGTCGTGACCCCACCACGTACTTGTACGCCACAGAGAGGAGGTTACGCTCATCCGAGTCCAGTTCACCCGGCCTCTCCACAAACTTCCTCATGTACTCGACCATGTCATCGTACCTCTCCCCCTGCTCCGCTAGCTTGGCCAGGTGCTTCAGCTCCTCCCTGCTTTCTGTAGCCATGTCCTAACGCTGCTAATTAGTGAAAGGGGGAAGCGAATTCGGATTGAGAAAGAAATTAAGAAAAGATATAAGAAAGAAGTGCCTTCGGTCATTTCGATTCGATAGAGCATATAAACTAGTGAAAAACTATCAAATCAGATCAATTCTAGACTAAATTTAAGAATTAACTAAGTGACTAAAGCCGTAGAGTCTAGTAGTCAATTTCGCGGTCGTCAATTCGGCCTCCCCGCATCAATTTCACTAAATCAGGATTGATTTTCTGATTCGTCTCCTTGAGCAGTTTAACCAAATCTTTGGCTAAGCTGATGTCATGCGGTGTGAATATGGAGAAGGCCTTGCCTTTCTTTTCCCCCCTGGCAGTGCGTCCGATCCTATGGATGTAACTCACGATGTTAGCCGGAAAGTCGACATTCACGATATTCTGGATCCCTTTGATGTCCAGGCCGCGGGAGGCGACGTCAGTAGCGACCAGAAAATCTAAGTAACCTTCGCGGAATCTGCTAAGTGCATCTTCGCGCGCAGGTTGAGACTTGTCGCTGTGAATGCAATCGACTTTCAAACCGTTCTTGCGCATAATGTAGTAGAGACGGTCGGCCCGAGCCTTGGTGTTGGTGAATAGAAGAGTTTTGGGGTTATTTTCTTTCAGAATGCGGTCGAACAACTCACCCAAGATAGCTGAGAGGGGAAATTATCAATACTCAACCTGCATTACATACATTCAAGCGAATCAGGCAACTCACAATACTCCAATCTGCCCCTGGTCACTATGATCTCCTGGTAGATGGACGCTTTGGTGCGTAGGTCTTCAGACCCGATGTCAATTTTGATTGGTTTCGAGGTGACATCTCTCGCGAGTTCCTTGACATCCTGTGGCCAGGTGGCGGTCCAGAGCAGGGTCTGTCTGTCAGGTCTCGTTCGCTGGATCAAGTTATAGATCTGCTTGTAGAAACCCATATTGAGCATCGTGTCTGCCTCATCCAGGACACATACACTAATCTAGATGAAGGAACAGTTAGTAAGTATCTACGCGCATATGAGCGCCTAGACTATAAATAGCTAGAAGTACTCGCCCGCTCAAGATCGAGATTTCCACTGTGTGCAAAGTCCAGCAGACGGCCAGGCGTGCCAATACAGAGGTGGAACCCTTCGTGGAAATGGGTAGTCTGATGATTCTTCCCAGATCCTCCGTAAAAAAGCGCAGAACGCAACCCAAAAAACTCTTCATACTCCTTGGCAACTTCACTTATCTGCCTAGCTAGCTCCCTCACCGGGGCAACGATGATGCCAGCAGGCGCGACTACCATCCGATCGGACAGCGTCTGTGACAGCGAAATATTCTGCTGACGGATGTGTTCGAGTATAGGCAGAATGAACCCGAGGGTTTTACCGGAACCTGTCTCCGAAATACCGATCAGGTCTTTGCCGGAGAGAACGATGGGCCAAGCCTGGCTCTGGATAGCAGTGGGCATCTGGTACTGTGAACTCAAATATTCGATGACATTATCACCAAATTGGAGCTCATTGAAATGCTTGATCGGATTAGGTGTGTTTTCGGGGACTAGAATTTTTCCATTCTCGCGCATCTCTTTCACTGTCTTGCTGTTTCGAGCCTTTGTTTTCTCATTCTCTATGTAGATGTTTTTCTTCAGAGCTCCGAGCTGTTCCTGCTTTCTGGGTCTCGAATAAGCTCCTAATTCTTCCATAAATGTATCCATACGGTCCTTCCTTTGAGGGCCTCGATACCCTCGATTCCCTCGATTCCCCTGGTACCCCTGAAACTCTTGATCCCCTTGAAACTCCTGAAACTCCTGAGACTCCCGAGACCCCCGAGACCTCCGAGATCCCAGGAACCCATCGTGGGGGCGGAACTGATCTCCTGGTCCAGAGAAACTACTAAACTGAGCAGCCCCTAGCCCCAAAGTTGGTCGCACTGTCATGACACTTTTTAGAATTCTTCTCATCGTAACAATGGCTATCTAGTGTGGTATTATGAATACTACAAAAATAGTGTTAGATGGTACATTTAGGAAATTGATCGTTTGTAGGCACTTTGCGCCTAATTATGCAAACTTATATCGGACTACAAAACTAAGTTGAATGGTTTGATGTCAAGTAATGTGATATAATGATATGTCGGCCAAACCAGATCCCAATTGTGTAGTTAGGCAACTGGTTTTCAATACGCTCCACACATGTTCAAGTTACACTCAGTCTAGTATCCATTTCAACGTTCGAGTCTTGATTTGATTGTAAATATTGTATAGGCTCAGCTTTCCTTTGTCTAGAACAGAATATATGTGTGAATAGGTTTTTGGTCTAAATTTAGATTCTATTTGAAATGGCTGGTCTTCCGAAAAAGAAACCGATAAAACCGGTTATTACGACAAAAAAAAGAGGAAACTGTGCCGAATTTCCTCAAGGTCCGCGTGGAATGACGCAAGATCAAGAATCCGAGCTGATCTACCTGGCAGACGCAGTGTTCCATTACGTCCAGGTGTTCACGCCCACTCTAGACCCAATGTTCCACTTCGGGAGTAAGGACACCATGTCCACCCCTGCAGGGATGTGTATAGTCGGGAATGTACTCTATCTGACAAACTGGGGATCAAACACTCTCGCGCTCTACACGTTGGAAGGGAATGAGATAACCCAGCTGCGGGGAGCTAGTGCCAACTGTGTTAATTCATTCAAACAGCCAATCGGGACAACATACGACCAACAGAATGAAGCATTGCTTGTATGCGACTACGGAGGAGATAACGTTAAAAAGTTTAATGATTTTCACACGAAATTCATTGATATTCCAAAGCCTTTTGATATTAAAATGACCAGTGAGTTTGTAATAGTGGTGACTGGAGAACTGAAGTGTTTGTATGTATACGACATGAAGGGAACATTGCTCCAAAAAATGGTTACAAGTAATCAAGGAGAAGACTCCGATATTGGAAACCCATCTTTTTTCGGGATCGACGAGTGTAAAAACATATGGCTGTCTGATTATAGAAGAGATTGCATCTGTCAAATACAAGAGGGGAAAGTCATTAGGAGGTTTGGGGGCACATCGGGGATAACTAAATCCAAAGAAAACTTGTTTAGTAAGCCCACTGGATTATTGCTCGACAAAAGAGGCAACTTAATTTCCGCCTGTGTCAGGAAGGACAACCAAATTCAAGTATTTGATATCAGAAAATATATTTGCTGAATATACATAGAGATATGCTGGAGTAACTGAAATAACTTTGTACCAAATTTGTAGATTTGTAAATGTGTGCTAAATTCACCAATAAATTAACTCATTTAGTGTTTTCTAGGTCAAAAGGGAGCAAAATAACTTTACTCATCCTGTAGCAATATTTACCGTTAGTATCCTTGGTTTATCATAATGTGTCTTGGTTGTGTGAAAGAAAACTGCCCAGATCGTGTGAGTAATTTGTGCTATTCTTAGTATAGTAGTATTGTAAGAAATATGTCCATAAATAAGTACATGTATATATTTTATAGGGGACAATTTGCAACGAAACAGGAGCCTTTCTGCTTAACTATGCTGGGTGTAAGGAGTGTGGAAGTTTCGCATTCCCGAAAGAAGCAAGTAAAAAGTTAGCAGAAGACGATTCCGGCCAAGAAACAGTTGAATTTGAACGTTAGTTAATGCAATATCAACTTCAATGAACTTTAACCGAGGCTACAATTATTGATTGAATAAATTAGGATTTTCAGAAATTAATTATGTATTCTGCATACGATTATTCAGAAATACAGAAAGTACATACCTTTAAACCTAATTTAAAATGCAAATAGAATCCTCTGTCATTACCCTTTAATTAAACTGGTTTAGACTCGCTTTGATTTCCTAGCAAGATCCTCACAAATGCAATCTATACAAAGTAGGCGATAATCACCAAAGCAATGTTATATGTGGTTAGCTACTACAACTCTACAAGTTGATATCGCCAGCGAAACTAAAACTTCAGAGGGACGTGATCTAATCACCACAAATTAGAAACTAGACTCAGAGCCATTTTCCCAACATCCTCAATACAAACACAACACCATGCACACGTGTTTTTATGTCGGGGGATGTTCTCGGAGGCGAATAAACGAGAACCTTAGTTCCATCTATATAAGCAATTAAATTATTCAAGCGCTTCAATTTAGAATTGATTTAGACACCATACATGTTATATTATTATTGTACAGATGGTTATCGTTTGCTTACATAACCTACTATATCACTAAATGTATTTGCTTGTTAATAGATTGAAATGTGGACTAGAGCCCACACGTTTGGCGACAAGTGAAAGTCAATTTAAGCTTGAGTATACTGGTCAACCCACATGAATGGCAAAACATTTCACGTTTAATCTGATTAAATTTCTTGATAATTAGAACAATATAATTAAATTAAGATAGAGCTCGATTCTCTTTATTAGCAGAACATTGAAGAAGTGCGCTCCAATGATTGCTTATATCTATATGTGAAAAACGCGGAGCGGGAATGCATTCTTCCGAAATTTCCGTAGCGTATGCTCTTTCTATTAAGGGTCAAAAGGGTATAAGATATAATCTCAAACGTATTTTCAGATATATGTGCCAATTGCAATCACCTGATCGCCCACCATCACTATTCTTTCTCAGCGGACGAGGTGAACGGCTACCAAGTAAGTTTTATTATAGCAATATTTTTTATATTTTTGTTTAACTATTAAAAGCGAGGTGGTTTTATAAACCAATTTCAACATCCTATTATGATAGGCTAGAAAACTGGTTTGTCAGAACGCTGGAAAGTAAATTCTATCCAATAATAATTTATGTCAGTTATTCCAGCTATGATTAACTAGATTAGCTACGCCCTGATACAGTGGACTGGATTCAGATGACTGGAAATATATAAAATATACAGTTAGCACGCCCATTGAAAACTAATTCCAAACAAAAAGTATAGACAAGTCATCGGATACAGGAACAGTGCAGTTAGCACCTCCCCACACAAGGCAGGTGTCTTAATGCCAAACTGCTTAAACGTAGTTATAATCTTATCTGTGTATATACAGACTCCCTGTAGATCTGATATGTCTGTCTGGATCCACTGCATATAGATTACTTGGTACTATTGCAGCCAGCGATTCAACCTACGCAGTAAATTCCGCCAGTATTAGTGATTGTGTTTCGTGGTTGCAATTTCTCTGAAGATTAATCTTACATTTTAAATGTGGTTAACGAGCACTTTATTAGTTTTTAAATCGTTTATCAGTTAATTGTATACGCAAGCTAAACTTTCAACTAACATTTCCTGGAGTTATAGACCACCACTTAATAGCTTTACAAAATTCCTGTAACAGTAATAAGAGTAAAACCATCAAATAAAACCACTAAATGAAACAGAGTCAGATTTATGTTTTTAATAGGATTATGAGATGAGCTGCAATCTTTGTGGGTTTGGACAAGATAAAAGCAGCATTCTCCCAGACGATCCTTCAAAAGACTATCTCTACTAGCACCCCAAAGTTACTTTCTAAATAATAGGAAGTATGGATTGTAGACTAGCATTGCATTGAATATTTTTGTCAGAACAAGTCGTGGGTAAAAACACAATCTTGAGAATGTACATAGTTGGTTAGATACCGTGAATTTTATTTATTCATAACAATTCCAAAAATTTTTGAGATTAGTTCTGTAGACAAATCAACCTGTCACTTCAACAGGAGGAAAAATATGAATATTTAAAAGAACAAGACATGCACAAATGGTGCCAGACTACAAGTCATCTTTTCTCAAGATGCTAGCAAAACAAACATAACTTTCGAAATGGATTGAATGCAACACTGAAGAGATCAAAGTGAGCTTAAGTCAATTACTTGGAAGCTGATTCGAGGAAATTGGATTAACTTTATTATTAATCAAACGTCACATCTACAAATATTAAAAGATGGAGCGAACATGCATAAATTTCGAAATAAAAGCTATAATATTTTAGTTTTAAATTTGAATACAGAACAGATGATACCCTTCTTTTTAATTGACCTATGTGAACCAATTCTACAATCAAGAAAATCCAACAAATTAAGGTAGTTCATATACAGCATAAGAGTCTATGTTGTGATGTACTATCTACGTAACGCAATGATATTACAATGCAATATAATGGTCATAAGAATTAGACTAGGGACACGGCTACAGTGTGTTCAGTACACTGTTCACTTCAGAAAGTATATATTGAGTAAATCCAGTTTGTGCAAGAGATAAACTTTGGAGAGACAAAACTAACGAAAAAAAACAGAATTCTTCTTAGGAATTGGATAGGACAAATATATAATTCACAGATCCAACAATTCTACAAATATTGACTGTTAAAGTAAGTCAGAGAAAGAGTAAAATGGAAAGAAAACTGCATAATAAATGCAGTCTTAAAAGTTCCCCTTACATCCTAAGGGAAATATGATTCTTTCATTAGTGATGATATAATTCAAACTTTATTATCTCGCTATGAAATAATCCTTTATTATAGGCGAAGATGTCTAGTATTCAAGGACCAATTCAAAATCATCTGAACGGGGTCGGCCTGCCTTCAAATCAGAGGTAAGCATTCCACAGTTACTATATTATGTAAATTCAGATTTTCACATCATGCATGGAGATAGCCTATTCTAATTCAAACGAATTTGGGGTAACTGGGATAGATAGATAGATGAGGCTGTAATTCAATAGTTGTGTATGGTTAATATACATGGTAGACGTTATTAATTAATTGCTGGTTTATTCTTATAATTATGAGATGAAGAATCCATCTCATCCTTCTACTTAACCGAGAAATGCTGTAATCTTAGAGCCATGTTAAAAGAATAATGAGCTAAGCATTGAATAATTAAACAATGGCGCTGCTAGCATATTTCATGTAATAGCGACATTTCAGTTAATTATATTCGTCAGCAGCGCAGATTTAAATCATAGAAATTACGATCGGATTTCGTAAATCGTATATTATTGAATTCCAAAATGTGCTGAGAAATGTGCTGTATAATATATCATCAGTAATTGTATAGCAGTCAAATGATATATTGGAAGATATATTGCGGTGGGTAATTACTGATTTGGTTACTTGAGCAGACAAGTACCAAATATTATCGCTTGAAACGCATTGAATTACCTAGGAGAAGTCTTGTACAGAAAACATGCATATCCAATTCGGTAATTCCTATCCAATCAGACATTGTATTGGTTCTCCAACCCAATCCCAATGACCACGAGCTATGCAATATTATGGCAGTGATGTCTGATTGTAGGACCCGGATGGAGCTAACCTGTACCGCATGATTCTATAAATTCATTCAGTTTCAAGATCAATGTAGAGCTAATAATCAGCTCCACTCATTTTGTCTCGTTTAATTTATGAACCATTTAAATTCTTTGGGCATCTAGAACTATGGTATAATTCGACAATCTAAAATCCAATACTCTTTCATTTCGCAACGAGTGTCAGAGTATGCAAGCCCTCCCTTTTTAAAATCATCAATTACTGAATATCTTCCTCTCTTGCCATTTAAAACAATTAGCTCCTAAGTAAATAGCCCCATTATTAGTTTTAAGATAAGTTTCAACCAAAATAATGACACCTGGTAGGAGGGCGTAGAGACTAATTCTTCTTCGTATATT
This sequence comes from Aphrocallistes beatrix, assembly GCA_963281255.1. Classification (NCBI taxonomy): domain Eukaryota; kingdom Metazoa; phylum Porifera; class Hexactinellida; order Sceptrulophora; family Aphrocallistidae; genus Aphrocallistes; species Aphrocallistes beatrix. The sequence goes on along the minus strand of OY725500.1, from coordinate 4,219,799 downwards.
AAGGTCTAAAGTGTAATTTATGCTTGTCTCAAGAAATTCTTGACTAACTAAATATATATATTAAATGATGGAGACATCGCTCTAAACAGAAAAAAATGTATATTCTACACATTTTAAACGTGGGTTGGAACAAATATTTATTGGAAGTCATGTGTAAATATCTCAGTACTGCAGTAAGATACTGAAATTCCAATAAACCTCAATGTTTTCCTCAAAATTTGCATAATCTAATTTGTAAAAGCATATTTTTGCATAAATCAAGTCTGACAGCATGACTGTCGTCTATCTCACTATTACAGTAGAGCAAGGAATTGATAGGTCTCTCTCCCTTTAGCATAAATTATTGCAATCAGAAGATGAAATGTGGAAGCATGGATACGCCAAACACTGCACCATCTCTAATGGCAAAATGCGAGATGTGCGATAAAGATTTCGACCAGCAGAGCCTTACCTCGTGTCCAGAATGCGAACTAATCTACTGCATGTCCTGCTGCCAAGACATACACTCCAAAGGGAAACTCACATGCCACAGTATCTTTCTTTACATTTGCAATATCTGTAATGAGATGTCTGGCAGCTACGACTGCTTTGATTGCGGACTCTCCTTCTGTGAGATGTGCTCTACGAAGAGACACTCACGAGGAGCTTTCACCAGACACACGATGGCAGTTCGGCAGAGTCAACTAGCTGCCAATGTGTATAAACCTCCAATGACGTCATTAGAAACTCCGTGCAGTGGGAACAGTAACACGGTTACTGTTAACACGCCAATCAGGTCCAATTCCATTCATAACTTTGCGCACAGCCTGGAAGGAGAGGAGTACATCCCTACTTCCAAGAGACAGAAAATGTTCGATTCAAACTTAAACGATTTTAACAACATATTAAACTCGCCCTGTCCTAAGAACTTTGAGACGTGGACTCTTCTAAACTCCAACGGTATCATGAGTCCTGGCCCCTCGAACATTGTCCAACACGGCAACTCCATCATCAACAATTACATGCCACCGATGACAGGACAGGTGAGCGATCTATTTGATACTCTTTTTTCCGAATTAGATTTTAATTGTGCGTGAATTTTGTAGAGAAATATCATTAAAAATACAGCTAAAATATTAGTGTACAACATGGTTGGAATAGTTACCAGAACTAAGTTTTACAACCTGCTCATGTAAGGCGTGTCCTAGCTTGATATCTCAATGTATGAGACGAGTTGGAATTAATAATATCCTGATTAGTCCCTCCCAAGCCATATCATTGGAAGTAACATCATCTAGATTAAGATTCCCATAATTATCTGTTTAGTTGTGGTGAGATAAAGTTCTTAAATCTAATTGTGCAGGGGGATACACGTAATAACAAATTAAGCTATCACATATCTCAATGTTTAGTCTAGATATCTCCTTGTTAGTTACCGAGCTAGTCTAGCTAGCTAGAATAGCGTGATTTATAGCTAATATACCCTATCTACATACACCAGACAATGAGTTTCAACTCAAACGTATTCGTTCAACAAAAAGTTAATATCGAATCAAGCTAGCTAGCTAGTGTAGGCTAATCAGCGAAGAAACTAGTGAGTATTGACGATACTTTAGTCTGTAGAGTCGATTTTTCACTGTAAAGCGTAGTCTATCTATATATGTGAACATTTCTAGATTCGGAACCAACAGCTACTGAATACTATGTCAGTTCCAGCCTCGATGCTACACACCCCTACTTCCCATGAAGAGCACCGGAACGGAACTGCGGCAGATAGCGGCCTCCAAGATGGCATCACCAGTTCCCATGCTCTTAGCGCGCTGGTTAACGAGTTCGAACATGTTGATCATGTGGGAGAGAGCCATCGGAGTTTGGTAGAAGACGGATTCGGGATTCCATCTCCACCAAACACGGGAATAAATCCGAATTTATTAATGCTACATAGGAATTCCAATTACCCATCACTCCTGACAAATAAGAAGAGCGAACTATCGCTCAATGAGAAAGAGGAAGTGGACTCAAGTGTTGAGTCAAAATCTGAAACTCTCGTCGGCACTGATGCCAGTTGTTTCATAACGAATATCAGTTCGAATAGTAGCCCCATTCTCTCCCCAACCAGCACCACTGCTGCCATTGGAAAGGAAGGTTGCAAGTTCGAGGCAAACAAAGTAAGGAATGGAATGTCATCATCAGACAATGTGGCGGAAAAGTTTGATTTGTCTTTTTTAAATGAAAAACCAAAAAAAAAACGTCGAATTTTTAACCCGGATGAGAAACATAAACTCACCTCGTTTGCTGAGTCACTGAACTGGACGTGGCAAGCAAAGGAGGTGGAGGAATTCTCAAAGGATAACAACTTCACCGTCCAGCAAGTAAAAGATTTTATTTACAATCGAAAACGTAACATGAAGCATAGTATCCCAGACCTAACCAAGTCGCAGCCGAAAAGCCTCTCCATCATGTCCCCACCGCACTGTGCCATCGACCAAGCTCTCGAATCCATCACACAGTCCTCCTACCTGAGCAGTCCCCTTCGAGGAGCCTGCTCCCCAGAAGGAGCTCAACTCTCCGCTTCCGACTGCGTGTTTTTAATAGAAACACAGTAACGAACGAAACATTATTACTCACTACCCACCCCGCCAATCCCCCATTATATCTCATAAAAAAAGGAAAAAAAGTTATGGCAGAAAATCATAATAATTACAAAATGTACAAATAAGAAAAACATTAATCTTTAGGTTCATTACTACGTACTTTGATTGGATGTCAATCGTTTGATTAAAAAAAGAAGGTATTTTATTCCTTTCCCCCCCTCCCTCTTCGTAGGCTTCACTTGTTTACTGTTGTGTATATGTGTGTGTGTATGATGTGTAGGATATTTCAATTAAACCAACGTCTTAATGTCTTAACAGTGATACTGGAAGTTATATACTCACTGGGCTAGCAGTATAACTCGACACAATATTTAACAGCCATAGATCTATGGCATTATTATTTAATAATATTCGTAGAGTTCAATCTAGTTTCAATATGTTCAAATCGACTAGTTCAGTTTAGCCAGTAGCAAATTCATTTACTAAACCTCCCATAGATAAAGTATTAGAGAAAAACTTGCTGAATAGATTGTTACTAAAAGTATTTGTATAGAATGTAATAAAGGGTATTTACATAATACGTAAACGTATGTCATTGTTCAATGCAACATATTATCCCAATTCATTGTTGGATCATGTAAGAATTCGCAGGGAATGGCAATACAACTCCGCTCTTAACATCAACAGGACTGAACGCATCTGCAAGCGAGAATATTTTCTCGTTATTATCCATCCAGGGAACAGAAGTAGAGTTTAATCAGTCTTTTGTGCCATCCATTTGTAAAACAGGTCCGGAACACTCTTCCAGGTCACACCTACTTGCTCCGCGGTCTCGATAACATGCGCAACCTGGTTGTAAGTTCTCCTGTCCGGGGAGAGGAAGTTCTGAATGATGCTAACATCGAACAAGAGGCAGATTGCGTCTCTTGACACACTCTCTTCAAGCTTGGAATGCTGGACCCCCACTTCAAACAGTTCCTTGATCGAGCTGATCGTAGGGTTGTACAGCTGTCTTCGCTTCCCACGGCCCCCTGTCTGGGTGGAGGGAGGGGTCTGGATTTGAGGACGAACGCATTGGGAATTACTCTCAAACTCATGCTCGATAAAGCGCAGAGTTTGCCGCGCGTGGTAGTTCTGTTTCTGTCCCTTCATTTCGTCTAGAATTCTCAGCGTTACATTAGCGATGATGACAATGAATCTGTTCGAGTGGATGAGTTTCTTTAAAGTGTTTAGTTGGTGGCAGAGGCTCAATGCGTCAGGAATTAGGACGAAGGGCAGAACGCTCTCCCTCAGATTCTGCTGCTGGCATTTCAACATGTCCACCTGTCCACGGAGCCTCTGGTGCGCAAGAGCTTTCATGAGACTTCCTTGCCTCTCTCTGGACTGCATCTGCTCTGTGAGTCTAGTTTCCTCCGCTATCTTGGCATCTAACACCTCCTTCTGTGCGGGGCCTACAAACAGGTGTGATAGTTTATCATATGTGAAAGCGGGCGCCATTTTATTCGCAGCCATCAACAGTCCGAATCTGTGCAAGTAAATGAGTCTAGTGAGTGACTGTTCTTCCTCAGACGTTGAGCTAGTGAAGATATTTCGCAATGAGCTCACGTGATCATCGTCTAACAGACCGTAGAGCAGCTTGTCCTCATAGAGCGGGTGGGATTGCGCCCAGTCCTGTATCAGGGAGAATTCCTCCGGCATGGCGGTATGCTGTGGAAACACACCGTGCAGAATGAGGTCATTGGAGGAGGGGAGAAAGTTGAGAAGGGTAGCGAGGTGCGACCAGAGCATAGCATTCTTTTGTGCGCATGTTGCAAGGATGACAGGGTACTTGTTTAGCCAGATAGAGAAAGCGCGTGTTATCAAGAGGGTAGACTCGGTCTGTAGCGTGCGGCAAAGCTTGGTTAATATATCCGAAATGTAGACAGAGCTGTCTGTCTCTGCCACAGGAGAAGGCGTGTCATCATCCTCAAGGGTGAACTTGGCAGCTAGCAATATCTTAGGCTTGGATCTGCAAGTCTTATCAGCAACGGAATTTGTGAATTCATCTCCTATGCTCTGAGGCGTGGATAGCACGGATTCTTGATCAAATGACTTGTCTCTGAATTGAGGAAATAAAGGTGTTGAATTTCGAACGGAAAAGTTTGGATCATATGCTTCCTGACTAGCGGGGGTTAACTCGATAGACTTTATTAGACTGCTGATGTCACTGTTTACTGTAGCTGAATCTTCTATTTTATCCGGACTGACATCAGGTGTCTCCAATTTATCAAAATCCCGCGGTTTATCACACTTCTCCTCGCCATTCTTATCAACCTGCGTATTATCCTCATCTTCACTCGAATAGTCTGTCCCTAGAATCTCGAATCCAGAGCTAGAACTAGAGTTCGACCTTGAAGACAGGATGGAATCGGAAACATTTCCTTCGCTAAGATCGCCATTACTGTCTCTGCCCATTTGCACGTTCTCCCTCGCTCTCTTCACGCGCGTAACAACATTTGCAACCTCTTTCCCTTCATTAGTCTCTGCCTCTGATTCAGAGTCAGAACTCGAGTTGATGTCAGTTTTCAATTGAGTGTTAGCAAGAATATCTTCATCAGTTTGCGTAGGCCTGGGAGTAGTATGCATTCTTGTTTTAGTAACTGTAACTACATTGGCAGACGGTACAATGTGTAGTACATTCTTACCTAGATCAACGCAATTTCCATCTCCGTTAGTAACAAATCCTTGTGAAATTATTTGCAATGCAGTCAATTTTAAAAAGTAGAGATCAGGCATCGTATCTACCACTGACGCATCAAGCTGGTTAATTATCAACTTTCTGGCTCTGACATAGCAATTCTGCAGTACGAGAGAGAAGACTGAGATTGCAAACGAAGTAGCATGCGGTGTGTGCGTGGAGCCATAATTCCTCAAGATTTGTGAGGTTAGGATAGAAATGATACAAATTTTGAATAAAGGATCACCGCCGACAATTGAAGTGAAAAACATTTCATTTCCAAACGAATTCGGAGATCCAACGATGTTATCAATCCTAAGGAATTCTTCAAAATCTTTCAGCACACGGGAACACATGTATTCCATTTCATCATCTGAATTTTGCTCTGGGCTTTTGGAAGGAAAAAATATTTCCTGCAATCTAATAAATCCTACTAGAAACCGCCGTATCAGGCGTTGATTTTGTTCGTTCTCGCTAGCATTCAAAGAGAGGGGAACAGCGTTGATGTGATCCAGCTGTTTACGGTTTTTATCATAAATCGTTTTCAAATTCACTTCACTCAAATATTTAATCGGTTCGCTACAGGCCAGAGATCTTAGGTAGAAATATACCGAATCCAGGTTGCAGTTCATGCCTGAATACATGCCCCCCAGCTGGTTGAAGGCGTGGCCAAGCGAGGGATTGAGGATGATCGCCTGATAGTAGAACCGCTTGGTTAATTCCAAACTCCTCGTAAACACTTGCTGGTATCGGCTAAGGTCTCCTAAGTGTATCAGAATTTTGTACATATACAACTCGTAAGGTTTTCTCTCGGAGCTGCCCGGAGTTGGTTGGAGCTGTTTATTCCAGTCTATGTGGACAGATGCTAAATGGTGCGTGTCAGCCATTCCAGCGAGAAGTGAGGTGTAGAAACCGATGCCAGCAGTGAGATGGGTCCTGTAAGCGCTCTGTAAGGGGGTGTCAACTTGTATCCCCTGCGAATTGCGGCACTTCTGGATAACTCTATAAAACCCCTGATTCCATAGCATGTCTTCGATCTTGTCCATCTGCGCGAAGGGAAAGTCGCTCGAAACCAGAGCTTTGGTACATTTATCTTTGAGGCGCTTGCGGAGTAGAATAGGATTTGGTTGAAATAGCCCCTCCGGCGAGGGGGAGTTCTTAATGTACGCGTCAATTTGGTTCGCAAGAGAAGAAATGGATTTGTAGCAATTTTGCAAACTTGTTTCTGAGGATTTGACACTTGAAGTGCTGGACTCAGTTGCTACAGCCATGAGCAATGCTAATTAGGATACGAATCAAACCATTCAATTATAATTTCGAATTCATCAATTAATATTTCACAATCCATTCAGTATACTGACTATCAGTCTCTAAACTAAGGAGTGACACATTAGCCAAAAAACAAGATTAGTAGGAAATTTGTCTCGAGCATCTCAATTGAAAAGATTGCACCTACGATTACTAAAATGCATGAGTGAAACTCGAGGGATGCTGTTTCTGCGTGGCCTAAGCAAATATAATCTTGATACCCACTCGATGCGTAATGCCAGTTCATACAATTGTGAATATCTGACGCATCAGTATTCATAACAAGGAAATAATGAGATTGTTAGATGCAAATTACAAATCCTACTCTCACATGCTGTTTCCTCTCAATATCAATTTAAGCACCAACTGTATGTATGGCTTAGTAGCAATCAGACATATTTCTTAAGTTGCTGGACTGAAAAGTTGCAACTAAAGCGTTACCAATTAGCTGTCGTCCATCTGTGGACTTAATTAATGGAACAGACAAATTGAGGATTCTGTCACTCTGCGAGAAAAATTGAGTGTAAAATTTGATTGATACTTGGAAATGGATGGAATGTACATTATCATTCATACTTAGAAGAGGTAGGTTTGTACATGTCCATATCTATGGATCTGGATGCAAAGGAGTGCCAGTAAACCGAGAATAATTAAAACTTCATCACATCATGTCTCGATCTAAGCATTCTAAATTCCAAGTTTAAACTGCCTCCTAACTCCACAGCTTTGAATAATTATGCTAAACTCTACACGTGTTTGTTACTTCCACTACATTAGTAGACGATCGAATAGTTATTGTTGGGATCATTAAAATGGAAAGTAATTTACGTAAAGTAGATGTTAAGTATGGTAATTAATTGGTTAAGTAAGTTGTTGGTGTGGGTTTATTTTTGCGATAGCAAATGTTTCAGTGATACTGACTATTGCTACGATGCAAAATAACATGAAACACGTGGTGAATTATAAGATGCGATCACAAAGATAAAAATTTACTCAGAATGTATTCTCCAAAAAACGAACTAAAACATAATATTACACACTCAGTCATAAGAAAATCCATATATATCCAACACCTGCCATATATACAGATATGGTAATAAAATTATATTTATATTTGTATTAAAATGCCGGAGTTTTCCTTACAAATTACTAAATAGTTGACATCTGTCCAGGCTCTCTTCGTAATTCACATCACCGCCTCTATTTGAAATTCATGTGGCGATATGGGCCATGGAACCTCAAATACTAGAAGAATAGTATACAATTACTATCCCGATTTCCATAATGTTAACATCCTACGCTCCACAAACAAATTCGATTATGTAGAGTTGGTCACAGCCTTCACTAACTGTACAAATTCAGATTAGGTCTGCGTGGTCATCCAGTTAGACTATATACCACCAGGTATGATGGTGAGGACTTCATCTTTTGGATTTATCTCAAATACTTGTCAACTAAGCACTTTATGGTTATTATAATGAATCGAATCAACTCTGAGAAACTAATCCCCCATAAATTAATTACTTCCCAAACTTTGCAACAGCCATAACCAACAGACTTTAGACAACATAGAACTAGCAAACACCTGAAGGAACCATGAGGTTGTATTACTCTACCAATAACCATGTGAAAGGTCATGTAATTTACATGTCTATAATAGTTGAACCTAGACATATGCTGTCCCCACACTACTTAAATATTAACCATTAATATAACCAGCAACATATTCTACACACACAAACCTGCATAATTGTGGAAGGGCCACCTTCTACAGCTTGCGCAGGCATTCTTGATAAAGGACAACCTTCTACTGACATTAGCTGTAGATTCTGGCACAGTGCTAGCTCGAAAGGCAGTGCCTGCAAATCCCCATTATCGTTCATGTACAGTTCTTCCAACTTACTGAGAGAGCCTAAACGATGTGTGTGATAGAAGTTGTCATTATTTGTCTTATAAAAGCGATGACATGGCATTAGATGTGTCCTGTGATAAGACTCATCATCGCTAGTTTAAATGGACATAGCGTTGATGTGAGAAATTATCTCAAATTGTGGAGTTGAGGGAAGTTTTCAGAGCAAATCAAAAAAAGTCCTTTCATGCCTGGAATCCACCGTGATGTAGGACGACGAGCAATTATAACTAATATAACACAACTAGACATCATTCGATATTGTTCAACTCAGCATCTGCAGGTGAACAATAAAACTCAAAGCTATGCTTGTTGTTCGCGTTGCAATTATTATATTCTACTAATTTGAAACTGTAAATAGGATATAAATAATTCTCACATACATGCGATGGATCACCCCACTTGAAAGGATTTAATTAAATAATTTCCTGAAATGCAGTAGATATATTGCATAGGTGCAGAGCTTTGAAACTGTAGAAGGTTATGTATATAGCCTGAGTCTCAGACTCAGACAATATATTGTCTGAGCTGACCACTCAGACAGAAGAAACAGACAACTTGGCCAACTGCCTTATCCTCCACCGGTCTGTACGAACAACTAACTTCAAACTAATGCATAGATGGATAAGGAATGGTGATAAGGTCTATATATCCCAATATTTTATCCCTAGCATTTTAAATTGAGGTGCTAGACAGGAAAGAAATCCTGATAAGAACAGGGCTGGCTTACGGAGTGCTAAAGCAGTTATCATTCTAACGAGGTTAGGTAGCGAAGGATGTGTGTGGGAATGAACATTAACAACTTTGAACTTCAATAGTATATAATATATATTCCAGTTCTGTAATCAACTACCATCGACTAAACTAAGTGATTATCAGACTTACCAATCTCTTGTGGGATGTCTGCAATATCATTTTCTCCAATACTCAACACTTTCAGATTCGTTAGATTCCTTAAAAAAGTTAAAAGTCAGTATCGCTAGTTCTAGCAGCCTACATTCTATACCACGCATAAAGCTACACTAAGAAGTAGCATGTGTTTGCAAAGAATAACAGATTAGATCGTTTCGCCACCAAACAAAACGACTTCTGGAAGTCACATATTAAGTGTAAATTCACGTTTACAATTTTCCATACAAGTGTTGAAACAGCTGAAGGATGCTAATCAGGATATAAAAAAGCCGCCAGTTCAAATACCGTAGGCCTGTCAATTAACTAATTACGGATGCCACTCAGAAATTTGTCGTATAAGAATGAGTTATTTTGCTCAACATACCCGATCCCACGAGGTAGAGCTCGTAGGAGATTGGACTGTACATTCAGTTTAACCAGTTCTCTCAGATAGCCTAGGCAAAAGCGTTAAAACGCAGGATATTGAATGGACTCACAGTTAACTAACATATTTCTCCTGCTAACGCGTCAAGTTTGTTGCCTTCCAAGTCCAGCATAGTGAGTTTCCGCAGGAAGCATATGCCTTGAGGTATGACCTGCGAAGATGGATAGTCAGAGGTAACTTCTATTCTGAACCTAACTATTCAGGAAGCATAATCACCTTGATGTAGTTGTTGTTGAGCTGTAGAACCTCCAAATTCACCAGGTTGCGTATATCCTCTAATTTGTAATCAAAATTGAAATTCCTCCTCGAAGAGATTAGATAGAAATGTCATTTATTAATTAACCTGGAATAACCGTGATCTGATTCGAAGCAAGATTAATCTCGATAAAGTTCACCCATGTTCCGAAATCTACATAAATGCACAATATCGATCCCATAGACAAAACGTAGGATTTGTCTTATCATTGATTAATAGTTGGCATAAGCTGATTACCCAAAGGGAATGCTGTTATCTGGTTATCTTTCAAGTTAATCTTGTTCTAGGAGGAGAGAAGCAGTCATAAACAGTTGATTTTCGTGGAAGTTGGCAGACATAGCATAACCAAGTTAACCAACATCATGACGCAAAGTTTGCATATTTTATAAGATTCGTGCGAAGCTGTATCATTGCAAACTTTTCATTTTAGTTCAAAGGTAAGAGTTCTTAGTTCATAGGAGAGTGATTAAACATAGATTGAGCACAAATTCACAATCAAAGAGGAAATAAATTTCTCAGGTGTCGCGGTTGAAAGTTGAATAAATTGTTGATGTACAAATGCTCAACCAAAACGAGATAATTAAATACCATTTCTAGAACTCATTTCGGAATCTACCGCATGTCATGCAGATGGTACAGATGCAATTCTAAGTGGCAAGCTTTGTATGTAGCAATTGAATAAATTTGAACTAACAAGTTTGGGTGCTGCAGAAAATACGGCCTGTGGTATCTTCGTGATGCAGTTACTCTCCATTATGAGACACTGTAAGAATAGAGAATCAGTGAGAATACTGAGTAGAGGGGAATATAGGTGTTGATATTCTTACAATGACGTTCTGGAAGTGTGTGGAGTCTATGACTGGCATGTCTTGGAATCTGTTCAGGGAGAGATGGAGAGTTGAGATCCGAGAGAGGTTAAGCATTACTGTCTCCTACAAGCACAAATACTGAAACACCAAACGTGGGCTGGTATATCTTAGATATTAGCACCTGTAAGGTCTCTATCCTGTTGTTTTCCAGAGTGAATTCTTGCAGAAATTTGCAGTTAGCGAGAGAGTCGGGTAGACCAGTGAGTCGGTTGAACCTAGTGTTAGAACCAGTGTGAGTTTCTATTCTAGTTCTAAACCATGGATTAAGAGAGAAATTACTTAAGACCGAGCCGTCGTAGCTTTGTCATATTTCCAATTCCACCGGGCAGGAGTGTTAGCTCGTTGTGCTGGAGGTCGAGAGCTGTCATGTTGCGACACAAGGAGAGCTCTGAATACAAACGCTAGAATAAATTAATCCTGGAAAATAACTCCCAGTTGAGTTCTCTCACCTTCTGGTAGTATCTCGAGTTGGTTGTGAGAGAGATCGAACGCATTCAGATGCACCAACAAACCTAAAGATTGCAATTACAATCTTCTCACTCATTTAAATAGAAAAATGTCTAAATAGGATCTTCTAAATAGGAAAGAAGAGAATGTACCGATATCAGGAGGTAGGCACTTGATCTTGTTATCCCGCAGACTCAAGGTTGAGATGTTCTATGGAACAGTTCATTATAATTATGCGTGTGTAAGATAATGTAATCTGGAGTTAGAATTTATCACCTTTAGATTTCCTATCTGCCCTTTGATCTCTGTTATCTTGTTAAACCGCAGATACAGCGTCTGTAGTTTGGACAGAACGTAGATCTGATCTGGGATCTAAACAGGGAAGATCAGAACTATTCTGCCTCAGGGATTAACTCTTCGATCAACACAAACCTCTCTCAGTTTGTTGTGTCTTAAATCCAACACTTCCAACTTTGTCAAGTTACACAATTCCTCTAACAAAATATAGAACTGTAAACAGAGCCAAACATATCAAGTAGACAACAGCCATAGACACCACCTGGCAGGAATGTGATCTGGTTCTCACTCAGTCCGAGGGTTTTCAGGTTGGACAGCTTCCCAATCTCAGGGCCCAGCGTCTGTAGTCTATTTCCGTACAAATACAACTGCTCGACATGTGTACACTGCCAGGAAATGAACAAATAAAAAACAAATAAGTTATGTAAACAACAGGTGTTAGGTGTAAACAAATCGATTACTCACGTCTTTGATGCTAGGTGGCATTCCGGGTAACTAAACAAGAGAGAAGGAACTTCTAAACTTGAGATAATAAGTTATAAACACGACATAGTTTTAGATACTCTTATGTTACTATGGATACGTAACAGGGGGGAATGGAATGTTAAAACATAAGTGTTGTCATCAATAGTACTCAGGAGCACACAATAACTGGTACAGGTGTTGGGAATCTAATTAGGGTACTCGGAACTCACATCTTGTTTGGCTAAGTCCAATCGCTTTGCCTTCTCCTCTTTAGCTTTCTGTATCTTCTTCTTGATTTCCTATTGAGAAAGTAGGCATATATGATCGGTGCACTGAATACGTAGGTTTCAGGAATTTTACTGGGCATAGGACGCACTGGAGGAATGTCGAAGTTGATAGTGTACTTGCGTCGGATGGAACCTGTCGACTGGGGTTTGTCCGAGCCTGGGGTGGAGATGGTGACGTGGAGACCCGGCAACTTAGAGTCTCTCTTAGCTCCACCGCTCGCACCGGTAGGTGAGTCAGGACGATCGGGTTCAGAGAATTTGACACCTGACTTTTCTGGTTCCGAGAACTTCACACCTGACCTTTCTGGTTCAGAGAACTTCACACCTGACTTTTCTGGTTCAGAGAACTTCACACCGGACTTGTCTGGTTCAGTGAATTTGATCCCCGGTTTTTCTGAGAAATTTAAACCTGGACGGTCGGGTGTGTCTTCAAATTTTATTCCCTTCTGAATCCCGCCTGTAATTCCTGCGACTTCGCTGTCCGCTTCCATGAGACTGTCTCTGTTGTCTTGCGGACTAACTGCGTTGGTCGGGAAGCTCATACTGGGTACGGCGTCTTCTTCCGAAGGAATTTGGACGGGTTCTTGAAATCTGATTGCCATCTGATCAATTTTCTCTAAGTTAAATGAGTGACTATTAATCTCTCACTGTGTCCTCTCACAAATAAGAGCAGAATATGCAGTGCTAAATGCATATACATTACTATGATTAAAAGGTAGAGGTGTCATCGTACTATTCCATTGTCAATTAGCAGAAATTGTGTCTATAGTAAGAAGAGTCTGGCTGGCATTCCATCGTCCAGCTATCAACCAGATTGCAGTCTCTAAGACTGAGATCTAGTGAGTTGACAATAGTAATGGATGCTATACATAGTAAGAATGCAAAACATGAACTATTGCATTCCAAACTATGCAACAGTTACCATGGATGGATATTGATTTGGTTTAGTTCACAACACAAGAGTTTTGGTATCTCATAAATCATTCATGATGGTAGAATAATGAATGGCTTAGTTGTTAACATTGACTGATTGAGGTACCATACTATCACAGTCAAGCGATATCAGTGGCTAAAAAAAGTATTTGTTTCATCTACTGATGGTATATTCTAATGTAGAGTTTTCAAGTATTTTTGCTGTGAAGTTGTTAGTATTTTATAGCAGTAAATTAGGATTGCTTATGAGCCTTTCAAGCTCTTAACTAAAAGGCTTGGAAGCCCGTAGTCTTGCAGGAGATAGGCAGTCTATTGCATTGGTTATCGGGTGTAAACATATAACCGTAATATTTCGAGAAGTAGCATAAACAATTTTAAAAAGTTGCAATAATGTGCAATATGTTCAGGCAATGAACCCTCTCTACTTCTCGTCTGTGACGTAGAGCTCTGGCAGGTGCGAGTGTGTGTCGATAGAGCTTTTCTCTCGGGTTTCCTTTAAATTCGATCATCTAGCATTAGGCAGGTATATTATTTGCGTGATAGGTTTATACTTTCTTGAATATAATATGAAGTGATGGCTATACAGAGTGGAGTAGGTTCGTCATATTCATTGCAAGTCTACGCTACGAAGTGATTATTCAGTAATGAACTGAAAATAAAATCATTGCAGAATTTAATTAAAACGTCAATCGTACCATTTTGCATTATTTTCACTGTTTAGATTAGTATAAATAGGTGGCTAACACCCACATTCTAATTTTGTTGTATCAATAAATATCGCATGATTCGCATTTCTACTATGGCATACTGTTCTTAGGTTGCTATGGATACATTAGAAGTAGGTTTGGAATGTTGCTAGTCATATACTGTACACCAAAACATGTGACTGAACTGTTTCTGTTTTATAAGGGTAGGTATATAGTCACGTTTTGTAAGATGGCAGTTGAAAGATTTTCAAAAGACAGTTTCTCACTCCATAAATCTGCATAATACCCACACACGCACACATATAAGTATTGAAATTTGAATTATTCATATCTATGCGGAATCTTATAATGTAATAATTCGTAGAGCACAAAGCAAGGACGTAATTAGATGCGGCATATAGTTGTAGTTAATTCGATCTGAAATCTCTGTGCAGTAAACAATGTTTGACTGATTTCAATTTGAACGGGATTGTAGTGTAAATTTAGTCATTTGATGCCAGCATTGCTAGTGCTACTCCATCAAGTGGTTTCAAGTTTAAATTATGAATCCATGGGGACACTCTGAGAGGGTTTCTCTTTGCTCGGCTTATAAGTACTTATTCGTACTTCCTTTCACTCTTTTATCCGTGATTTCAATGGTTGTAGGAGCATTGGTAGCAAGCGCAGCTGTCTTCGCTATTACTGTCCACTATACAATATATTCTAATCACGTTTTAATGGACTGCTTGATGTGTTGCAATTTTTCACTATGCTCCTCTGTACGTTTTTAGAAATCTCGTCTACGCTTTTGGTGCATATTATATATATACCTAAGTTCTGTCTTTTGCACTAATATTTCTTACATATTAGCCAGGAGTATAATGAGCAAGGGAGATGCGGTTATGGTCGCTATCCGTGTGCGACCGTTGAATCGCCGCGAACTAGACATGAACACGGGTGTCTGCGTCGATATGAAAAACAAACAAGTTATTATGGATTCAACAAATGCCAAGCATCAGATAAAACCTTTCAGTTTCGACCATTGCTTCTGGTCGATCGATCCAAGCAACCCCAAATTCACAGGTCAGGAGGGCGTGTTCAACGCACTGGGGAACAAATTCCTGGACAACTCGTTCCAGGGTTATAACGGGTGTGTGTTCGCGTACGGACAAACTGGATCCGGGAAATCTTACACAATGATGGGCCCTCCTGGCGCAGACGAAGATAAAGGACTGATTCCTCGTCTCTGCGACTCTCTGTTCTCCCGAATCGAAGAGCAGACTTCGAATCGTCCTGACATCGCATCGACGATAGAGGTGAGTAGCACTTTTCTTTCTCGAACAGCTGTGGCCACCTGCTAACTCCCTGCTCCTCATAGGTGTGCTATATGGAGATATACAATGAGAAAGTGCGGGACTTGCTCATGCCTCGTGTCAACCAGAAAGAGCTGAAAGTGCGAGAGCATCACTCACTCGGTCCTTACGTGGAAGGACTGACAAAGCTGGCCGTGACCTCCAGCTCGGAGATAGAGAGACTGATGCTGGAGGGGAACAGGTCGCGGACGGTGGCTGCTACCCAGATGAACGCTGAGTCATCACGGTAGGAACAATATTATACAATATTATGGCTGTGGAGAGAGGCTAGGTTATGCTGTGAGTTTGTTAGGTCGCATGCCGTGTTCACCATTGAGTTCAGACAGACGGAGTTCGACATGGCGCGAGGAATCGGGACAGAGAAAGTGTCCCGTATCTCTCTGGTGGATCTGGCTGGCTCAGAGCGGGCATCGAAGACCGGTGCCTCCGGAGATCGGTTGAAAGAGGGCTCCAACATAAATCTCGCTCTCACCACACTCGGTAAGTCCAGCTTAGATACCACATTGAACAATAGATATGTTTAAATGTTCTCCTTATAGGGAGAGTCATTTCTTCCCTGGCTGACATTTCCTCTGGAAAGGCCAAGAAAGGGGAGTTCGTACCCTACCGGGACTCAGTGCTGACCTGGCTCCTGAAGGACAGTCTGGGAGGGAACAGTAAGACCATCATGATAGCTACGATCAGTCCCGCCACAGACAATCTGGAGGAGTCTCTATCTACACTCAGGTGAGATTCTACCTTATATCCGTAAATACAGTGTAATTTCAGTACATCTGTAGCATTGTGTGATTTTGATGGCAGAAATAGACTTGTATTGTTTCTCATTGTCTCGTGTTATAACTTATGAGTCATCTCTAACCCGGTTTCTAGTTCCCATTCATTATAGTGTAGAGTTACCGTTATACCTAATAGTGAATCGATGTAGAGTTTATTTGTATGAATTCGGTTAATTGAGATGTACACATTTGACGGTCATCTCCAACTACGGATTATACTGCATTCCTTTCCGTTGCTATAACGATCTTTACTTACAGATATGCAGACCGAGCCAAACGCATCGTGAACCACGCTATCATTAATGAAGACGACAATTCCCGGATTATCCGAGAACTGAAGGAGGAGTTGGCTCGCCTGAAGGAGATGCTCGATGTGGACGGGGCGCCGGGGGCTAGAGAGGTCCAGGGGGGAAATGAGGAGCTTGCAGAGAAACTGAAAGACGCTGAGAACATGCTCTCTCAGCGAGAGCAGAGTTGGGAGCAGAAGTTGAGCAACACACGTAAGCTAGAGGAAGAGAGGCAGCATATAATGGAAGAGATGGGGATATCCATCCAGTCAGCTGGCATCCAAGTCAAAAGCGGTGAGTGTGAAGCTCTACCCTCTCTTCTCATTAGAATCCTATTGCAATGATATCTCTGCGGTTTGTCTAGGTCACTTCTACCTCGTGAACATGAACGCGGATCCTAGCATGAATGAATTGTTGGTGTACAATGTTAGGGAGATGACACTAGTGGGACGTCCTGACAACATCCCAGCCCCTCAGATCCAGCTGAAAGGACTGAGCATCCAGAAAGAACATTGCAAGATCGAGGTGAAGGACGGAGGGTGCGTTATCACACCTTTCGAGGAGGCGAAAGTATACGTGAACGGGCATAGCATCAGTGATCCCACACACCTCTACCATGGGTACCGGATCCTGCTGGGGAACAACCACTGGTTCCGCGTGAACGCTCCCGGGGGTCACGCCAACCCCCCTGAGGGTGAGTCACAAGAGGATGTGGATATCACCTCGGCCAAGAAGGAGCTCGCCATGTCCGATTACGATGACATCGTGACCAACTTTAAAACTGACAAAGAGGAAGCGATTCGCAAACTCCACGATGAGTATGAGCAACAGCTGGGAGAGCTGAGAGATAGGCTGTCAGATCAAAGGACGTACGAGGGAAATACTCCTGAAGGCCAGTCGTACAATCCTCCCTCCGAGCTAGACTCGCAGTCCCTGATCCGATTACAAGAGGAGGTGCTCTACGCCACTGACTTGGTCCGCTCTGCTAATCAGTACAGCGAGGAGTTGAAGCGAGATGTGCTTTTCTCTGTCACTCTCCGCATCAACCCCACCTACCTTTCCCCGCGCTCTCGCTTCATTGAGAGGGAGGATGTCACGAGCTGTGTGGCTATCAGAGTGATATTCCCGGGGAAAGGGAACGACGCAGTATGGACAGTGGACACTCTACAAGAAAAGCTCGCAGTTATCGCGGACCTGTATGAAGAGATGGAGCGGCATAAAGAGGAGAAAGGAGAGGAAGTGTGGAATGTGAATATGGGTCCTGATCCTTTCTGTGACTTAGAGAGTCATTCTTTGATCGGTGTCTCCAATGCCTACCTCCAGTGCTTGTTCCACTTCTTCCCGCACGAGTACTTTGCTCCCATCGTGAGTCCTCAGGGACGCGAGATTGGTAAGATCAGCTTCACACTACAGCGACTCTCCTCGCTACACCCAGACCTTGAGAACGTGGAGGATTTCGACATTCCATTCTCTACTGGCAGTTCCTACACTGGCTCCTCTATCTCTGGCGTCCAGGAAATGCTCCCCGGGTCCACCATCTACCTGCGCATTCACATCAAGGAGGCACAGGACCTGCCTCCGAACATCCAGTTCGTGTTCTGTCAGTATAGGATGTGGGGGTTTAATGAAGCGGTGACAGTTGGGACTGCTCCCGATTTCGCGAACCAATCCATTGCTGAAGGAATGATCCCTTTCAATCACACCAAGATATTCGGGATCGAAGTCACTGAAGAATTCGTGGACTACTGCAGAGAAGGAGTGCTCAGTATTGAAGTGCTCGGACTTAGGGCGGCAAGTGTGAACGCTCGTGATCTAACACAGTCCACATCTGTCGAAAATACCAAAAACCCGGAGACGAAATGGATTCGTATTCGAAACTTCGTCAGTTTGACTGCTAAAATCCTCGAACTGAATGTAGAGGGAGACTACATCCCAGTTGAACTCAAAGATACGCACATTACTAGCGGCGGTGCCTATCAGTTGAAGCAAGGGCAGAGCCGGAAAATACAGGTTTCCGTGCAAAGCATACAGAGTAGCGGCCCTATTGAATTGGGATCCATTCACAGCGTGGAGATAGGGAGCATCCACGTACGTTCCAAGCAGGATACCCCGATGGACTCCTTTCAAGAAGTTGACCTCAACACGATGAAGGAAATATGGAGCCGCACACTCATACAGCGGAGGGACTACCTCGATGGAGAAATGCAAGAGTTGATGAACAAGAGAGATAAAAACTCTGAAGATATTGTCAAGGAAACTAAGCTGATTGATGAATGGCTGGCCTTACAGCAAGAACGCAATCTCCTGGAACACTCAGATTTCGGCGAACTATTGGGTATGTCTAAGAATTGGAAATTACCTGTCGGTTACGAACCCAGAGCCCCAATCCTCTATATCAACATCATAAATGAAGGAGATATGCTGCATAGATCTGGGTACTTACAAGGAGAAAACGACGACAACATGATCCCTCTTAAATTTAAACACGAACCTCTATCGAAACTTGACGCGATTGCTACTTGGGACTCCAGTGACCATGAAGACATGCATCTTCGGAGTATCACCACTCCGAAAGAGCGCGTTTTTATTATCCTTCGGGTGACTGTCGCTTTGAAAAACCCTCCTGGCTACAAGATCATGCTCAGAAAACGGTTGATGCTCAGGATTGTGAAGAATAAAACCGGATTTCTCAACAATTTTCCATTCTCCGGTGAGAAGATCAAAAGATCTGGTGTTGTGTATGAGATATTCTGTGGCCTCCCGCGTACGGAGGGAGTGCCAATCCGCGTAGACTTGCACCCTAGCATCCTGGAGCCGAATGAGGGCGAATCCTTAGTCCACACATTCCGACGAGGAATGGAAGAGATCTCGAACCAACTGCAACTAGACCGATTGCGGCAAGAAATCTCCTTGAAGGAGCAGCTCAATAAAGCGGGTGCGGGACATTTAAACCCGCCCAATTCTGTCAGTCCAGGACTGCACAGCGGGATTTCCAGCTCTCCGCGAAGCCAAGACGACTCTGAATCTCCAGAGTTTGAGAGCATCCCTGGTATCGTCGTGTCCCCCCCTATTCACCGTCCCGCTACTCAGCTGCACGCCCAACTGCTTCTGCCACATACATACGACAACGTTGACCTCTTCACACCTCCAGAGACACCTGATAAAGAGGAGCAGAGCAATTTCAGTATACAAAACGGTAACAACACAAACGAAGTAACTCCCACGCCTGAAAACATAGAACCAGTTCCTAAGGTGTTGGTGCAGAATCCGTCTGTTGTTGAGAGTCCACTTGCAGATGATGATAATCCAGGTTTTGAGGAGAAATTGGAACAGAAGCGAGAAGAAAATTTAGACTTGACTGTGAATGTAAAGATGTATCCTTCTGATGATATGCAACTTGAGAACCTCATGACACCTGACATTTCTCCAGTGGAGGAGGATACGTATAAACAAATAGCGACACAGGTTAAACAAGTCAAAGAGGTTCCAAGGAATTCATCTAAGCCTAATTTCAACTCTCTCCCTCGCAATGTACAGAGAAAAGCAGTCCGGAGTTCCACCGACTCGTCACTCGTCAGCACTCCCACTGATTCGATGAAGAGGAAATCATTTCCGGTGCGGTCAGGGACGCCTGACCTCGGCGCTTCGAAGCCTCTTGGCAAGCACCGCGCATCAGTTCCTGGTAGAAATGCGGTAGAGGTGGATTTCAAACTCAACGACAGGGTGTTAGTGGAATTTAAAGCTGGCAACAAGGTGGCAAAGGTGCGACACATCGGACAATTCCACCACGGGAAAGAAAACGAGATATGGGTTGGCTTGGAGCTGAACGAACCGACTGGCAAGCATAACGGGACGGTAGAAGGAAGATTCTACTTCAAGTGTAAGGATAAGCACGGATCGTTTGTCCCCATGTCTAAAGTACTGACTGTGTTGGAGAAGGAGAGACCCTCCTCATCCGCGAGCCATAGTCGAACAAGTACCCCCTTAGCCAACTATCCCTCGAGAGGAGGGAGATCTAGAAATTGAAAATTCCCTCAGACTTCTCTCTCTCTGTTGCATCATTTTTATTTTTTGTAGTATTTCACGTTGATTAATTGTACGCACACACATATTTGTACATTTCAATGTAACAGCGCTAGTACCTGTTAGGAGCTATCTCACTCATACTCTGTATATTTGATTGACTCTGATTATTTTTCACTCTTGTAGTTTTTCAATAATTTATTTCGAGTGATTTTTTTAAAAATTTTTGTGGCTAATCGCTGTTGGAGCTTCTTCATTTGTTCTCCTATGTTCTATATTAATTTACAGAGGACTCCGATATATAACAGGAATATTGTATGTGTTGCTTGGATTAAATGCGCTAACCAATAAACCAAATTCCATTCTGACATTTCAGACTCATATGCGTCGTTTTAACTTAAGTACACTGCAGACTTATTCTTACCTACGTCTTTAACCGCGGATACTTACACTCATTTTCTGAAACGCTATAGGTTTTTAAAGTAGAAAATCGCTGACGAATAATGCAAGCTCACAAACAGAATTCTCTGCCCAACACAGTCAGCCTTGGCATTGAGACTCCTCTCTGCAAGAAGAAGCACACGACCATCTCTCGTCTCTTCCACGGCAAGCCTCCTCCGCCACAGCGTCAGGAGACCTTCACAGAAATCCCGCTCGACCCTAAAATGAAGAACAATCCATCTTACCACTCAGACCCCAACCTCCTAGCTGTCGAGGACGAGCCTGCTAAGTCTCAATCGAAGAAGAAAGTCTGGAAATGGCCCTTTCCCCGGAATAAGGGCAACAAGGAGCTACCAGAGGTTGACAGTCACAACGTCCAGCACATCTCCATTCACAATGTCGTCCGGAATTTCCCTGAGTAAGAAAGCTGGATTGTTTTCTCACACACTTAGCTAACAGCCTGGTTTAGTAAATAGTATTTTATAGCACTCCTTCCGAAGCTCCCTATGCCCCCTCAGACTCACACCTAGCCGGAAGTAACGTGCCCGAGCCAGAGAACCTAGTGGTGAGTAGACTCGCGAATTGTCACAGTTGGTAGCTGCGTATTTTCCAAACGAGTTGTTTCCTATAGATAGCATTTGAAGATACAAATCTGGTGACAGAAATCGAGGCAGTGGAAGAGGTGCACAATCCTTCGAGGGATTACGAGCTGCAGGATCCAATGAATCGTCCTGTCTCCTCTTCTATCTCTCCTAACATCAGCAGGGTAGGTTACAGGCTCAGTTTTATGGTGTGAAAGTGTTTAAATTGATTTTTTTGGTAGAAAATACGTCGTGTGAGTAGTGGGAGGAGGTTAAAGAAGACGTTGAAATCGCCCTCACAAGCTAGCAGCGAAGGCCCTCCCCCATATCTCCTATCCCCTCCTCCTCCTTACGACCAATTCGAACCCACCCCGATGTTAACGAATGGAGATATAGAGCCAAATTATAATCAGGTCAGTGAATGGCTATTTCTCATTCAATGTATTGTAGTATTATTATTGATTTACGTGTACCTCTTTACTTTAACGGTTCAATTGCCCACTGAAATCTCAAATTACTTTTGAAGTGCAGTTTAACCAGTTCATTCTTACTAACCCATAGTACACACTGAGACTTTGAGTGTGGATTAACACGATGGCTATTGCCATTATATTTGTTGTCCAACATGTTTAGTTACATTTTGTCTGTTGGGATAAGATTCGTCCTTATTTTCTATCCGATCCATGGCTTTACCAGCTCCACCGACTATTCGCACACCATCGAGGTAATTGCAGGTGATTTGCTGAAAGTTAACCATCACACCTCTTGGGTATTCAAACCAACTTTCCCCACTCAATCCATCACCATGTCCTACATCTCATTCGGCCTTCCGGTCTACCTGTTTTCTTTATTCACTTCCGATTCTGTTTACAAAATCGAGTATTTTCAAATTGTGATAAAGACGTGGGTGTTTCTCTTATCGCTCGCACTCGACTACTTCTTGCACAGAGCGTCTCAGCTGATGAAATGTCGCTCTATGTCCATGTTTCTATACTCTACTTTTTACATTACATATTCCATTGCGTTCAAACCTTCACTAATCCTGTTCCAGAATATCCTATTCGCATCTCTCCTCTATCTTTCCATTAGCTTTTCGATTTTGATTCAAGAAAAACGAAATTCCTCTACCCTCATACCGACCTTGATCGGGGTTCTAATCAGTTTCGGCGTCTTCACTGATATTTCCTTTATCTACATAGGATTGTGGTTGTTTCTATGGCCTTGCATTTGGGTCGCGTCTCGTAACACCTTCTTCAAAGTTGTCCAAGCCCTCACTTTCGTTAACCACGTACTAGTTGCATTCCTTCTCACTTCGTTTTCTATCACTGTAATCGATTCCATCTATTTCAAGCAACTCAACCTTTCTCTCACAGACAAAAATTGTCCCAATAACTTCATCCCTGGTTTTATTTCAAACTATATACACTCGATACTGGAGACACGATTATGTGTGAGTGGCCGATTCATCCTTACACCATACAACGCGATACAGTATTATTTCGATAAATCCGCCTTCACACACAATAGGACACCTCCAACTATTATGAACAGTCTCTTCGGTATCTTTACAGTGTTTGGGCCCATTCTCCTTCTCTTCTTGTACACCACTTACAAGTTCCTCTCTCGCACCAAGGACCATCTCCTCTTCCTGTACAGAGGTGTGGAGAGCACTGTAACCAGCCGCATTTACTGGATCTACAAACTATTTCAGTTCGGAATGATTTTAAATGTGCTAGTTCTCTTCATTATAAACTTTTCCAAGTTTTCATATGATCCCTTCTCCTTCACGCCACTCTCCATCCCGATTTTCTTCATCTGCGGCTACTCCCTGGAATATTACATCTCTAAGAAAGTGCGTAGGATGTTCTATGCCGTCTGGCTGGTATTCAACTCAGTCTCATTCCTCTACTACGGGGTTCTCTTTGAAGCAGGTGTCACCAAGTCCCTAACAGCGATTCAGCACAGCTTCATCGACAAGATCCGCGATCGAGAAGATTGCAGCACAGCTCTGCTCTCCTGTCTCAACTGCAGCAGCGCCTCTCACTGTCAGTACCATCTGTTCTACTCGCACACCAGCCAGCCCCCTGAGCACTTCCTCCTCTGGCCCGATGCGTACCGCTCGTACAATGCGACGATGACCTGGGAGAGTGAAGGTGACGAAAATATCGTCAAGAACAAGATTGGACAGATTAAAAAGAAGTGTAATAAATCGCAGTGCAGCATCTTACTGGTTTCTTTGGGCATTGATGACTTCAAGAAACTGCACCTTGGCAGTCCAATCAAGGAGATCTTCCCACATTTCGGACACGGCACTTTACACAAACAATATGAACATATCATCACTCAACTCTCCATCAAACTCCCCCCTGACCAGTCCAATTACTTCCTCAGACAGTTCAAGATCCTCCAAGGGATATTCCAATATTTAGCGAGTGGAGGTGACACATTGTACGACAAGATCGGTTTTATAATGAAGTCTGCACGGAATGCTTTCAGTCTTAAAATCTACCAGATTTGATTCCTTCCCCTCGTATCACATAATTCGTTAGAACTAAGCTCTAGCTTGTACTGTCTAGTGTTGACTGTGAAAGATTTAGTTTGTTTAGTTGGAGAAATCCCTATTAGTGAATTGAAACAACTTTTTAGTTATTTTGTTTGCTAACAAACAGGGGAACATTTTCAATCTCACGAGTATTCATTATTTTTGTTTATTTACCAATTTTGAGACCCAATTAACCTCTAAAAACTTGATGCATCATAACTGAATTTAATTAATTAATTGATTGAGTGGGAACCAGATGATAATGTGAAACAGAGGAATTAGGAATAATTTATTTATACTTAGTTCATGCTGTTTATTCCGTTTAAATTTCAAAAGCAGAAGACATCATTTCTTTAAACTCTTCGAAATCTATCACTCCATCTCCGTTTTTATCCACTTTGGAAATGATGCGCTTGATATCCTTGTCGGAGTAATCCATCCCGAGAGTGCTCAGCGCCCTTTTCAGTTCCGCGTGCGAAATTTCGTTGTCATTATCTTCGTCGAACATTGCAAACGCTTTTCTTAATTTCCAATCTGGGTCAATCTCTTTGAAAGATTTCGCTAGGTAGTTCAGAAATTCTTTTATATCGATTGTCCCGTTTTTGTTTGTGTCAGTTAGCATGATGAACTTGTTGACTTCCTGTTCTATCTGAGCTTTGCTTGAAACGTTTCCCATCACTTTATACAGAGACTCTACCATCTCTTCGCATGTTAGCTCGCCTAAATGAATAAAGTTGATTTATATATCAGGGATAGCAGGCTACCAAATTAATATTCAGCTTACCGTCTCCGTTTGCATCAATCTTTGTAAATAAACTCTCAATACATGAGACTTCTCCAGGAGTGAAGAACTTGACAGATTTGTCTTGATGTGTCATTAGCTTGAGTTGAGAACTGTGTTGTGTAATTACTTAGATACTCTTGCAGATTCACTCTATATATACCACACAAGGCGTAACTTCAGTGACAGCTAGTTTTATTAACGCGGAATTATAATTCCGCACATACTATAGTAGTAACCTCATAGCATAATTTTTCACATAGGGGTCGCTTAGATCTCGTGATATGTTTGATGATAGAGCAAAATTCCGAAATCAAATTTTTAACGATAAATTTATCACATCTCTAAAAATTCTTCTCTCAAAAGAAATTTTGAGTACACACCCCTCTTTGTATTCCAGCAAAAGATGCGTGGGTGTTTTGTTTCAATTTACAATTTACAGTCTAGTATTAACTAAAGTATGACTTTCGAAGCATCATCAGCCGTTGTGTTAATGACGCTTTTCGAGACTATTTACCTTTATTAATATTGCATTACATATCTTGAACAATCATCTATAACGTAAAATGAAGCTGTATTTTTCTCACGCGTCAATGTTAAAACCGCTAACAATATACTAATTATAGACAGAATAAAGTATCTATTTATGTCATAGCAACATGCTATGTTGTCAACAATCTAAATTGTTTCTCGTCATAGCACGAGAAACGTGAGAAAGGGAGATGTTAAACTCTCCCAATTCCCATATATGGTGTGTATGTAATCAATTCCTAGAAACGGATTTTATATAACACTTTGTGGCTGCCGATAATTAGCATTCTAGAGTAATCAGCGGATTGTGAAGAATGCTGGATAGATTGTTAATTACTTTTCTGTCTCGCTACGAACGTGCGGCCGTAAACAAATTAGCAGAGACAAGAGTCATGCGCCATCTCGCTCAGCTCACCTACTACCTCTGGCAGCGATCATCTGGAACCGGAAAGTCTTTCAAGTCTTTACAAAACTTGCGACAGAGAATCAAGCATGAAATTTTCAGGGGCAAAATTTAATCAATTTCTGATGCCTAAACTCTGTACTAGCTTACCTTCGATATAATCCTGTGTCTTGTTATGTTACCTTCCATTTGGGTATTATGGTAGATTGTAGGAGAATAATCCTGCCATAAAATTCAAAGGTGTGAAAATATGATTTATACGTATATCTCTATCAGAAAACTAAATTTGTAAGAATCGAATTGTGAGGTTCCATGGCATAAGGGCATCTGAGAAACCAACCAAAAATTGAAGAATAATACTCATTAGTAGTCTCTGTCAATCAAATCCCCGGTTAATTTAATTAGTAAATTTCCGCGACAAGTCTTTAGGATGGAATCCCAGTCCGAACATTGTGCTCAGGTAGTAAAAGCCCAGGGTAGGGTTTGCCTGCACTGAATTTACATTCGCCGAGTTATAATCTCTTTCACGAGTATTTCTATCAACCCATAAGAGTACAGCTCCATTCAAATACCTAATACATATATACTGCACATTATGTACTTTTCTTCAAACTTTCACTTTTCTGATTTATTCCTTTACCGATTCACATCTCTCTCGACGCAGCAATAGTCGGATGGCGTCGCACGAGCAGGAACAAAGCGATTCCCCGGATCTGATAGTTGAACTTTCCTCCCTGATGGAGGTGGAATTTCTCCGAGGCTCAGCGTGGTACAAAGCTTTTCTCGTCGACTATGAGACTGACAGTCAACAAGCTGTTATTACATTTGGCGGGGCAATGAATCGTGATCAACAGGTGCCTCTCAAGTACCTCAGATACCCTCCCACCCCTGCAAGCAGTCCAGTGAACCTGCAGGAGAAAGGTCCCGTGGAGGCGTTAGCCCCAGCCGCCGAAGGGGAACCTGAAGGCTGGTGGAAGGGGAAAATTGCGAAAATGAAGGGCGAATTCTACGTGGTCGAGTTTGATAGTCAAGGGGCGCTTTTCACAGATATATTCGAAGGCGCGAAAGTTCGTACTCCTAACCCCAATCAACCTTTTTCCGAGACCAACTTCAACATCTACCGCACTGCTATCGAAGTGCCACTGGACCTCCACGTATTTTGTTCTAAGGACGTCCACACTTCCTTCAGCCGGTCCATTGGTGCGCTCAGCGTCAGTTACCGTCGCGACCAGAACCTACTCGTGTTTCTTGCAAAGTCAGAAGGTGTGATACAGCGCGCTAACCTCCTATCAGACATGCATATGCGAAATCTGCGCACTAAGATGAATTTAGAGCAGAGGGCGAGCGAAGGGGGGGGGGATCGAGGCAACCCTACCGCCGGTCCGCTGCCTGCTTACACTGGACTGTCGCACGAAGCCACTTTCCGCGTCGAGCCAGACCTCTTGGGCCTGGCTATCGGGCGCCAGGGCGGGAACGTGACGAACGCGCGGAATCTGTCAGGAATACAGCGCATTGACCTGGACGAGGGCACCTGCACTTTCCACATTATCGGCGACACAGACATCGTAGTAGATGAAGCGCGCAAAAAACTCGAATTCATCGACATCAAAATCGAAGTCCCGCGCAAGAGCATCGGTCGCCTCATCGGCAAGAAAGGCAGCTTGATACAGGAAATCGTGGATAAGAGCGGAGTAGTGAAAGTGAAGATAGAAGGCGATGACACTTCTCAGCCTCGCAACGAGCTCTCACCAGAGGATAAAGTGCCCTTCCACTTCATCGGGCGTAAAGAGAACGTCGAGACGGCGGGCATTATGATGGACTACCAGATGGCTCACATCCGAGACCTGGACAAGTTTATTTCAGAACATGACGACATCCAACCGCCCACATTGGGCGCACGTCTCCCGCCCCGAGGCCAGCCCAACCTAGGCGCACCTTACCCGCGAGACGACGAGCAGCAGGGGTACAGGAGCTACGGCAATCGGGGAGAGGGCTACCGGCGAGAAAGAGAGGACAGGTTCTACGGCGGTTATCCTCGCGAACCACGCGAACCTCGTGAGCCACGAGAACCCCGTGAAAACCGCGAACCACGTGAAAACCGTGAACCACGTGAAAACCGTGAAGAGTCGAGAAGAGAACCAAAGGAGCCGAGAGAACCGAGGGAGCCACGCCCCCCTCGCTCGGATGACAAACCAGATGATGACTCCCAGCCTAGCGTACGGGTGCAAGACCGGCCTGTGAATCGACGCCCTGAGAACCGACAGGTGGGACGCTCCTACCAAGGACAAGGCGCGTATCGCGGCGATAGGGACAGAGAGGTGAGGAACGGAGACAGGAGGCGACGCGATTTCAATTACGAAGGCGGATTTGAACCTAGTGACAGAAGGCGGCCTTTTCGCGAAAATTACGGCAGAGATTTTCAAGATCGTGGGCAAGGAGATTTTCAAGATCGGGGACGAGGAGATTTTCAAGATCGCGAACGCCGAGATAACAGAAGCGGGGGCCTCTATCCAGAACGGAGAGATCGAGACTACGAACGGAGAGACCGAGGCGACAGAGGAATAGATAGCACCCGCGATCGAGATCGAGATCGAGACGGGAGGGGAATGGACAGCACCCGCGATCGAGATCGAGACGGAAGATCCGGTGACAGAGACCGCTATTCGCAGCGCAGGAATAGAGGGGGACGTAGAAACAATAACAAGCCTCGTCGACCGAGATCAGATCAAGATCCGGACCAAGAGGGGGCGGGTGAAGACGAGAATCAAGATCCCACTAAGAGCAAAGAGGAAGCGCAGAAAAATTCAGGGGAAGAATGGGATGGTTCAACTCCCCCTGAGTCCACTGAGAAACCCTCTCAAACCCCGCCCTCTGAGAGCCCGCCCCCCGCGGAGAACACTGAGAACGGCGCTGAAGCCGATGGTGATGCAAACAACTGGAGCAACCCTGACGAGCCAGAAGGTGCGCAGAGTGGAGAGGAACAAGATCCCCCTGCCACTTTGAAGGAAGCAGCCACTGAATCGTCACTCGTGAATGGTGCTGAGAAGTTGTCCCTAGCCGACCCTGCTGACTCTTAGACTCCTACTCCTAATCCTTAGAACCTCTTAGAACCTCTACTATATGTGTTTCCTTACTTCTTCCTATACTCTACTTCTACTAGCCTCACTCCACATGATTACTCGTCTACTCACTACCTACTTCCTACTTCCTACTAATCGGATCTCATACTAATCTACTATCTGTCTTGATCTTACTACTTCTTACTACCTACTACCTCCTCACTAGGCAATACTGCTCACACTAGAGATTTAGTCATATGATGTTAGCTTGATTTCGTCCTTGATTATGTATTTTTGTTGATATAGTGAATTGTTGTTTTGTTTATTTCCTTTAAGTTGGATTTGATTGAAGATTAGTATCTCCTATATAGCTTGATTATTTTGATATAAAATATGGAAACGTCATTGAAATAAATTGTGAATTTTGTAACATTTTCAAAATATAAGTCTTGAGACAATTCCTACTCTTTTAGACCATCCATGAGAGTATTCCTAAGCATCCAGTGCGTCCCAAGAAATCGCTCATGCTATGTGACTACTGTCTGATGACAGTGTCCACCCCTGCGCTGTTTGCCACGGGCGAGAAGGGCAAGGGCAAAGAGATAACTTTCAGATTCTCCCCTCTGGCTAAGATCGGCCTTCTAAGAGGAGCCATTCTCAGAGTAAGACTGGATTTGGAATCCGAGACTAATAATTTAATTTAACCGACTATTGTTAGGAATTCCTCGAGAGAACACAAGCCCCCCCTGCTCTCCTGTCCGAACTACACCTCTGCTACTTTAACGATGTAGGTTAAGAATAGACTGGTTTACCAAGTTGTTGACATTACGCATGATAGTTATAACACTATCGATATTGTAGCGAGATCGTGCATGGATTTGGCTGGACGAGAATCTCCCCTTGTTCACCTACAACCTACAGAGAGAAGTACATTCCTTCATTTAATTCTAATTATCTGAAGTGTTACTTTAATGTCCTGCATACATTCAGTGCAGGCTAGATCTCAAACCTTCCACTCCACATTCCACAGGCGTCCGTATCGTCCTACCGGACATTGAGCGAACGATGATGGTGTCCTTTGACCAGTTCACCATCGTACACGACCTCTTAGATCAGGTGTTAAACGCTCAGAAACAGCGGATCGAAGACACGACTGGGTTCTCTCTATTTCACGTTAGACTCAGAATAATGTAAGAAACCTTTTTTCTTCATTCTTGAGTATGCAAGTTGATTTTGATCTCACCCTTAGGCTAGACCCAAGTAGATCTATAACGTATTATGAGCTACTACCTCACGTAAGTGCACTCCCATTCATTCCTCTTTGACACATTGGATTTATATTTTAGTTCCCTCACTCTAGGATACTCTGGAATGTAGGGTGAGTCATATTATTAAGTATAGTATGTTGTTCTATCTACATTTTGTTGATTGGTTTATCCTAGATTGCTCCAGGGAAAATGGAAGGAACGAGTATAACCATATCCATACCTCAGACGAACTCCCTTCATACCATAGAGGTCTGTCTAGACCAGACAGTGGGCGACTTAATCAGGTTAATTATGCACCATTAATCGCACACGTTATGCTATTATAGCAGGCGGACGGGTTTCTATTCGATTGTATGTATTTTAGCCTCTTGATACGACAGTTGCCTATGACCGATCTCAACCACTGGTACCACTCAGCTCTCTACCACAGACCGAAGGAGCTCGGGAAAGGGCAATGGCTGGATGACTATAAATACCTTTATAGCTATGATATAACCACAGATGTGAGAATAGAGTTTATATATCGAATTTTGATGACAATTATTATGTTGAAATTGTCTGGTACACTTGTAGGATGTTTTGGAGTTCAAAGCTAGGTACAGACCCCTGATCTTTGATCTCCATGTGTATTCGTCCTATCAGAAGTCCACTGATGAAGAGAGCATTAAACTCCTCCTCTCTCAGAACATCCTAGCGGAACAAGTGCTTGAGATGTTACATGCTAGCTGGTAGAGCCTTATACACTTCCTTATATGGAAATATATAACGATAGTTGATTGTTTATATAATTCTTCAATTCCGGTAGTTCTTTTGAATTCAGTGCTGAGTTCTACGGTCTCTATCAGCACAACGGAGAGCAGATCCCGAATGACGTCCGACTGTGTGAATACCTGGATAACATAGCTAACAGGAGATACGAGGTGTGAAATAAACCTGCATTTAATTACACATACTGATCACGTTGAATGTAATTACTTACATCACGTCCATAGGATACTGTGCGAGTACAAATGATACCGATTATACTTGAAGTTGAGCTCATGGATAAATTTAACCATGATCTGGAGAACTGGTATTTGAACAGTGAGAGTAGAGTAAAGTTATATATTCTGTTTGTTTTCATGTTTACTAACAATTTGTTTTAGTTACTCCACACACGTAGTTGATTTCAGCCGGCCTTGTAGAGACCTGCGTAACCTTCTAGCTCGAAGATTCGGTGTTAAAAATAAACACGCTTGTGTTCTACGTTTCCAAGGTGTGAGAATAATGTTTACATCTTGTTGCTGACAAAAAAATAGTATTTACTTTGGATCTGATCATTTAGATGAAGATCTGAATTTGGAAGAGTCTCTTTTTGACAATGGCGTGATAGAGAAAGCAACCATCGAGTTTGTACACAAAAACTTGCGGAATGAGGGCAGTGTGGAATCGCCGGTCCTCGACTATGCTAACAACGGAATGACTTGCGTCATCACACCAGACCTGCTAACAGATCTACCCACGAACAAAGTAGTTTACCTCCAACAGCTATTCTTGATGAATTGTTTATTTACGTGGTTGTTCAATTGTTTCTAGCCTGAACTCAGCCATTCTATATCTCTAATGCTGACAGGTAACCTTTCAATCAATTAAGCCTCTAATCTCTAGCACATGCTTATCTCACCCATCTAGATATGCCGAATATCTGGGACGACGAGATTGAGAATGAGCAAAATATCAGATTTGAACGGGGCACGAATAACGTATGTCAATCTTATAATACTACACACGCCGATATTTCTAATTCACAGCTCCGTTCACATAGGTTTCTGCTGCTACCTTCAACAAACTCGTGATAAGGTTGACATCAGATCAGAAGTTAGATCTGGGATTCGTTAAGACATTCCTACTGACGTACCGTGCCTATACGTCTCCTAAGATTCTATTACAGAAGCTGATAGAGAGATACAACGTGATTCGTCCCCCACACAAGTCTATTAACGAGTTTAACACTTCTAAAACGAAGATACAGGTCCTTAGCCAGTCTATTATGCTACGATACGTACATTTGACTTATAAACTCGATTTATTTAGCTCCGAGTTATTAATGCGTTGAAATTCTGGCTCGAACTCGGATTCGATTTCCAAGGTATGTTCAATTTACATATTTCACTGTTCAATTACTGATCAAATATTATATTTTCACACCTTCGCACAGACGATGGTTCCCTACAGAGACAGATGATGGACTTCATCGAGAATGTTCTCTATGATGATCAGCCTAAGATGTGCAGGAGACTTCGCATCCTCCTTCTCACGATCCAGGTAGCAGCGAAACATTGGAATTTAGCACTCAACATGTTTAACGAAGTTATTCTAGGGTAAAATTGATCAGAGCGATAAGCAGACGAAGCACGTAGTGCCGCCTCCAATCAAAGTGGACAGGGCGGCCCTCTCCACAAGCTCCCTGATCGAGCTAGACCCTGAGGAGGTCGCTAGGCAGCTCACTCTCATCGACTTCGATATTTACTCGAAAATAAAACCGTTTGAATTACTGAATCAGGTACATTGTGGGATGTGCAGATATTCGAATTGGCACTATTTATTACACCTTTCTTAGGCCTGGGCTAAACCCAAGTATAAAGACAGAGCAAAGAATGTACACTGTTTAATTGACAGACTGAACAACCTCACTCTATGGGTTGCCACCGTCATATTGTCCTATACGGTAAACTGCTGTGCCATGCTTCTATCTCCTCTCATAATTATTTATTCTAGTTGCCCTGTCTTTAGGAAGACTATCAGAGAGCTAAAGCGATCTCTGCATTCGTCAAGATAGCATATGTGAGTACTGCAAAATTGTGACGTAATTCCTGTTTTAGATTTTCCTTTCTAGAATCTGTACCGTCTGCACAACTTCGGCACTCTAATGGCTGTCTACTGCGGAGTGCAGCATGGGTCCATTACGAGGCTGTACAGGACATGGGGCAAGGTGGACCGATCAACTAATAAGCTGTTGGAGGATTTGACAGTTGTGTGTGACCCTCAGCTGGGGCATAGTAAGATGCGAGAGGAGATGTTGACTGCAGATCCACCCTGTCTACCTTATATGTAAGATTGAGTTCAATAATTAATTCCTTCTATTTGCAGAAGCTTTTTTATCTCCAAATCCTCAACTGTATTCTTGTAGAGGTGAGTTTGCATTCTGAATCCCTTTTTCGCTATTTACATGCGTTTAAGTCCAGCTCTTAGGCTTATTTATGCGAGATCTAACACTGATCGATGAGGGGAACCCCAATTTGATGAAGGATGGATTGATAAACTTTCTCAAGTGCGATCTGATCTACAAGAGCATTCGGGATGTTCAGATGCACCAGGTGAGTGCTACCAGAAAAAAATTCAAAACTGCAAATACAAATGATTATTTTCTCGTTTACAGCAACTAAACTACAATTTCGAAGTTGAGCCTTCGATAGCTGCCTCTTTCTCTTCATTCCAATTTGTGGCAGAGAAGACTGCTTACGAACACTCAGAGCATTATGAACCGAGGTAATAGATTGTCTTACGAGTTGATTTATCTATTCTCAGGTGTGATATTTCGCGTTGTTTAGGGTACGAAGAGTATGATGTTTTAGACTCAGTTACATTTCAGGCGTTTTTGAAGCATTTTATACATTTTAAAGTTTGTATTGTGATATATGTATATTCAGTGTCTTAACTTAGATCTTTTATACTCAACTGCAGTGAACTACATTTTATATCTATGACAGATTTTCATTGTATTCGACGCAATCAATATACAGTCGACTCCGCTTAATCGGGTCAATTTTGGCAGTACCGGAATAGCTCTCACACATAGAAGCTAATACAAAATATTTTCGGTAATAGGGTTCTCCGCTTAATCGGGGCAAAATGTCCTCTGACCGATGTGACCCTATTGAGCGAAGTCGACTGTATCTAGCATAGCATAGTTTGTAGTTTCAGTTTTGAGTGCTTTAGGGTAACTCTTGGTGTAATCCTGTGGTTAGAATGTCTAGCACAGCTGGGACGTCGCAGCCTTTAGCCAGCGGGACTCCTCCTCAAGCATCGCCCTTCTCCGTTTCCTGCGTGGAGAAGGAGCTGGATGCTTGCTTCATACGAGCCCTGCATCTCCTGCACTCCACAGACCCAGAAGCTAAGAACGAGCTGCGTCGGTTGGTAGAGCAGCAGATCGAACTCACCACAGCCTCGAACAAATCCCATTCTGTCAAGCCTGGGTTTGCACTCAGTGAGGCCAAGAAACCGGTCGGAGCCGCGCGATTCAAAGAGAAATCGCCTCAGGTGTGTACATAAAAATTGTGAATAAACTTTTCAGGTTTTCATATAGAGATTCTGTTCAGGTCGTGACTACCACTACAACCTTGGTTTCTGGAGGTGTGAACACGATGCACATGGAGGATACCATCTCTCCTCTCTCTGGGAAATCTAATAAAGAAGTGTTCAATCGACTCAGTTCCTCTTCCTCCAACGATGACACACCCATCCCTATCAACCCTAGAAGGATATCGACCAAGCAGAGTTCCCCTAAACGCATGAAACTTAACCGAGGTACACTTCTACAAACACAAACCATGGCATACGACAGTATTACTGAAATATATTATTTTAAGTATATTGTAGAGCTTTTAGGCGAATCAGATGATTCTCTTGACGAAAATTCGACAGAGAACGATTCGTTCGACGACTACAGCAAAGAATCAGAGAAACCAGATCACGTACCCCACCACACGATCCCGCCCAAGACCAACGAGTCCACGCGTCCAATACGCACCGCGCATAAAACAGCTTTCCTGCCTTCTGTCGGGAAACAATCGTTAACACGTCTAAAGAGCCAACACCTTAGGGGCATTCCTCCTTTAATACACAAAAAAGTGATAACCGGGACTCGAATGAAGGGAAAAAACGCACTAAAACAGTTTAAAAAACACTTAAAATAGTATGTTTTGTGTGTTGTATTATTTTTGTTTCTTTAACTAATTTCTCAGTAACAAGCTGATTATACTAAACACTACATATCCAAGTTCAGTACAATCTCAAGTGTCCTGTAACCTCGTCTATCAGCTGAGAGGGTGCAGGACCGATACAGAGGACTGTTTCGCTTCCAGGTGCGATTTGAGTTAGCCCGGCGTCCCTCACTCCCTCTGTAGAGACGCCTAGCCCTGCTGCCTTCTCGCGTAGTGCATGTAGCTCCTGTAGACTCTCCACCTGTAAGATTAAATAAAAATAACTTTGTAAAATTATTCATCATTTCCTGTGTCTTACCTTCAAAACCACTTTTTTCTGTGCGCTATCAAACCACCGCTCGATCACTTCGTGATTTTGTTCCTCCACCAGCTTCCTGTACGCGCCAGTCGCTCCGTGTGCGCACTGGGCACACGCCTTTCCCTTCCCCATGTGGAGGTCATTCCGTACAACCAGCACCATTTTATACTCCTCCCCGATCAGCTGAGAAAATGCGTATCTATCTCGAGTCCGACCTTTGCTGTTCTCTGTTTCTGCAGGTTTTGGTTTCCGGATGTGCGCAGCTAGATATCCTATGCACACACCAGCTCCGAGTGCCAGCACTAGATTCATATCGCTGGAGAACATTGTCAAAATGCTATGCTCTAAATCGCTATAATAGGATATGACGTAGTAATTTTAATGTTGATTGTGTAGCATGTAAATATGGCCAGGTCAGTACAGTCTGGAGATGTAGACACTATCACCTTCAAAACACCATCCCCAGACCACAGTGACAGCTACATCGATCCTAAAGAGGAGGAACTCGAAAGTTTACTCTACGCTGCCAGACACGGGGAAATCCAGACCATCCTAACTCTACTGGAGAGCTACTACTCTGGCTCGCAGTTCAACCTGAACGCAGCGAGGTAGCCAGCTAACGGTGTAGATTACATGTGGGTTCCTTCTATTATGATATTCCTCTGCAGTAGTAGCAAGTCACACGGATGGACAGCGTTGCACTGGGCGGCCTACATGGGCCATGATGAAATCGTGGAGCTGCTTCTGAAGAACGGAGCATCGCCGAATGTGCAGAACGGCAAAGGAGACACTCCATTGCACAAAGCAGCCTATACGAACCGATGTTCCACCGTCTCACTGCTTCTCAATGCGAATGCTGACGTCAGTCTTACCAACTCTCTAGGCGACCAAGCCTCTGCCCTCTGTGAGAATTCCGATGTGCAAGAATTGTTGCTACGAGCCGCTAAGAGCCAAGAGAAGCTGAAAGAGATTCAATTATTAGAATCCGTAAAGAAAGGAGACCTCAGACAGATACAGGAGCTGATCGACAGTCCAGACCCTCCCTCCATTAACTGTATAGACGCTGATGGTGTGTTAAACCGCGAAACTTCTCACTTGAATGTGTTATATTTCGCAGTTATTAATACTATTTTCTAGGCAACACAGCACTACACATAGCTAGCTACAGAGGGCACACCCACTTGATCATCTTCCTCATGCATCACGGCATAAACATTAATGTGTTGAACAACAGCAAACAAAGAGCAGCTGATCTCGCTAAGAACACCAAAACACAGCAGCTCCTCAAAGTGGAACCGCTTCAGACTTCTGTAGAGAGTCTCCAGGTGTTCCAAGGACCTCTCTTAAGGAGGTTCCTCCTCACCAAATTCAAGTTGGTGTGGGTTGTGTTGAATATGGGCTGTATCGACATATACCCGTACAAGGACCAACAGGTACTATACTGATGTTGTAAACTGTTAAAAACCGCAAAATTAACGAGTTTTCATAATCGTAGGTTAGCGTCAATAAGCGAAATTTGATTTCGCGGAAAGAATTGGTGAACTGTTCGGTTTGTCAGAGCAAGAAAGATAAGTTCACTTTCAAAGTTATCTACGACAAAGATTCGGATGATATATTCCGCATCCCGTTGGAAACCGGTTTTGATGAAGACACAGAGGCGGCTAGTAAGTGTGAATTAACGCGAGAAATGTGGAAAAATGCGTTCACCTCACACACAGATTACGTGAACAAGCGGTCCCCCATGGTGATAATCGACCGCGCCCACGAAAACGGAGGAAAGATCAATTCTCTCTCAGAGGAAATCCAAATCGCAGAAGCGCATATGTCCGTTTTTCAGAAGCACACGAAAGGAGTGAACGAATCTGCTCAGCGCTTATTCAACTCTGGAGTTAATATGGATCCAGGGTTAGGTAGGTATGTTTAACACACATGACCATATATGGGCATGCTGTTATATCTTTGTGTGCAGTTAGTTTGGTGCGGCAGCTACAGGATACGTTAACGTTAGCTGTGCAGACGAAATCTCAGATGATGAAGTGCCTCACCACCTTGCACCAGCAAGAGGACATGAGTCAGCTGTTAGCTCATGAGGTAGAGAAAAACCGCATCTTGGAGGAGAGCCTCAACATCCTGGCGAGTGAGAACGAGTCCTTACAGGACCTGTGTCGCTCTACGACTGTGAATGTGCCAGAAGGATCTCTCTTCAACGGTTCCAGCTACCGCATCAGCGTAACGCCTGCGGCTGAGTTTGAGGATGCCCTGAGCACGCTCTCGCCCCACGATGACAACGGGTTCCTCTTTGATGAGAGGATGCAGTCGGTTAGTCTCACTCCGGGAACGAAACCCCTCCTGGACCAGAATCTCAAGAAAGGGATACTCAAGAATGCGAAGTACAGGAACTCTTTGCCAGCCGCCGCCCCCACCACGGAGTTCAGTGTGTGGAGCATACTGAAGAACTGTATCGGGAAGGACCTGTCTCGTATCTCCATGCCTGTGTTCCTGAACGAGCCCCTGAGCATGCTCCAGCGGATTGCAGAGAGTCTGGAGACTTCTCTGATGTTCAAGAAAGTGCGCGAGTGTGACGACCCTCTCGTTCGCATTCAGATGATTGCTGGCAAGCTTATCCTAGGTCAGATATTATTGCTAGAATTTCTCCGATCGAAATAGCATATTTTCGATTCTTACATGTTCCATTTATACTTGTAGCTCAGATTAGCCAGATTTACAGATTCAAGAAACCGTTTAATCCAGTGTTAGGAGAGACGTACGAATTCGTGGATGACGAGGATTTGAAGATCAGATTCATAGCAGAACAGGTCAGCCATCATCCCCCTATAGGGGCGTTCCATTGCCAAGGAGAGGGGTTTGAGTCTCATGCCACGTTCCAAGCCATCGTGAGTTTCTGGGGGAAATCGGTAGAGATAAGTCCTGTAGGAGGTGTGACGATAAAGTTAGACAATGGAGACGTGTACACGGCGAATAACGTCACTACGATTGTACATAACATCATCATCGGTGAGTTTGCGATAGATCTAGCGTTTAAAAGGCGAAATGTTGATCCGATTTCTCTCTCCAGGTAAAATGTGGATAGAGAAGTACGGCGTAATGGAAGTGATTAACCACACCACTAAAGACAAGTGTATTCTCAATTTCAAACCGGCCGGTTGGTTCGGGAAGGACCTGCATTGGGTGGAAGGGTGCGTGTTGGAGGGAGGGAGACAGAGGAGGTACATCATACAGGGCAGATGGCCGCATGAGCTGTGGAGCCATCCGACTAGCGGCTCTGTAGGAGACCCAGCACCTGTGAGTGGAGAAAATGGTAAAGAGAAAGTTTGTGTATTGAGTCAGTACATGTTATGACGTAACATCAATTGTACAATCAATTCTGCCTTTACGAATAGGTGGAATTCTAATCTACAAATGTCCGTCGAGTTCTGCGAAAGAGCGAGACTACTTCCTATCCAAACTAGCCATGAATCTCAATCACTTCCTCCCGGGAATGAAGGAGAATCTCCCGCCCACGGACTCGAGATTCAGAGCTGACATCCGATCTCTTGAGGAGGGAAACATCGAAGCTGCTGGTACGCACAAACACAGGATCGAAGAGAAACAGCGAGAAGCAAGGAAAGTACGAGAAAATGTGAAGTGGAAACCGCACTGGTTTGAATTGAAAGTGAACCCTTACACCAACACGAAGGAGTGGTGTTTTACTGGGAAGTATTGGGAGAGGGATTTTTCAAACTGTCCGGATATATTTTAAGCTTTTCACATGCTTTTAAAAGAATTTTATTTCGGGAATGTGCATATTCTTTGTATTCTGTATATATTTGAAAATATTTTATAGATTTTATCTAACATTTCTACCTGACACTTCATTTCAATCTGTTTCTTTATCAACAACTATTAAAAAGGTCGAATAATTCGGTTAGTATCCTTGATTGGCTTGTTCCAATTATCCTTTCATAACAATCCCTACAACATCTCGACAGTACGGATCCAGTTGATAAGTAAATAAACCGTATTTTCTATTTAGGGCTGTAAATTGAAGTTGCGAATATTGAGCACCGTTCTAGATTCAAAATGTGACTATAATTATGCCCAGCTACCTCGTCTTAATTAATAACAAAATCACTACTCCATATGACGATAATTTAATTGAATAGTTAGTCTTGCATAGCGTGATGATCTTGTAATGACATAAGGCAGCATTTGTATATTTAAATTAGGCATGGATGAGCTCCCACCAAGGCAAATTACACACATTAGGTCCATTTTAGTGCACATATCTCATCAGGTAGAGTCTATTTCTAAATGCATCGATTGGGTCCCATTCATATACGCTTAGTTTTTACATATAAATCGAATATAGAATCTAAGTCTTCTTTCGAATATATTTGTACTGTATTGTGATCTGCAACCTGTAGAGTCTAATACTATCTAAGACGGGAACAATCGGAAAATCGTAATGGTAGAGGGGAATGAGGAAGTAGCTAGGTTTCTAGTCACCAAGCACTCATGGAAAGGAAAATACAAGCGCATTCTCTCCATCGGCAGCCTTGCTGTCTGCACTCTCAACCCACAAACACTTGAATGCACCAATGCGTTCCCTTACAACGAAATTACCAACGCACTGCCCTCACCCAAAGCGAACAACGAGTTAATTCTACACCTCAGAAAGGGGAAGAAAGCTGACAAAATGACTTTCTCCTGCGACCACAGAGCTGAACTACTCACACAGGCCCTCAAATACTCGTCACTTTTCGCGACTGAAGTAAGGAAGAATCACTCCTCAGCCAAGTTCGAAGCTTTCAAGTACCACTGGTCTGAGAGTAAAGTGAGGTGCTACCTAGCTGTGCGGTCGTACGGGATAATGCAGCTAGATTACGCGACGGAGAAATGCTTGGCCACTTATGACTTCAAAGATGTAGAGTGTCTCTGTCTGGTCGAAGACTCGTCAAAAGGGTTCGTCATTCAGAGTGGGGGGTTTGGACGGAAGCATCTGTTTTTCTTGGACCAGCGGGACGAATTCCAGCGGACAATCTCTGACAAGTGCACCTACTTCATGGGATTCGACCTCAAGCCTAAGCGAGAGAAAGTATCCGTCGGGACATTCGGTGAGCACCGCCTCGGTTCTTGTTCCTGTGACGAAGCGGTGACGAGTATCGCTGAGTTTGTCGTCCTGAAGCACCACTCGCGACACCACGAGCCCATAAAGCGCCTATTCTGCATATCAGAGCGTTGCCTGGTAGAGCGAGACCCAGCCACCTACGCCATCCCGACCATCCGACCGCTGAATGACATCTTCGCACTGGTGCGCTACACAGATGACCCTCAGCTGTTCACGGTGGAGTACTGCAGAGGTGTGGTGCGCCGCTACTCCAGCACAGAGCGGGACAGCCTCCTGAGTACTCTGCTGGACAGCGTGCGGGCCTCCGGGAATAGAGATGTGTGTGTGAAGATGGCGAGGACCAAGCGCGGGTTGAGACTGGGACCGTTGCTGGTGCCAATTGACGAGGAAGGAGAGAGTTTGTGCCTGAAAACGCTGTCTAACCCAGCCCCAGGTGCGTTCACACCTCATTTTAATGGCATTCCAATAGCACTTCTACGTAACTAGTGTATTTTCGTGTGTAGGCATGAGTTTCTACGACGCGATCCAGCTCTTCAACTCGAACATCTCCTACTCAGGAGTCATCCACGCAGTGACGCAAGAGGGCTTCTTCACAGAGAATAAAGAGAAACTGATTCAGAGTGCGCTGCACGGCATAGTGAATCGGAGAGGCGACGAGGTGAATGCTAGCAACGAAGAGCTGGAGGGGCAGTTCCATGTGCTGAGGAGACTGGTCGCTTCGAAGACAGGATACTGGGGCTTCCTCAGTGTGCCTAACCTCAGAGTTGTCATTGGTAGGAAGTTGTATTATTGAATATCTCCACATCTTATAACGAGTCACAGCTGTTTGATAATCGAATTTTAATCTTGCAGGAGAGAAAGTGATCGAAGCTTTGAAGAGGAAGGACGAGGGTATAACCCACGCAGCTATGGACCTACTCTGTGCGCTCATGCAGCCGATGCACGACAACTACGATCTCGGGCAGGAGCAACTGAATAAGAAGTCACTCCTCTCTTCCAAATCCTTCGTGGAGAAACTGCTAGTCGAGTTCCAGCATAATGTCAATCTAGGTGATGACCTGTG
This sequence comes from Aphrocallistes beatrix, assembly GCA_963281255.1. Lineage (NCBI taxonomy): Eukaryota > Metazoa > Porifera > Hexactinellida > Sceptrulophora > Aphrocallistidae > Aphrocallistes > Aphrocallistes beatrix. The sequence goes on along the minus strand of OY725500.1, from coordinate 4,178,181 downwards.
CTAATTCAACTCACAAACTTAGTCGTGACTATTCAGCTGTTTTGGTTGCTTCTAGGAATTGGAGCGCTGGCAGTTAGCAGCATCCTCGACTTCCTAACATTCGCCATGTGCCCCCCCTACTCCGAGACGACAGACAGCGAGCAGTTCGACATGGTCCTAGAGATGGTGGCGGGACTCGGTAGGACAGTATTGAAGCTATTCCTTCACACCAGCATGGCCATAGTCAAAGGTAGGAATCTTAATATCTGAATTCATTAGAATACTTATCTTTATTATCCCATTAATTCTTAGGTGCTGGTCTCCTCATGAAGGCGATCATCGAGGAGGCAGATGAGGAGATGTCCAAGCGGATGCAGCTGCTGGCTCTAGCAGAAGGCGCCCTTTGCAAACACCTCCACACCTCCCTCTTCACCTACAGCACTGACTACCGCATGCTCACTCACAGACAACTCAGCCGACACCTGGTCTCTCTATGGGTGCAGAATAATGAAGTCGCGATGGATGTGCTGCGTAGTATTCTTCCCATTGGAATGCTGGACTTCCTCTCCTCCGAGGAAGAGGTGCCGCACCGAGAAGAAGACCGGATGCACATTCGAGATAACGTGAAAGCAGTGCAGACACTCAGCAAGCGACGGCTGAACCTCATAGAAGGGACCCTGATCCACTGGCGCAACCGACTCAAGTCCAAGCCAGCTGACTCGCAGAGACAAGTGACTCTGCGGCGGCGGAGACAGGTGGTGAAGTCGGACCTGAACTGGGACTACTTCTACTTCCAGTTCATGGAGGACCACGCCAAGGCCAGTCTCATCTGGAACCACAAGACCCGTGAGGAGTTGAAGGATGCGTTGGAGAACGAACTGAGGGCGTTCACTGTCGACAAGGACTTGATCGGGGGAACGGAAGTCACGAGTTGGAATTTCGTCGAGTTTGAAGTGCGCTACGAGTGCTTATCCGAGGAGATCAAAATTGGCGATTATTATCTACGACTTTTGTTAGATGAAGGCGCTACAACCGCGAAAATTCACAATCCGTTACAGTTTTTTAATGATATATACCATCGATTTTTGTTGACGCAGAAACCAAACATGCGTGGCATGTGCTTGCAAGCCATGAGTATCGTGTACGAGGTATATTCCGAAGAGGTGGGTGCATTCAATGACGTGAAATTCCTCGTTAGAATCCTAGAGCATACGAAGGATAAGTTAGAGAGGGACAGACTGCTGCTCTTCTTTGACAAGCTGTTCCTAGTCAGACAGAATGCCAAGGAATTCGTCGATGGAGGTAAGTTCTAGCAAACAATATTATCACAATAGTTATACACGGTACAAAAGGTGGTAGTTTTAAACGTGGCTTTTCGTAGGAGGGCTGAAAGTCCTCTTGGACCTGGTGACACTCGCACACCTCCACACCAGCAGGGCGCAGACTCCCATGCAGTCCAACCTGCTGGAAGCGCCGAAGGGGGTCGAGTTCGACGTAGAGAAGGAGTGGTACTACGGGAACAAGGACAAGGAGAGGTTCGGACCCTTCTCCTTTAAGGAGATGAGAGAATTCTGGAAAGAGCAGGATATCAATGAGACCACTAGGTGCTGGGCACAGGGCCTGGACGGTTGGAAGCCTCTGAGAGACATTTCACAGTTAAAATGGAGCTTATTCGCTACCGGAAATGCTCTTATGAACGAGAGTGAATTAGCTGCTCTAATTCTAAGTAAGTTAACGTACTTATGTCTAATGATTTACTTTTCGCATTTAAAAAATGACTAATTTCCCTTTCAGATATATTCATTCATATCACCGAGTTCTACCCTAGCAGAGACGTGGACAATGCCATCATACGACCGCTTCCGAAATGCAAGCGGATCATGAGCGACCCCAGCTTCCTCCCACACCTGGTCCAATTGCTAGTGACATTCGACCCCACTCTCGTAGACAAGACGGTGCGCCTACTCAACATCATCATGGAGGACAACCCACAGCTGCCACGCCTCTTCATGGCGGGCGTCTTCTTCTTCATCATGATGTATACTGGTTCCAACATCCTCCCGATCGGCCGATTCTTGAAGTATACGCATATGCGGCAGAGTTTCCGTCCTGAGGAGGTCACTCAGGCGACCAGTGACATCATGCTGCAGTCTGTGCTCGGGCAGCTCCTGCCTGAGGCTATGGTCTGCTACCTGGAGAACCATGGACCTGAGAAGTTCGCAGAGACGTTTCTTGGCGATTTCGACACGCCTGAAGCGATCTGGAGCCACGAGATGCGGCGGTTGCTTATCGGGCGGATTGCAGCACATATCGGAGACTTCACTCCTCGCCTCCATTCCAACACTCGCTCTCTCTACCAGTACTGCTCCATCCCAGTCATCCAGTACCCTCAGCTGGAGAATGAGCTCTTCTGCAACATATACTACCTGCGCCACCTGTGCAATCAGGACAGGTTCCCGGACTGGCCCATCAAGGAGCCGATTAAACTGCTGAAGAATGTTCTGGAGGAATGGAAGCGTGAAGTGGATAAAAAGCCCCCTAGCATTACATGGGAGGAGGCGTACAAGATCTTGAATCTGCCCACCAACAAAGGACAACAGGAGCAGGCCGTTATACGTAAGGCCTACTTCAGAATGGCACAGAAATACCACCCAGACAAGAATCCCACCGGTAGACAGATGTTTGATGAGGTGAACAAGGCGTACGAGTTCCTCTGCTCAGTCCATGTTAATGCTGCTATGGGGCCAGATCCTATCCGCATTGTCCTTCTCCTGCAAACTCAGTCCATCCTGTTCAAGCGTTACCCGAGTGTGCTGCAGCCCTATAAATACGCGGGGTACCCCATGCTCATCAAGACCATCTCGTTGGAGAATGACGACGTGAGTCTGTTCAAGAAAACCACGCCTTTGTTACCCGCCGCGGCAGAGTTGTGCTTCCATACCATCAACACCTCTGCCCTTAACGTGGAGGAGTTGAGGCGAGAGAACGGATTGGAGCATCTGCAGAACTCCTTCGAACGGTGTCTGGACGTGGTGAGCTTCGGTACGGTGGACACTGACACTCCTGCGGTTATTCTCGGCCAGGTGCTGAAGTGCTACTCGGTGGCAGTCTGCTTTGAAGGGTGTCGAGAGAAGATCTACGAAATGCCAGGGGTGATGCGCGGCATTTGTCGCACACTCTACTACAAAAACACCCCACAGCTGTCCACACTCTCAGCTGACTGCGTAAGCTCGTTCGCTCAGGACTCACAGCTACAGACGTCGCTCTTGGAGAACGGAATTCTCTGGCACCTGCTGCTCTACCTCTTCAAGTATGACTACACGCTGGATGAAGGCGGCGTAGAAGCTAAAGCGGAGACGAACATACAGGAAATTCACAACGAATTAGCTCGTAAGTGTGTACATGCGCTGCGCCGATTAGGTGGGAGACATCCGGTAGACGAGTCTGCCGTTAAAACACCTGACAACCAGCGCATCAACACCTGTCTCGCCGGAATGCTGACCTACTACCTCTCGAGACAGCTGGGGAGAACTGGAATCCGCGAATTTCTCAAACTGTTCTCGAGTAACACTGAAAACCCCTACCTCGTGTGGGATAACAGGACGCGGGCTGAGCTGGAGGTATACTTGGAAACGCAGCAAGAGAGACAGATAAAGACCGGAGAGGGGGACCCTGAATTGGGTGCTACATTCCAGTTCGATGTGTTGAGGGAGGAATTGGTCGTGGGTAACATCTATGTACGCGTTTTCAACGAACAACCGACATTCGTGCTCGAAGATCCATCTGATTTCGCGGCAAGTTTGATCGAATTCTTAGGGCAGCAAGCGCAATACATCCAATCAAGGTTGCTGATGGCAGATGGAGATATGACTGGGCTCAGTGAGGAGAAAAGGATCCTACATTGCGAGATGTCTCTAGAAGCTCTGGAAAATGTTATCAAGAGCACTCCAGGCACTGAAATACAGTGCGTGGGACATTTCACGTTGATTTTCTCTCTCTTATCGGTGGATAATGCGAACAAACTGAAGGAGCTGGCACTTGATGTCATTCTAAGCGTGACAGGTTCAAAGAAATGTGTGAATAATATCGCGGATGCTAACACTCTCCACTTCCTGTTGATGACCATCCCATCCCTCCCGAATGCACACGGCATCATCCTCGAAATCCTGCTAGCTCTCTCCTCGCACACGGCGATCATCAAGGAGACCATACAGAAGGGCGGACTCATCTACATCCTGGATCTCTTCTGCAACGCAAACTCCGGCGACATCCGAGAAGCGACTGCAGCACTTTGCTCTAAAATGATCGCAGACAAACTCGCAGGTCCTAAAGTGCGTATAATCATAATCAAATTCCTCCCTTTGATTTTCCTGGACGCCATGCGGGACAACCCAGAAGCGGCCGTGCACATGTTCGAGAACGTGCACGAGAATCCGGAGCTGATTTGGAACGACGAAGCGCGGAATAAAGTCTCCAACACTCTCAGTGAGATGGTCGTGAAGGTGAACGCTAGCCAGCGAGCAGACCCGCTCACGGCATGGAGACTGCCGGAAGACTTTACGGTCGCTTATTCGCAGATTGACGGAGAGGTTGAGGTGGGTGGGGTCTACCTGAGACTCTATATAAACCAGCCTTCGTGGGTGTTACGCCGTCCAAAGGAGTTCCTAATCTCGATTCTAGACAAGTTCTGTTTGCTCTGTGATATGCTAAGTCCGGATGGACAGGTGCTGGAAATGGTGACAGCTGCTCTGGTATGTTTTCTTGTTCACCACTCAGCGCTGGCCGATCAAATCCCTCCTCTAGGCCATATCCCGCGAATCTTCACACTTATGACACCTAAAAATGCTTCCATCAATAAATCGTGTGTTGATGTCCTGTTACCAATGACGGAATCTGAAGTATGCGTGCGAACAATCGCGAAATGTAAGAGTTTAAACCCGTTAATAACCGCAATGAAGACACGAAACGACATCATCCTACCAGCTAATGAGGTGATGAGTAACATGTTAGACCGAAATATCCCTGAGTTGGTGTCGCAAGCGTTGGAAGTCGGAATGGTGAACTACCTTCTGGCTCTGCTAGAGAATCCTTTAGAGGGTCTAGACAACGTGAGTGCAGTAAAAGCGCAGATCGTTAAGGTGTTGAAGGCCATGTCTCAGGATCTAGCATACGGACAGCGAGTGATCGAGATTCTAGACAGCTCACCAATTTGGAGCATTTACAAAGAACAGAAACACGATCTCTTCCTCACAGACACGAGAACAGCTGGTTATCTGACTGGGCCAGGAGTTGCGGGGTACTTGACCGCACCCACAGTCAACAACTCGACCAGTATGGCCTCTGCACCTCCACCTCTCGTTCCACCTGATGACAACGAACATCAAGATTAACATTTTCACACCTTTCATATGTACATATATAATATATATATATGCACTCCCTTCACGACTATTGTATATACTTAACATGTGAGATTGATGCTTAACATACGTACTCCTACATACTCAATTCTTGAATGTCTTGTGTAGATTCTATTTGCTAGTCGGTTTAGTTAGGTAAAGCTTTAGCATATTAGTTTTTTATGATTGTGAGAGTCGGTGGACTGTGTATTGAATTCGAATGTGACCGACTTTTTGTGTTTTCTACTTTATTTCATGTGATTAGAGAATTTAAATGAATTGAGACTCTATTTTTTAACGTTTAATAATTCATAATGACTTTATCATCTCTGATTATTAACTAAGAAACATGGAATCTTAGTGAATGGCAGCGAAATATCCTCACCCCTACCGAATCGGAGCGCTTTCGGGTAGGAGTTTGGCTCACAAAATAGCTGACGTCACTTACGGGCCTCAAAAGGATGCGTTAATCCACTCTTTTCGCTTGCAAGGGAGAGAGCTGCAACGAGCAGAGAGAAAAGAATATTTCAGAATCGGAGCGAAAGATTTAGATCCGAGTTTAGATATCAGCAAAACTAACTCGAAAGTTTGCGTGTCTGAATCTGATTACGAACTGCTAGGTGTGAAAATATTTATCAAAAATAGTTTCAAAATTATGATTATACACTGTTCCCCATTGTTTAGACACTCCACCAGATTCCAACATTCCCTCCGCATGCACGTGTTGGGATGAGATGACGTCATCGCATAGCGTCGACACCAAGGAGCACTCGGATGGAAACGAATCGCTAGAGAGCGGAATCGGAGAGGTTGATTATGAGTCGGATGGGTTTGAGGCTGGAGCGGATGAGCTTGGAGAAGGGAGAGATTGCTGCGAAGATATTACGGACGGAATAGACGTAAAACTCATCATTTCTCCGACCAGTTCGAACGAGGTGTGCTTGTATACTTTTATACTCACTTCATTCAAGTTAATTTTAGTTAATTTTTCCCTTAAATTAGACCAGGTTACTATCCAGGAGGAGTAGCATGCAATCTTGCGATTCCATAATACACCCAAACGCAACCTTTCTCCCGTCTCCCCATGCGAAATTGAGCAACATCATCCCCTTCTTCAAGCACTCACTCTTCCACGGATTTCCACCTACGATTAACTTCCCTCTACCCCACGAACAAGTCGACGCCATACCTCCCAACGCAGTCACACTACTGAAATGGCGGCCGTCCACCATTACGCCTGATGTCATTAAAACTTGCATCGCGAAAGCTGGGTTTAGGTCAATTTAGACTTTTAATCTGACTAACTTATTTTCAATAAAGTAATGGATTACTGAGAAATTTACTGTGAATATCATTCCGATAGGATGTCGAATAGTAAAGATTGGATTGGCTATTTTGGTAAGCATATGAAATCAGCCACTTTCAAAGGTGTGAAGCCATTCCAAAAGGTGAACCACCTCCCTGGCAGCTTCCACATGGGCAGGAAGGACAGCATGTGGAGGAGCATATTCAGAATGCAGACCAAATACACGAAGCGAGAATTCGACTTTGTGCCTCAGACATTCGTGCTGCCTGGCGAGTTCGAGGCGTTCAAGCATGAGTACGAGGCGAGAGGCAGCAAGGCTAGGTGGATCATGAAACCCCCAGCGAGTGCTCGAGGTAAATAGATTCCGCATTGGACCGCGGAGAATGGATCAATTACTTCGTCTCGTTTAGGTATCGGGATACAGATGGTTAAGAAGATTAGTCAGATTCCACGGAACAAAGCTGTGCTGGTACAACAGTACATCTCAAACCCCATGCTGATAAATGACAGTAAATGCGACCTCCGAATCTACGTCTACGTCACCTCGATGGACCCACTCCGCCTCTACATCTACGAGGATGGGTTGGTGCGGTTTGCGACTGTGAAATACTCGACTGCAACGAGACACTTGTCGAACCGATTCGTGCATTTGACTAACTATTCTGTGAATAAAAAGAATAAGAACTTCCAAGCGAATTCCGACGAGACTGTGAGGCAGGGACACAAATGGGGATTGAAAGCTCTCTGGCCTTATTTAGCAGAAAAGTAAGCTATAATGCATTTTGTTTAATTTTATTCAAAACACTCACATCTCATGTTTTATACTAATGGTTGCTGGCTTAGCTGCGAACAGACAAGCGTCTTTCAGGAATAATCCTAGAATCATCCCGACTTCATTCTCAGAAAGGCTAACTTGCTTCTCCATCGATAGTCTGAATTCCTCTTTTAAAGGTTTGGCTTTTTGTTTCGATGCTTTTGGCAAAATGTTCAGTTTTACTTTCCCTTCATTCGCTAAACACATCAGTTCTTCCAACAAATCTACATTGAAGAGATACTTTACCAAATTTGGGTAAGTCAAACCGCAATTCTTCACCAAGTCGATAACTTTCGCGAAAGTTTGCTGCTGATTATGCCATGCATACTGAATCAGGACGATTAGTCCGCCTAGGATAGTCTGACTCGGTGTGCTGGTGATAGAGAGCTTGCTGTCAATAATCGCGATTGTCAAGTGCAGGACATACGTGATCAAATCTTCACTTCGAGTGCGCAGTAGGGAGAAAATTGTTCTGTTCGGAGAAGCTCGGTGGATCACAGGAGGTATGTACTGAGAATTTGAGTGATTCAAAATGTCTTTCAACACTTTCGTTATCCCAAATCCAGCAGCATCAACACTCCCTCTCTGTAGCAGGCAGAAGTTCCTCTGTATCTCAATCCTCCAAGCCAGCGGTTTATTCAGACTGTCCTTATTCCTGGTTTCTTCGTATTGCAGTCTCTCTATGGCTTCAGTGAAGTCCAGATGAAACACATGCATGTCTGCCAGGAACAAGTTGATCCAATGCCAGTCCTCTATGCCCCACTGTTGGATTATTCTCTGGAACTCTCCGTTGTAAGTTTCACTGGAGTGTAGGAACCGCCAACACTTTGAAGCTGCCATCAAGCACTCACGGATCTTCGCTTCTTGCACTTCCAAGTGTTGATTCAGTTCGAAAGCTATCGGATCGGGTTTCAACTGTAACTGGTCAGTATGTGGATGTGCTAATATGACCAGAAAAGCAGGACACGAGTTCGAACCATCTCCTGCGATTTTTAACACATTTTCATAATATTCCCAAGCGCTCTGGAAGAACAGCAGTACTGCGATATAGAACGAACCAATCTCGTTCTGTAACGACGTCTTTTTGTAGGACATTTCTTCCAGTGCTTGCCATCGTACCATCGGCTGCTGTTTAGGACTGAGGTTTATATTTCCAACAATGTCAGGCCACTGGCACTTCTTCGCAATCAGACATAACAGTTCGTAGGACTTACTCCAACCATTCTCAGCGAACACAGCCTCATCAATATCAGTTCTGTACAGAATCTCTGTCCCTATCGTGTAGAAGTTAGTGGACAACTCGAGCCATTGGCAGAAGTGGCCTGTTTTCAGACTGACAGTGTGTTGCTGATCAGCTCGGGCGAGCTTATCAACTATGATGTCATTGCAAGTGAGCAGTTTCGGTATGACGTCACAAACCAGGATCTTTTTGAACGGGTTGATGATTACATCTTGACTCACGGTGGAGGCGCCTTTAGCCAGAATATCCAGCGCTTCCAGACCGTACATGGACGTCGTCTCTGGAAACAGAGTCATCAGGGCGAGTAATATCTGAGACTTACTCATCAGCTCTTCCACCTTATTAGCCGCCTCTCTCAACGCGTTTTTCTGCGTTTCAAGAGGCAGCTGTAGGAACACATCTCGGAAAGTCTCTTTTGGAGGGTCTGGGGAGAGTAGTGTGAGCGCTATTTCTTGTAGGAAGTCCCATAGCTCGGGTTCATCGGGAAATTCACGGATTATATACTCCAGGTATCGCTTTGCCCCTTGTAAGTCCTCGCACGATTTGTAGAGTAACAGGGTCTTCAGTTGGACGGTGAAATTTCGCGAAAATAAAGTAGAAGCAGTTAGAATCCATGATTTAGCCCCATTTTTATCACCTTTTTGAAAGCACCTATCACACTTTTCGAGTATATTTGGTATCGAAGGGTCCATTATTAGTCGTCGTGTTCTTCTGCTTCTAATAGAATACGTGTCTGTTCAGCTCTCCTCGCTAATATTCTCTCCCTTTTCTCTTCAGCAAGTCGCTTATCAATTTCGTAAACTTTGCTAAAAAAGGGTGGCCCGACTAATCCAATAATAAGACAAAAAACTCCGAGAAAAAGTCTAGCTCTCTGCTTCGGCTGTTCAAACATAATAGACAATCTGCATCTCTAATACTTGCACTAGTACCATGCATCATTTCTAATTGCATATGGTCCATTATGAAGACAAATGTGCAAAGTTGTCCTATTTAATAACATTACAGAACAACATATATTTTTGCAATATATCAGTTATAACATTACATACTATTCCGTCATTACTTCAACTCACTGTCTAGAGGTATTGACTCAGACAAGGTATGGCGTGATATCAAAGAATTGGTTTTAAAGACGGTGCTCGCTTCAGAAACCCACATCAACAGCCAAATCAAATCCAACACCAAACACAAAGATTGCGTGTTTGAACTGTTCGGATTCGACGTCATGTTAGATGAGAAGTATAAACCATGGCTGATAGAGGTGAACATATCACCCAGGTAAGAAACAATGTGATTACACAATTAAAAAATGAACAGTGTTTAAAAAATGTGCTTTTAGTTTGCATTCTAGCTCCGGACTCGACTTGAACATCAAAGGTCCTATGCTCTGCCACGTTTTGAACCTGACAGGGTACAGGTTGCCCGATCAACTCTGGCATAGACTACCTCTCTCACATGATGAGAAGGCCAAACATGCACATTTTGTGAACACATTCGCGAATGATGACACCTTCCACTGCGACACAATCCTAGACACCTTAACTCCAGATGATATGAGGATGTTAGTTGAAACTGAAGATGAGTTGACGCGCATGGGAAAATTCCAACTAATCTTTCCCACTCCTCAAACAGTGCAATTTCTGAAATACTTTTCAGTCCAGCGCTATTACAATCTGCTCCTGCACGCTTGGTTCACGAACCCGCATTACCGAGCAGGGAGGGGGGTGAACATGCTGCAAGAATTCGCGAGACAAGGCATTCCTTTCAAAACACAACCGCCAATCACCCACGAATGGACGCATAAAGCTAAATCGCTCGTCAAACCTTTCCCGCTATCTCCGAAGAAATATAAGCTGCCCGCTCTGACGAGTACCAAAACTAAGAAGAAGAAAGTAAAATGATTTGCGAGATATACCATCTCATTTTCGAAACAAGAGCATTCGAGAACTTTTTCGTTTTCAGTGTCGATTTCGTACTAAATTAACATACACCACACCACCACATATAGAAATTACCTCTATATCACTTACATGATTATATTATAAACGCAACCATTGAAAGAATACTATATAGCTAGGGGATAATAATATGAGAGATAATTTTAATATTTTAAATTAAAAGTATACCGTATTTTAAGTTGAACCTCTAAGATCGTTCCTATTTATACCAATTCGACCCATGTATTAAGTTTAGTAACATTTTAAAAGTGCAATAGAAACATGTCCGCCCCTGCTAGCGGTAAGAAGATCTCCAAACTGCACGAGTTCGTGGCGAGTACGACTGAAGTGCGGTGTTTGGCACTCGGACCGAAGCAGTCCCGTATCATGGTCACAGGGGGCACTGATTGCAAGATTTCTGTGTGGATTATCGGGCGGCCAAATCTGCTCATGAGTTTCGGAGGACATACAACCTCGGTGGAGTGTGTGAAATTTCGCCCAGATGAACAGGTGGTAGCATCTGGTAGTGCCAGTGGAACCTTGAAGGTATGCGACCTAGAACAAGGAACTTGTTTCCGTACCCTTTCAGGACATAAAGCAGGTATGTGTTCTCAACCCGTATGAAGACTTCACAGTCCTAAATACTGTCTTCTATCCCAAGGTGTCTCCAGTTTGGATTTTCACACCTCTGAAATGCTTATCGCCTCTGGTTCAATGGACACGCGTGTTCGTGTGTGGGATGTGAGGAAAAAGGGTTGCATTTACTCATACAAAGGCCACACGGGCAAGGTCAACGCCCTGCTCTTCAGTCCTGACGGGAAGTGGCTGTCCTCAGGCGGCGATGACGGCTCTGTCAAGATCTGGGAGCTGAGCTCAGGCCGTCTGATACAGGACTTCTCACTGCACACAGGTCCTGTCACCAGTCTGCAGTACCATCCCAACGAACTCCTGCTAGCTTCCGGCTCGATGGACCGGACCGCCAAGTTCTGGGACTTGGAGCAGTTCGGTGTGGTGGATGGGAGTCAGCCTGAAGCCACTGGAGTCAGGCAGATCAAATTCCATCCAGATGGAGCTTGTCTCTTCTCAGGTAATTATTATGGAAATTTTCCATTAAAAAACTCGTTTAATTACTGTGTACTTGCGCGAGCTAGGTTCACAAGAGTGTCTCCGCATCCATGGTTGGGAGCCTTGGCAATGTTACGAGACGGTGCCAGCGGGCTGGGGCAAGTTGGCTGACATGAGGATTGTGTCGGATCAGCTGATCGCGGCTAGTTACAGCCACTCCAGCGTATCCGTATGGACAAGTGATGTATCCAACATGCGGCCATTCAGGTATGTAGCATGAATATAACACCTTTCAAGTGTAAAGTAATATCTAATTGTGTGATAGGAAAGATGACGAGAGCGTAGCTACCAAGCAAGATGGACTGTCTGCTAGTCACCGCAAGATATTCGAGAGGTATAACGCGAGCATTAGTCCGACTGAAAATATTGCCATCGAGCAGCATTCCCAGTCCCAGTCCGACTCAGATCACGAGGAGCCTAGCCAACACACCCCCTCGCCAATGGAGAACGGTGACAATCTACTTTACTATTTCTATTTTATGGACCATGGATGTTGATTTTATTTTTATGTCAGAGCCATCATCTGAATGCTTCAACAAAGTTGTCAAAGTCAACAACATCAAACGCCAATCATCACAGGAAGCACTCAAAAAACTGAAAATTCAACAGCCAGACGATCTCAACAAGCCACGCGTCCTCAAAACAGCAGAGAGCAGTGAGGAAGAAGCGATAAGGAAGATACTACAAGGACACAGCAAAACTTATCAAGTGTTAAAATCTCGCCAGACTACTCAACGTGAAATAAGGAAAGTCTGGGCGCCTCAAGACCCCATCGTATCGCTACGTCACGCGATCAATTCTGGAGAGCAGGACGCATTGGTGGACTTGATGACCGTATTCAACCAGAAACTGTCTCTATGGACATTGAACTTGAGCCTACTCATTCTGCCGGAGATAAAGTATGTCATACAGAGTCGGAGTTTGTTCTGTATCCAAACTGCTGCCAACACACTCAAGATTATCCTCAAGACATTCGGTCCTGTCATCGCGTTAAATATCGCGCAGCCTCCCCCTACAGGGACTGGGGTAGATATTTCGCGAGAGGAGCGATACCAAAAGTGTCAAGATTCGTACGCGCATCTCGTAGTTATCCGCGAGTACATCGTAACATACCAACCTGACATTAACAACCAAGAAGTGGCACGCGTTTTTGAAGAGTTAAAGCGAGCTTATTCAGTGCTGGATTGAACACTGGCAACACGATCACTTCCTATGTTACCCAATAACCGCTGTATTATTATTATTATTATTATTAGTGAGATTTCACTGTGGTACTGACTGATAATGCTCTTGTTTAACATTATAGATAGAGTTAAATTAAACTATCCTCAACTCACCCAGATCTAAGTAGATGACTGAAGTTCTACCCTCAAATTGTATAGAATATATCTATTCAATAATCACATTAGAGTACAACACATAATCCATTATAACCTAGGACACATAAATCAGTCTATTGTCGGCGGAGATACAGCTGTGTAGCTAGGGTGAGAAGGGACGAGTGGCTTTAATGCGGGCTCCATGTTGTAGAGCGGTTGTTGAGTGTGGCTGAATGCTGTGTCAGATATCTCTAAGTCGAATTCAGTAGGCGGGGCAGTTGGGAGGCCAGAGGAAGGTGATATGAAGGTGGCAGGTGGGAACTGTGGGGTGGCGAACAAGTTCTTCTGTGCAGCTGTGGGTATAGGAGACTTTTTCTCTGTGCCAGGGAGAGTAGAAATGGGAGAAGTCTGCTTTGTTAGAGGGAAAGCCGGCAGGGTTACAGGAACGGGGGGTTGTAGAGGTATCGAAACCAGTGCTTCGTTTTGTACCGCAGAAGGCAACACATCCTTTGTCGCTTCACGCTGCGGTGGGATGTCATAAGGTACAATCTGTTCGGTAGTTATTTTAGGTTGAAGTGGCGGGATGTTTGTAACTTCTTCGGGCTTTTGTTGAGTTGGGTTTGTCAACGAGATCTCTGCGAAATCTCGCACCATCTCCCTCTCATCCCCGAACTCAACGTCAGATTTACGCTGAGGTAGCTTTGCTTCCTGTCTCTTGCTCCTGGCAGCGTTGGGGATTCGATGCAGGTACCCTGTCCCTACGCCACACCCTAAGCTCCCCTCTCCTCCCCAATTCTGGTCCGGAACTATCGCGACATTGCGGCATTTGTCACTCTCTACGTTGTAGACGAATAGTTTAACCTCCTTCTGGTTGCTTTGTTCGATAAAAGTATCGAATTCCTCATCCATCATTTCGTATCCAATGATATAGTCTGTGTTAGAGATGAAGCCAGCACTCTCTGCTGGTGAGTTAGGATACACTTCCAAAATGTGCCAAATATTCTCAGAAACATTCTCGAAGGAACAGAAACGGATACTCACACCGATCACTCCCTGTCCGCCCCATTTCGAACTCGGGGTGAGGCCCACTTCTCTCCATGACCTCGTTTTTATATTATACACACCCAGCTTCACTTCCTTGTCCATATGCGCTTTTAAAATATCGATGAGAGTATCACTCTCCTCGTCCAATCTCAGGCCTTGGATGGTGACGATGAAGTCGAAGTACGCTTCCAGCTTGGACAAGGAGGCAGGGGAGTTGTCCTGGACTCGGATCACGTGGTAGCCGTGTGTGCCTCCCCCGGGGATGGGGATAGAGTGACCGCCGCCCATTCAGGTCAATTATATTAATTATTGCAAAGATCGCCTCTATCATTTGTTAAAAAGTTCAAATTAAAAAGTTTGCCATTGACTCGATCTGAATGCAAAATCACCAATCCACAACTTGGAGAATAATAGTTTAGCTACCCTATTTATAAAACATAGCAGTAGTTAGCACATATAATACAATCCATTGAGTAACATAGCAATTCAGTACGTCCAGATTTCTACCAGTACACCCACGCACACTCACTAAAAACATCACTCCAGCTTAGTTAGTGTATCTAAACGTTGTAAAACCTTTGTCTGTGAAGTTTCGCGAATTTCTCCAGCTAGGAACATCTCATCCACTGCTGCATATACCCTGTAGAAGTTGAAAACAAGGTCTAGCTCGCAAACGTTGTGGAAGTGTTCATTCAAGACCTCCACAAAGTTGTGAATCGCCTCGAGGTATGCGAGATTGTTATCAGACACGTCGCAGCACAAGCAGAAGTAGAGTCCTGCGTACCTATAAATACGAGTTTTGATTAAAAATCCCGTCTAATTCTTGTCAAGAAATAATGAAGAAACCTTCGATAGATGACTTTAAAATCTCTGAAAGCGACGAAGTTCGTATGCTTGGCATCCCTCACGGTTACAAGTGCGTGTACATCCTCAATCAGTTTCTGCTTCTCATCTTCCTCGAAGAGCATGTACCACTTGGCGAGTCTCGTCTTGCCAGCTCTGTTCTGAATCAGGATGAAACGGATCATGTTAGTATACTAGAGCTAGGAAGCAATCGAGTTTAGTTCGATAGCGTAATTTCTGTTTTCTGTAAGACGCTTTGGTGGAAAGGGATATCGGATAGATTATAGACAAAAGTTTTCGCACAATTTATTATTAGTACATATTACCTATGACAAGTCATTATAATGTCAACCTATTCGTCTATACAACTGAGTACATAAGAGATAGTATACCACAACACGAGGAATGAGCTAGTTCACGAAAGCTGTTGCTTTCTTCGCACCAGCTCCCATATCATCCGCACTCGCAATAGCTAATCCGGACTGTTCGAGTATCTTCTTTGCTTCGTCTCCGTTATTTCCCTCTAATCTCGCGACTATTGGCACCTTTAAATCGATCTGTTTGCAAGCTCCTACGATGCCATTCGCGATGATTCGGCAATCAACGATTCCTCCGAAAATGTTGACAAATATCGCTTTCACCTACAACAACACAAATTTCTTTAAGCTAAGAGTATAGTTATATTCTCACATACCAGTATACATAGTTACATTCTCACATACCAGTATACATAGTTACATTCGAAAATACCAGTACACATAGCTATATTCGCATACCTGAGGATCCTGTGTGATAATCTTGAACGCAGAGAGCACCTGACTCTCTTGAACCCCGCCCCCTACGTCCAGGAAGTTAGCAGGCTCCCCCTTGTACAATTTTATAATATCCATGGTTGCCATGGCAAGACCCGCTCCGTTCACGAGACAGCCGATGTTCCCGTCCATTCCGACGTAGTTAAGGTTTGCTTCTTGCGCAGAAACTTCTCTGCGGTCGGTTTCTGAGTGGTCTTGCATCGCGAAAATTCTCTCCTGACGAAACTTTGCGTTATCGTCAAAGTTAATCTTAGCGTCTATACAAATCACTTCGTTCTCGGAACTCAGTGCAAACGGGTTAATCTCGATCTGTGTGGCATCTAATGCATTGAACATTTTGTACAAATTCCCCACTTGCTTCCCAGCAGAGACCACGGCTTCCCCAACAAAACCGAGACTTTTCGCGATATCATTCGACTTGGCTTCGCTTAATCCCTGGTCTATATCAATAGGATACTTGAATATCTTCTCCGGCCTGGAAGCAGCCACTTCCTCTATGTCGACTCCTCCCTCCGGACTGGCTACGATCACTGGCCCCCCTGCCGCCCGATCCAGCAGAATGGCCAAGTACTTCTCCTCCTTGAGAGTGACAGCACGTGCTATCATCAATTTAGTTACCAATACCCCGTCCCCTGTGGTCTGCTTAGTTTTCAAGTGGTAGCCTAACATCTGTTTTGCCAGTTCTTCTATCCTACCCACATCGGTAACCAAATGGACGCCTCCCTTTAATCCGCTGTCGAATGTCCCCTTTCCACGCCCCCCGGCCAGAATCTGCGCTTTTAACACGTACTCGGGAATGTTAATTTCGCGCGCCATGTCAACAGCCTCCTTTGGAGTGGTGGCTATCCTGAATGGCTGTGTGTTTATCCCGAATTCACACATCAACTCTTTGCTCTGGTATTCGTGTAGGTTCAGATGGCGTTTCTGTACCACTGAGTTGGCATTTACGATGCGAGAGGAAGGCAAGGAGCATTGAGCGGTGGATACCAGGAACTTACGGAGACTCATCTTGCACCAATGAACCTACTAATGAATCTAAATGGAGGATTTGTAATCTTAAAAGGCATCCATTTTTGACAACTTTGACGCGAAAACATATAAGATTGAACTTAGAATATTCTATTTATTTATTATTAGTATTTTCAGGGATGCCACAACTGTGCTAATAACCTCTCATAATTCCTGGAATACAGCGTATGTGAGAAAATGACATTCCTGTATAGAGGAAGGGTATCTCTAGCGTCGAAGAGAGTGATTCTGTTATCCGAGCGAGGTACAACGCCGAACTTTTGGAGTGATAAAACCGGAATGGAACTCTCATAAGGGAATTGTTTTTCGGGTTTCTGAAAATTTGGAAGTGAAATTTTTAGCTTTTTGTCCTTCATTTGGACACTTTTCTTGCGTTTCAAGTCCCCTTTCTTGAGAGCTAAAAACGAGCAAATGTTTTTGATGAAATCCTCCATCGCGAAATATAACAACTCTTCAACACTCTCTTCACACTCCTCTAGATTATGCTCCCAAGAATGTATGAAAATTCGCGATTTTATACTCGGCAAATCTGGAAGTGAGAAATCATTCGGACAGAAAGAGAGCGTCAACACACTCTCAGGACTCAAGTTCCCAATCGACTGCGTATCGAATATATTTTGGCTGTAAATATTCGCATAACTTCCATCGGATAGGAAGGGATTGGACTCCTTTTTAGTCGGTTGAATGAAAGATTTTAACAAGAGCGCCATTATAAACTGATTGTGCAACCCGAAATGTTCTTCTGCAAGCAGTGTTTTCGTCTGTTTATCAAACTCATCTTTATTTATCTTCTGTTTACACCAACGCTTCAAGAGTTCAAGATACCGAGACAAGTTTCCCTGAAGGATTTCGGTCAGTTTTTTCTTCGCTTCTACAAGTTCTACCGACATTACCTAAATCGATTAGTTTAGAAGTATTCTACACTACACTACATATAATGGAGATCAAATATGAACTAATAAGAGTGAAATAGCATCAATTATCATTGGGAAACATCGTGCACACACAAACACACATCAAACTGAGTTATTGAATCTGACAGCGTACATACAACCCACATAATTAATATACAACATTCTTACAAGAATAAACTACAATAGTCCGCTATTTACGCCTATTCTTACTGAACCAAGCACTGCAAGCTCACTTCTGCCATTTCATGAAATAATCCTTGATCAATGAGAAGTGACTCTTGTCAACGAACGAGAAAGAAATGACGTTAAAATGCAAGCGTTCGGTTCCGTAAAGAAACGACGGTTTCTGCACTTCCTGCAATTCGCTCGTCTTGCGCTTGGGGGCAGGTTCTCTGGAGCGGCATTCTATCCAGACCGGTTTGTCGTGCTTCTTGTCGATGGCTGTAAACGTCAGCTCCTGAAGGTGGTCGTGCAGCCCCACCAGTGTGTCCGTGGTGTCGGGGCATGGGTGTTGGATCAGGGCGTCTTCTCCCCAGTTATCTGCTAACTCGAGACCTTTGGGGGCAATAAGGATGACATTCTCTTTCATTTCGCGAAGTTTAGCGTCCTGTTTATCCTTCCCGATCAGTTTCGAGACGAATCCGAGCTCGAGGAGAGCCTTGACTCGCGACCAGTCGACGGGATTAGGCGCGGTTTTGGAGTCTCGCATGACAATGATAACCTTTTCTCCAGGATTCTCCTTCAGGAAGGTCTCCGTCTCGATCAAGACGTCTCCCAGCTTGCAGCAGGGCTCGCCGTGATACAGCCAGATGTCCCCTTCGTGGTCTGCAAGATGGAAGTCCAGGAGACGGACACCTCCAGACAGCTGGTTCTTGATGGACGAGTTCTGGTACTGGTGATCCCCCTTTACAGCCCCAGAGTCGTGGCTCCCTACCATCATCAGATCGGACAGTTTCATGTCGACAGCTAGCGCCCCCATCCAATTCCTGCCCATCACTTTTCCTTTCCCGAACACGCCACTCACCGTGGTGGGGTTGTGTACGTGAGGTGCGATGTAGTCTGATTCAATCGTGTCTGGACTAGGTGATCTGTCTTCGCTAGCCATGTTGCTAGTACGAATTATAATTAAAATAAGATGTTTCAGAATGAGCAATTGCTCAGCACTAATGACTGTTCAAACGTTACGTAACTGTACCCAGGGATACATAACGTAACATTGAACGAATTTTAGACCTAGGCAGCTACAATTCGAAGCAATTCCGTACATTCAAACTATAATAAACGTTTAGTATTCTCATACATTTATACACCATTGTGTTATAGTACAATTGAGATGTAAACAAAACTATAAATAGCCTGCCTGCAACGTAGAATGATGAAGAAAATTAAAATCTAAATATAGCTTTGAAATCACTGCTATATAATATCAAGATGGTTTGGATTAGAGCATATTGACAATGGACTCAGACTTTACTTGGACTGTGTGAGTTGCAGAAAATACGTTGACATAACGTTAGATCAAATATCAAATTAATTGGACTTGAATAAAGCACTACAGTCCATATTGCCACTAAAAATTATAATATACAGTTTGTCTATGTACATAAACGATAAGAAATTGCTAAATAAATAACGACATTTTGAAGGGAGAATGAATTTACGCAGTATTAATATTGTGTTGTTTGAAAACTTTCGCGAGGTCATAGGCCTCGCGTAAAATTATAAGCCGCGGGCCCATTGGGATGTTGAGGCAGATGAGGTGCTCCTCTGACATGTGAAAAAGCGCACTTAGCGTGATCTCCTCCTTCTCAAAGTTCACGAGATAGCGCTCGTAGCCGAGTCGAGTTAGGAAAGAGGACAAATCCTCCGTATGAGGCGGGGTTTCCCCGAAAAACTTTTCGATTTTCTTCTTGTTAACTGTCCGAGATTCGTTTTCTCTGTTCCTAGCTTTTCCAGAGGGAGGGGTTGACTTATCGCTCGACGGTTTAGGAGAGTTACTCCCTTCCTCTTTAGCGAGATTAGACTGAGAGAAACGCTTTCCCAGTTTTGACAGTCGATTGCCGCTCAGTTTCTGCATATTCGAGTCCACAGAAGTCGTCCTTCCAATGCTCTTATCCATGGTTGCATGCGCTGGAGGAATGTTCAGAGATTCACTCGATTCCTTCAACTCAGGAGACAGCATCTGGTCAGCTCCATTGCCTTTAAACTGTGCTAAATCACTACGAATCGCTTCCAACTTTCGATGCATTTCGTTCTGTAACCTTCTTTGGTTCTCTTTCAGATGATTCAGCTCGTTAGCAACCGCACTGAACTGACGCGCCATTTCCACAACGAGAGAATCGTACCGCCTGAGTGAGTTGCTAATCCGGATCGCATGCTGCTCCATGTCTCGCTTCGCCTTTTTACGGTCTTTCAACCAAAGTCCTTTGACAAGCCTCATTTCCTGTAGAATGGCAGTCCGTTCTTGATTGAAAACGTCAAGCATTGTCTCCATTTCTAAGTGCAGTTCTTCTGACAGGTCTTTCGGCTCGTTCGAGTGCGTGTTGTGGGCGGGTGTGGTTTGGGGGGAAGGAGGGGTGGAGGGGGGCTTCGAATCTGTTTTCTTGTTAGATAACATCCGTTCCAATCCAGGGAAGTTAATAACACCAGTTAATGAGCTGCGCTTGGTCGAGGGGAACATGTTCGGGGGGTTGGATGTGGGTACGGGAGGAGGCGGCGAACTCGGCGGTTCAGAGTTGGACAGTGTTGGAGAGGGTGGACGCTTGGGGAGCATTTTTGTCAAGTTCGTGAAACGACTCGTTTTCTCCACCGATTTGTTTAAAGACTGGGTACTGCTATCTCGGCTGTTGCTCTGGGACTGGGATTGGAGAGTGATCGGGTTGAATATGAAACGTTCTTTAGAGGAGCGAAGAGCGTTAGCCGTCGCGTGTCCCTGTCGCTGAATGGTGAATGAGGAAAGTTCAGAGTTCGAATCGGAGCTGAGAGCTGGAGAAGATTGGGGTGGGAAACCAGGAGATGGTAACGGATCCATGGTATGTATCTAAACTCGTTTCTAAGATTATTAATATTTTAAGCTAGATCCAGTGGAATTTGCTTTTTAGCAATATAGTTCTGTTAGCAACCAATCTTCAGGTCCAGGTGAAGATTTTGTATTAAATATGTTCCCTTAATAGCAACCATTTTATGAGCGAAACTCGAGTTGCTAATAATCGAATTCCACTGTAAGTTCATATGATGATGTACATGGGTCTCCCTAATTGTCCGTGGGAAGTTGTTCCAATGGAATATTAGGGAATAATTGGACAATTAGATAGATTGGCTAACACCATTCCTTCTGGTTGTCTACAGAACATGGACAGAGAACTTAAGGAGAACTTACTGTATGTAACTCGATCCTCTCGTCAACAGAATCACCAGCATTGATCAACTGCTTTATTGCTATCAATGAATTATCCAAAAGTGTTTTATTACAAATAAGCATTTGATTCGGAGTAAGGTTGATAGTGCAGGTGCAATACATAACACAGTTAGTCTAGAAATTAGTGTTTTGCTAAACTTCGACCTCTTGATTTGTGATGGAGTGTTTATCAGCTTGAATGATAATTATCGAGAAAAAGAAAAATTTAAAAAGTAATCAAGCTACCAGAGCAATGCTCCAATCCATTAACAGCGAAGCATAATTAGCCTACGAGACGGGAGAACGTAACACTAGATCAAAACATCGCTGACTTGTTTCATTTAATTAGCAAGAAATAGAGACACTAAAGGTTGAACTTAGCTCAAAGTCTAGTTCGCCTCTTGGTTGGTGGGGGTTTGGACTGGTTCCGCTGTGCTATGGACGTCTGGATTAATGCAGTCCCACACTTGGTCTGCACCTTCATGCCACAGGCTGACCTTATTATCTCCGTTAGAAACCGCGAGGATGTTGCCCATGAGCGACCAGCTCACGTGCCAAACCATGTCTGCGAACGTGTTAATAACCGTAGCAGCCCAATCTCCGTTCTCGAATGGTCGCTTCCAAATGATAACGTTCAGATCTTGCCCTCCAGAAGCGATCACCTCCTCCACAAGGCCGGTTGCAGGCGCCCAAGCGACAGATCGCACCCAATCGGAATGTTTTCCTAGAACCTAATATATATCCATGAAATAGCGAGACACTAAGTCCTCTCTAATTGTCCACCATTGGGTAATAGGATCCTAAGTGGACAATTAGAGAATTCAAAGTGTGTGTGTGCACATAGTACTTCTATCCAGGTAAGTGGAAAAAATAGAGAACCTGGACAATTACAGAAGTGGACAATTAGAGAGGACTGAATGTACTTAATTTAGTAAGGATTGTGTAGTTCTAATATTTCTGTTAATTTTATTAAAGGATGAATATACGGAAAAAATGATTGTAGCCCTATATTAGTAAAGGATTCCTGCAGGGGTTTAGTTCATTAAATATACGTACATACCTGAACAGTCTTCCACTCTCCTATCTCGTCTCGCTGCCATATCTTCACGAGGTTATCACACCCTCCGGACACGAACCGTACTGGCGCAGGGTCTGCCACCATTCCAGGTGCCAACATCTGTGGACTAGAAGCTGGTGCCCAACTAACACTGTTACACCCGATGTCGTGTGCATTGGGGATCTTCTTATCCACCCACTCACCCGTAGAGGTGTGTGACACGATGGATATAGTCCCGTCGCTAGAAGCACAGGCAAGCGTGAGGTCCCACTCCGGAGGAGAGAAGTCGATGCTGTTGACAGAGGAGGTGTGACCTCTGTACTCGTGCATCACCTCCCAGCTGTGGTCGTCTTTCTCTTGCCAAAACAACACGCGCCTAAAACACAACCAATAATATAATATTCCTAATAAGATATTCACACTTGCATAATTCGACATACCTATCGTAGGAACAGGTTGCTAAGGTGGAGCCAAACTTAGGATGTCCCCATGCGACCTGCCAAACAGGCCCTTCATGCCTGTTAAGTTTCGCGAGCAGCTGATGCGATCCGTCAGCGAGAACTCTGAAAATTCGCACTGAATGGTCTGAAGAACAGGTGGCCAGTCGCTTCCCATAGAAGTCAAGCTGTGCGTCATGTATGATGTCCTCGTGTCCGGTGTCGATCGTGCCCACTGTGCTGACGGGGGTGGGGGGCTGGGGTGCAGTACCCGAGGTAGCCATTCGAACCGCTAACTTTATTTAACAAGCAATTTACACAGTACGGTCTGGTACCAGTTTGGTACGTTCAAACTATGTTAGTAAATGATGAATAATGCAAATGTATTTCAGAGATTAAGAATTAGGGCGTGTTTAGCAGTAAACTTCAGACTTAATTCAAATCCTCCTGTTGACTTCAGATATCACTTCACATTTTATGGCCATAAGAATACATAACACAGTTAGTTTAAATTAGTGTTTTTGCTAAACTCCAACCTCTTGGTTGTGATGTAGTGTTATTCAGCTTGAATGATACTTCTGTATCGAGAAATAACTTATCAAATGAAGTAATCAAGCTAGCAAATGGATACCAGAGCAATAATCCATTAACAGAGAAGCATATTTAGCCTACGAGAGGGGAGAACGTAAAACTTAATCAAAATACCGCTGACACGTTTTATTCAATTAGCAAGAACTTAGCTCAAGTCTAATTCGCCTCTTTGTTGATAGGGTTTTCATTCTTTGTGAGCAGCGAATGAATTCGTGAAAAATACTGAAAAATACTTGTAATTTACGTGAAAAATACTTGTAAGTTAGGATTTATCATTTATGGCATCTAAATCAATTGACTTGTAACTATACTATACAATCATATAGAGAAGAAAATAAATACAAAACTACAATAATAATTCAATGATAAGTGAACCATGATGCTGTATACAATCAAGTGATTATTCAAAACTATTATCTGATCCATTTTTGTCCACGAAACATTAGAATATATACATAGAGAAGTGTGAATAAGCGATACGAATAGGGAATTAAACTTCTACATAGATATCGTGCGCTTCTCTGCTCTTAAGACACATCACACAGTAGCTGAGTATAACACCAGATATCTCGAATAGCGCTAGCAGTAGAGCAACGGTGATGACGATAGAGCCCCACATCTCGATGGTCTGGAAGAACGTGTCTACACAGCCCAGCTCGTAGATGTCTGAGTACTGCACACAGAAGTCGTAGCTTGACGACGAGTTCGTTTCAGCACAGCAACTAAGTGGTGTAATGGCATTGTCATATTTGTTGTTGATCCACTGCACATTCTTCCAATCGTCTGGTCCGTAGGCGCCGCAACACTTCAAGCTGTCCTGTATGGCGTCGATAGCCTGCGTGACTGAGTCGTCTGACTGGTACTGGTATTTCTCCATGTTGGCCAGCATGGCGATGCTCATCTGGTCGTAGATGTCACTGCGGAATACAACAGCGAGGATGCCACCTGCCATCTGCACGAT
Organism: Aphrocallistes beatrix; assembly: GCA_963281255.1. NCBI lineage: Eukaryota > Metazoa > Porifera > Hexactinellida > Sceptrulophora > Aphrocallistidae > Aphrocallistes > Aphrocallistes beatrix. The sequence goes on along the minus strand of OY725500.1, from coordinate 4,153,977 downwards.
TAGCACGATGATGAGGAGGATGTTGTAGGTGAGGAGGATGCTGGAGTTGGCGCAAACCGCGCCTAGAATTCCTAGGAACCCTAAGACGACAAGCAAAACACCGCACAGGCCAATCACAATAACAGGGACCACGATATACACGGCACTGTTCGTGTTGAGGAATATGTCGTACTGGCGTGAGACGATGAAAAAGTCTGCAGACACGTAGAGGAGTATCCCCGCTATCCCCCATAGGAGGATGTTGAATACGACGAGCAGAACCGAGCAGAGAACCCTCCAGAAACCCATTGTGTACTAGTGTGATAAGGTACAGGGGTAAATGAATATGTATGAGTACTGGAATAATTGAAATATAGCGATAAAGGTGATTAAATCGTTCAAGTATTTGTGTAATTAATCACGAATTAAATATATAACTCGCGAAAACCTGAATAGGTATAATCCTATCGGACGAATGCCTAGTAAAGTCTTAGTATGAGGCCAGCTAACTTCACAATCTGATTGAAGCTACACAGGCTGTGTGGGTTCATGCCATTCACGAGTTACATTCGCATAAGAAACAATCGGTTGCCCAGTGCTTGGTACGGCACTTAGAGGTTGCATACACCATTCGCAGTGTTGAGGGGCTTTATAAACGCGTACTTGTGGAACATCCAAACATTCGCGAGTGTACATAGCCTAATAAACTAAATTTAGATATGGCTAATTGGCTATCAAGTATAATTTCTATTCAATTGATATTTTTGAAATGTTTTCAGTGAAATGTATTCATAACGGGTTTCAGCATCACAGTGAGCAGGTGTAAATCATGGCTGGTTTCATTTGAAAGGTCGCATTTTAGTAGGTACCTACTTATAATTGTCATTTTTGTCCGTCCCTTCCGTGTGAAAAATATTTAATGAATAGCAAACTATATTTATAAGTAAGAATTGAAGTTGGAGCATTTCTTCATTTGTTGAAAAAGATACAAACACATATTTACAAATCAAATATTTACCTTTTCTTGCGTGGTTTCAAGTCTTCATCGGCTTTACGTAGGAAAATATAATTCTTCTTGTTCGGATTAAAATTTTCATGCCCCTTCGACCAGTCGTAACTGACTGCATACCCGAATATCAAGCCGTTAAAATTAAAGTCACACGACACAATCGCCTGCTCCATCTGTTCAGAATTCTTGAGCTTGGTTCTTGCGTTTTTGTCCCAGTAACTGAACTTCCCATCTGAGCCTACAGTGGCCAGTGTCCCATGCTGAGGATGGAACGCGATCTCGTTGATAGCGTATATGTCCTGGACCTGATTCATGCCTGTGGGAGGTGTGGAACGATGGCATTTGAAAGTGAAATTGTCCACGCCTGGATTCAGCGTGTTGAAGTAGTGGATAGCGACACGTCCCTCGATCGAGCCGAGCGCGAATCCAGACGGTTTGTCTTTCTCATTGAAAATGCTGATGCAGCGATGTTGGTACTTGAGGGGCGATTCAATCTGTTTAGCTAGGGACGGTTGCCCCTCGAGGTTGTAGATCAAAATGCCGCGATTAGCCGTGCCAACTATCGCCGTGGGGTAGACCTGCGGAAGGAATTCTATAAATAAATCACGTCTAAATCTAAACCATCAAAATACGTATATATATTACCACGTCTGTACAGTAGCATCTCTCCGGGAGTTGAAGGGATAATTGCGGCGTGGAAGTTCGCATATCCCAGAATTTGATCGTTTTGTCCCAAGATCCGGTCATGAGACAGCTGTAGGTCTTGCCTTCAATCCAGTGCACCGACTTGATGGGACTCTCGTGCATGGCTATGTTCATTGTTTGGTTAGAGGCCAGATCCCAGATCTTAGCCACCATGTCACAGCCCACTGTGAATGCTTTAGTACCGTCCTGTAGTGGAATATTAAATTGCATCCTCCCCATTTCGAGACCGAATACTGTCTTTCCTGAAAAAGGTGCTCGTTTTTTTCGTGCCATAACCGCTTAAAATTTAAAGTACGGTTGAAAAAAGTCGCATTTGGAAGAGGTAAACGATTTCCAATCTCATTACTAACACAAGAGTATTCATAAATACAACTAGCCATAGAAAACGGTTTACCTACCTAAGATGTTCCCATATTATCTTATTAGCCCCCGGCGCTTTTTCAGGAAAAGACGGTATTCTATCGAATAATAATACATACGCATTCAGAGCTAACTAATTCGCTTACCGAATGCCAGCAGCATGACAAGATAGGAGCATCATGAGACATTTGTGCCTTCAAGGCAGGGCCATTGTCACTCACTTCCCAGCACCTCACCGAGTTGTCCCAAGAACTGGCCAGCAGGTAGTTGGCGACGGGGGAGAACTTTATTTTACTGATGGAGTCTTCGGGGCAGTTCGGGACTTCTACATCTTTCAAGGGGTTGTGGTCAGCTCGGAGATTTCCAAATGTTGCCATCATGCTAACCTAACAACCACTAACATATAAAGCTGAATTAAGAGGTTACAATTGGATACGTAGGCATAGCCCATCTGTTGTGTTCTAGGATTTTAGGGTGAAAATAAGGGAATGTTTGTCGGAGACTTATTCGTCTACCTGACCGCAACATCTTTCGCTTTCAGACTTATCTGTAAAGGTACATTATGATCATCAAACACCGGAGAAGATTGGGCATTACAAATTTAAATATTTGCCTTTACAGCGGGAGATGAAATGACAACGATGCGAAGAAATAATAATTGTAGAAGTGATGCTAGATTGATAATTTGAAATCTATAATATTGCGCATAGAATTTTCGCTAAAGATTAAATTCAATCCTCATAATAGTCCGGATGCTCTCGATTCAGAAAGTTGGACACGCCCCGTACCATTGGCTTCATCAGCGTGAGAGGGGGGATGCCTTGAAAGGGGCGAGTGTAGTTGTAACACTGCTCAAAAACCGAATCCACCAATTCCCGTGCATTCTCATAACACAAATCTTCCCTTACAGATGTGATTGACAAAGCTGCGCGATTTTTCACACATTCCTTATTATGAGCTTTGAGGCCAAAATTGAACATAACAAGGTTTTCACGAGCAAAAGAACATTCTCGACTCAAATTCGCAGCTCTGATTTCAGTACACGCGAGATGTCTCAAATCATACCAATTCATATTCACCGTTTTATCATCATAAGAATGCACCAGTTCATGAGCCAACACTTGATTCATATGGATTTGAGAGTAGATATTATTCTGACAAAGCACTACTTGTTGACGAAATGGGTCGAAACTCCCGGCTACTTTAGGTGAACAAGGCTCGCATGAAAAATCTCGAGACAATTTGACAGGAAATCCTATTTCTTGCATTGATATCAGCATGTGTTTTACGGGCGAGCTGGATTTAACGCTTTTGTGCAGTCGCATTAAGCACTTGGTATGTGCACTTGGGTCATTGGGTGGGGGTATGTCATAACTTGAAGATGTTTCTCTCTCTTCCATATGAGGATCTTCGTATAAAGGTAGCTTTATAGACAAAACTATAGTTGACGTAAACGTTCTTATGTATTATGATGTGTTGCAATCTCCTAGCATTGTGTTACAGGGCAAATTGAAAACGAACATCTCGCGATACATGGGATATTATAATATCGCAAGTGCGAGAGTTTTTAGTCTTTCGTTTAGAGTTTTACAAGTAGATTCATGTAGTATATGACATTTGTTGGCAAATGTTAAAATAAGGCAGGGTAAGCTCCTGCATTTTCGCCCGAAGAGATTTTTGACTCTTTCTAACCAGAAACTCAATTTTCCAGCCCAAAGCTAGTAACTAGCTACTTAAATGTAAGACTCTTAATGATTCAAAGAGAAATCACACGTTTAATAAAGAATAACCAAAATAAGAAAGGAAAACCACACGCTTATACTAAAAAAGCAATACCAGAGCTAAAATTAAACTCGAACTTGTCTAAAACTAAAACATCAAACCTAGCCTACCCATATACTATATACCCCCCTACACGCTGATAAAACAGTTCAAGTTCTAAAAGGAAGATGAGCTTCTAAAAGGAGGACTAGTCCTTCTTTGTTGCTAGCGTATCCAAAGCTGTATAGACGTTTTGAGGCTCTTTTGGACCGCCTTTTTCGGTGGTTCCCGTTTCATACGTCTTTCTAAGTGCTTCTTTTTCTTTACTCGCGGAATCTTCATCACCTGGCATAAGCACCTTAGTTGATGATTCAAACGTGGGATTACTAAATGTTGTTGGATAGGACACATTCGCTGACTCTGTGAACTTCTCGCTACCCTTCTCTTTAGAAATGGTATACTTAGACGAAATGGTACCTGAAGACTGTGTATCCCTCTGGGACACATGTGTCACTTTCCTCCTAAATATGACCTCTTGTACTTGTGGATTGCGCAAGACAACTATGAAGAAAAACAGAACTCCAACCGGTGCAGTAAATAGAACGGTCACCCATTCGATCACTGTTGTTGCTACAGCAGCTGTGATGAATGCATTCACTATTCCAATTATCCAAGGAACACTGAGCACAGGCACGAGAACAAGGATTGTCACGACTAAGTTCACCATCGTAGCGAAACTTGGTGGCTTATCCCCCTTATTTCGTAGAGTTAGGATTATCTTTATAATAGCTAGAATAGCTCCAACTGAACTTGCAATGATGAGGATAATAAATGGTCCCAGAAATGCCCAAATAAGACCATTCGCGTAAGAAAGGAAACAATGGTCTCCAATGTTAACATATTGATTTCGAGACGCACCAACTGCAATGGTGATAATAACAAAAGGCAAAGGAAGACCCCAACCAATTATCATCATGAGCCACCAAATCTTTCTCCTGTTCAATATTCCAAAGTAGAGGACGTATATCATGAAAATGGAGATAGCGAAACTCCATGAAAATACACTCAACCAAGTGTAATGCATAAGAAGACCAACTATACTGCAACCAACAAATGAGTTCCTAGCTGACTGAATTCCGAAAATGAACACACTTGTAGCTAGAGCGAGTGAAAGGGCGTAATTGAAATAGAGGATGTTGGTTTCAACTTTGAAGAAACTCTTAGCAGAGATGAGAAATAGGATTAGAGACACGACCAGGAAAATAAGAGAAATGGACAATAGGATGTAACTGACGATTGAAATTGCAAGAGTTTCAGCCTCAGATAGTATGGTGACTCTTTGAGCACGAACGAGAACGCCAAAACTAGTCAAATGCATCGTTTCACAAGATTGAGCATCGCCGCCAGGAATTGTCACTACATTACCCCGTACAAACATTCTCGTATCCTCATCCAAGAAAGTACACACATTTTCATCATCAGAAGAAATAGCAGATGTTTGTAGTACAAAGGTAACAGGTTCAGTGAGGACCGTTACTTCAATTCCGTTCATAATTATGTTTAGATTAAACAAATCACTATTCAGCACTGGAGTTGAACCAACAACTACTGTTTCCCCATCAAGTGGAATCACTCTCCTTGAACTGGAACGTTGAGCTGCTCCAATTTGAATTCTTGCTAAAGGAGAGAGAAACACATCATATATATATACATATATAAATCTTAGAACTGATAGCATGAGGAAATGCAATTTTACCTGATGGGCCAAAACTCCCGATAGGAATGCTAACCATAGTGTTTGGTAGACCTGAAAGCATAAAGTTGGACACTCCTGGAGTCGTCTCAATTACTGCTGCGGCAATAGTGATTTCAGAGGATACAACAATTATAGGAGGTCCTCCAAGTTCAGCTTGATTGGCAAGATTCAAAGATATCCTATCAATAGCCTGCGACACCATTATAGTTACGTCGGAAACTTCCAGTGTCTCTGCTTCATCTACAGTTCCAGGTGGTTGAGTGGGTGTTATAGCTAGAGGAGTAATTACATATATAAACACATAACTCATCCAAAACATTCTTAATTCTTAGTTTATCTACCTAAAACAGGTGAGTTTTCCACTGTTCCCAACAGTCCTAAAAGTGCACCAGCAGTGTCGGCAGAGATATTCGTGGAATCGGCAAGACTTGAGACTATAGCACTTGCAGTATTTGCGAGTTGCTGTGCTACGGTGGCATTGTTTTGAACCTCGTCAGAACCGGACAAAGATCCCGTTATCTAGAACAAGATCAAAGGAGTTAAGTACATATGTGATACAAGGATTGAAATGAATTTATACAAGTTTAACTCACACTTAAAAGCTCCATAGCTACTGCTTCATCTAACACCTCATCAGGTTGGATATTCGCAATCACTTCTAAATTTTCATCAAGGCTACGAACTATGATAGTTGTGAGAGAAGTAGAGATTCCAGCAGGATTACTACCTCGACAAAGTAAGGAAAAATTTCCAGGAGTTGAAAAATTGAAAGTTAAAATTCTTTGTTGTTCTGCAAGCATCGGATCCATTATAGTGAAATTGGTCATTGAATCTATACTGAATTGTATATCGGTCCCTATGCCTCTGCATATGATAGATACTTCGATATTTGTAGAAGCATAATACGTGTTGAGCTGGAAGCTAACTTCAGGAGCTAAAAGATGCGAAAAGTAACATAGATGTGTGAACTAATGAACTACCAAAAAAGATCTGGTGTAGAGATAGGTTCAGATTCCCAGAAACACAAATCCAAACGTTAAATAATGATTTATGCGCATGCTAAACGATATCGATATTGCGAGCACTGTATATGTCAGAAAATATGGATTTATGCAGATATAATTAATAAATAGAATTAGGAGCATAATATTTGTTCTTACCAATTATCGGGAATGGTGTAGTAGTAGTAGTAGAAAGTGTAGTGGAGCTGGGAGATGGTGCAGTGGGAGTGGTGGAAGTGAAGTTTCCAGTGAAGGTTCTACAATAATTTAGTCTCCCATACGAGGAAACTGCATCCTGCAGGATCATTCGAGATTGAGAATCGACCGAACTGAAGACTGTACAAAGATTAGTGTTCGTGTTGATCGCAAAAAACTAAGAAAATAATATCAAATATTGATAATTGCAATACGTGTAGCACATCAAGATCCAAATATTAATAGAAATCAACTAACTTCATATGAATATGGTGAAAATGAACAAGTCCGAAGAGCGGCTTGATTGAACCTGATGCTGGTGGAAGAATAATCATAGTACGGAGCTCCATGTTCAAATTGGTTAGGAATACTGCTAAAACTCAAGAAAAATTCTCCATTCCAGCAAGAAGAAAGGAAATTATCGTACAACTCATAAGAGAGAGGTCCTTGCATCCCGATTGAATAGCCACATCCAAATGGAGGATTGGATCTCATTATGTAGTAAACACCTAGTAATTACAAAATAGATCAGTCAGTCTTCATCATAGCATTACACAATGCATTTAAACGTACATTTAAGAAGGTCAGTAGGGAAAATACGAAGTAACTAAGGAAGTAATACTCACCCAATGATAGAACTCCATTCAACAAAAACCCATCCGGATAAAAATAAAGGTTTCGCGTTAAATTACGCAGACCAGACAGTTGGATAGTTTGATTGAGAGTAGCTATTACTTCAGAAGTAGGTGGGATTGTGAGATTAGCTAGTAATTCACCAAGAATGGAATCGATTACTGCGAGAATTACGTCAGAAGAGTTCAGTGGAGGGAGACCAGGTATAGGGAATTGGGACACTATTCCTTCAATCAGAGGAAAGGTGTTACAATTTGTGAGAGTCTAGATCGAAATTACAATGTTAAATAAATTAGTATTAATAATATCAAGATAAAAATTTCCACCTCATCTACTCACCGTGTTGACAAGACCTAGAATGTCAAGTGTTCGAAATGCATCAACAGTTATCTGAGTGGTGGTGAAGACTTCTTCACGGTATTGATTAAAGTAAAACTCAAACTCGGGTGTCTCAACATGACCAGCAGCTAGTAGCAACACAGCATCGAGAACATCACTGAAATCTTGCAGCGAATAAAACAGGTAGGATGTACAATAGTTTAGAGTGTCCACACAATTGTCTAGGGTAAAGAAATTAATTAAATTACAGCTATAATAGCTTGTAAATAAATATATAATCATGATTAATAAAGAATTGATATTAAGAATTGATAATTAATAAAGAATTGATAATAAAAATATCAAAGATTACAAATCAACAACAACAACACATATATACCTTGACAATATAAACTCTGAAATGGGCAGAATAGATTTGCAAGGTAAGAATCGACACAGAAAGAAAGTGCTTCACTGTTCGGGAGTTCAGCGATCAGTTCAGTAAATTTATCCATGAATATCTCAGAATCACTGAACAGTTGCAGGATACTCTGTGATAAACTCAAAAATGGTGTCTGAAAGAAAATCAAGAATAAATAATGTAGCAACGAATTATGTACTACGAACAGAGCAGGGTTTCTCAACCTTATTCGTTTACCGCCCATTTGGGTCGTTTTCTAGAGACCCTTCTCGTAATACTGACTAAACATACTATAACAAATTTGGATTACATATTTATTACTATTTATCAAGGTTGCAACCGAATACTATTTATATTCGGTATACCAAATACTATTTGGCAAATATAACTGATGTTAAATCGAATGTCAGTATTCGTATTCGGTTAGGGGAATTCATGAACAACTATATCCGGTTCAATTAGTTTCAACCTTTATAACAAGTTCGCGGTATTTTGGATTCAAACAAGTGCCTTAGTAATTAACTGGTTTAAAATCGAAAACGGAATCGGTATAAAAATACTACACTATATGTAACCTTTCTTGTCCAAATTAATTCTTCCATCGAAGATTTTACAATAATTATGATAAATATTCTCCTAGCGCCCCTTCGCCACCACCTTGGAATCTAGCACCCCCACCATCCATTTTGTACCTTGCTCCCCTTAGCAGGCTCCCTGAAGCAACGCCCACGTTGAGAACCCCTGGAATAGAGCAAACTACACTCAACTAACCAAATCTATGCTTTCAAGTTGGGACAGTATTGTTGCAATATTGGGATCAGTGAACACCTCTGTTAGTATGCAAGTCAGATTATCCTTGAATCCTGGAGTGGACACTACTCCATCTATTAGGTCAAATATGAAGGTTACGTTGGGATCATTTCCTACTATGACACGTGTCAAATTCTCTCCGATCAACAATCCTCTCTCCAGCAATTCAATCAAGTTTGAAACTGTTTCGGTTGATTGGCTGCTATATTTGGAAAATAATGGTAAACAATGAAAACGCTATTAAGAGTAAAAAATCCCATACCAACACTAACCTGAAATTGACAAATATGTGGTAGAAGAAATCGTTTGCGAAACTGTACAGTTCCCCATAAAGTGGTCGTAGATCAGTGTCATTGATTCCACCCAAGTTATTCAGCACAGATGGAACTGTTGATTCGAGAAATTCTTGTAATGCGTATCGATCATTGATGTTATCTGGAATGAATTTATATCAAATCCTGAATGATGATTGTCTATATTATATAAATCCAAACAAACCAATGAAATCTGAGAGACTTGTTCCCAAATTTGCTACTGTTCTTGCAGTTTCCACAATATACTCAGCTCCATCATTAAATCCAACTGTAATATTAGGACGAGATGGTGTGGAGTTGGTACATTCATTTGAAATGCAGTCGACTATATAAAGCATACACATTACGCACTCGTATATATATTTAATTGTGTGATAATTATTTTCTAAAGATCTCAGTCTGAAAATTAAAAAATACACCACAATAACCTGGATCTAAGAATTTGAAGAGTAGTATATACCCTAACAGAGTCAGTGGCCTTCATGCTGTTGTAATATAGGACATATAGGCTACTAGGATAACCACTATGATTCTTAATCATAACAAGTGATTCGTTTCTAGTTAATATACCTGAAGGTGGGGTCGAGGTGACAAATGGAGTGGTAGTGAAGGAAAAGTTTCCAATGAAGCTCCTACAATAATCTAGTCTTCCAAAATTCGTCACGGCAGATTGTAGTATTGCTTGAGATTGAGAATCGATCGAAGTGAAGACTGTGCAAAGATTAGTGTTCGTGTAGATTGCAAAAAACTAAGAAAATAATATCAAATATTGATAATTGCAATACGTGTAGCACATCAAGATCCAATATTAATAGAAATCAACTAACTTCATATGAATATGGTGAAAATGAACAAGTCCGAAGAGCGGCTTGATTGAACCTGATGCTGGTGGAAGAATAATCATAGTACGGAGCTCCATGTTCAAATTGGTTAGGAATACTGCTTGAATTCAAGAAAAATGCTCCATTCCAGCAAGAAGAAAGGAAATTATCGTACAACTCATAAGAGAGAGGTCCTTGCATCCCGATTGAATAGCCACATCCAAATGGAGGATTGGATCTCATTATGTAGTAAACACCTAGTAATTACAAAATAGATCAGTCAGTCTTCATCATAGCATTACACAATGCATTTAAACGTACATTTAAGAAGGTCAGTAGGGAAAATACGAAGTAACTAAGGAAGTAATACTCACCCAATGATAGAACTCCATTCAACAAAAACCCATCCGGATAAAAATAAAGGTTTCGCGTTAAATTACGCAGACCAGACAGTTGGATAGTTTGATTGAGAGTAGCTATTACTTCAGAAGTAGGTGGGATTGTGAGATTAGCTAGTAATTCACCAAGAATGGAATCGATTACTGCGAGAATTACGTCAGAAGAGTTCAGTGGAGGGAGACCAGGTATAGGGAATTGGGACACTATTCCTTCAATCAGAGGAAAGGTGTTACAATTTGTGAGAGTCTAGATCGAAATTACAATGTTAAATAAATTAGTATTAATAATATCAAGATAAAAATTTCCACCTCATCTACTCACCGTGTTGACAAGACCTAGAATGTCTAGTGTTCGAAATGCATCAACAGTTATCTGAGTGGTGGTGAAGACTTCTTCACGGTATTGATTAAAGTAGAATTCAAACTCGGGTGTCTCAACATGACCAGCAGCTAGTAGCAACACAGCATCGAGAACATCACTGAAATCTTGCAGCGAATAGAACAGGTAGGATGTACAATAGTTTAGAGTGTCCACACAATTGTCTAAATAAACAGTTGTCATTATTTAAAAATATATATGTAACCATAATTAAGCAAGAGTTGATCCTAAAATTGTCTAAAAATAATAAAAATATCAAAGATTACAAATCAACAGCAACAACACATATATACCTTGACAATATGGACTCTGAGGTGTGCAGAATAGATTTGCAAGGTAAGAATCGACACAGAAAGAAAGTGCTGAACTGTTCGGGAGTTCAGCGATCAGTTCGGTAAATTTATTCATGAATATCTCAGAATCACTGAACAGTTGCAGGATAACTTGTGATAAACTCAAATATGATGTCTGAAAGAAAATCAAAAAATAAATAATGTAGCAACGAGCTTCTACGAATAGAGAAGACTACACTCAACTAACCAAATCTATGCTTTCAAGTTGGGACAGTATTGTTGCAATATTGGGATCAGTGAACACCTCTGTTAGTATGCAAGTCAGATTATCCTTGAATCCTGGAGTGGACACTACTCCATCTATTAGGTCAAATATGAAGGTTACGTTGGGATCATTTCCTACTATGACACGTGTCAAATTCTCTCCGATCAACAATCCTCTCTCCAGCAATTCAATCAAGTTTGAAACTGTTTCAGTTGATTGGCTGCTATATTTGGAAAATAATGGTAAACAATGAAAACGCTATTAAGAGTAAAAAATCCCATACCAACACTAACCTGAAATTGACAAATATGTGGTAGAAGAAATCGTTTGCGAAACTGTACAGTTCCCCATAAAGTGGTCGTAGATCAGTGTCATTGATTCCACCCAAGTTATTCAGCACAGATGGAACTGTTGATTCGAGAAATTCTTGTAATGCGTATCGACCATTGATGTCATCTAGAATGAATTTATATCAAATCCTGAATGATGATTGTCTATATTATATAAATCCAAACAAACCAATGAAATCTGAGAGACTTGTTCCCAAATTTGCTACTGTTCTTGCAGTTTCCACAATATACTCAGCTCCATCATTAAATCCAACTGTAATATTAGGACGAGATGGTGTGGAGTTGGTACATTCGTTTGAAATGCAGTCGACTATATAAAGCATATACATTACGTACTTGTACATATATTTAATCGGATTACAATGATAGTCTCAAGATTGCATTATTTACCTGGTGGCATCGTAGGAGGTGATGGTGTTGTTGAGATAGTTACATTGGGTTGAGGTGTTGTTGAGATAGTTACATTGGCTTGGGATAACAATTGGGAAATAGTGAATTGACATGTTAGTAGTGAGGAAGGATTGTTAGAAAGAATGGATGCCAGAAAATTAGCAGTTCGTGGTTCTTCAAATATCACATTTGCGAATTCATCACAGAGATTTATTGCTGTATATATTCTAGCATTCTACAAGAATTCAAATTATTGATATAAATCTCAATAATTACTAGTCATAATTCAAAATTATTTCTCATTATTTTTCGAAGAAACAAACCTGGAAATTGTTGATTGAAAAGCTGCAAGTTCTGATTGCTGCTGGATTGTTCATTACATTGAATGGTTGGCTATCGATTTCTGTCAGGAAAGTGAAAGAAAATGAGCTAGACACACCCGTCCCATTCCAACAATTGAAATAGTTTGGAGAATGGAAAGGAATGAGTAACGGAGTTGTAGTGGGAAAAGTGGAAGTCTGATCAAAGCATGGCGCCGGAGGATTGTATAGAAGTAAATTTTGAATGGCTAGAAGATACAATAAATAAATCGGCAATTCAAATAGAATGATATAAATAGATAGAAAGTAAATGTGTTACAAATAATTACCAATAGAAAAGAGAGAGTTGAGTATGAATCCGTTAGGAAGTGTTATCAATCCAATTTGATAGAGAATGTTTTGATAAAGGAGTAGAGTCTGGGTTATGTTCTGAAACATATCGGAAGAGTTCGTCAAGTTTTCAAATAGATTATCAGGAATTTCACTAAATAGCATGGAAACTTGTTCTGGAGGAATAGTGACGTTGAGGTTTTGGAGGATTTGCGATATAATGAATTCTGTTCGACAAGTCATGATAGTCTAAAAAGAGTGAATGAGTAGGAACTTTTCTTTTATCAAAACGAATTAAATTGTTAATCAAAGCTTACATTAGTAATTAAACTTATGTAGTCCAGGTCTGCTAATGCAAATAGTGTCGTGTTCACTATCTCCACTGTGGAAGCGATTAAGTCATTATATATTGCTTCGAATTCAGGAGACTTCACTTCTTCGAATACCAATAAGACTACTGCATCCAGTATGTCGCTAAAGTCATCCAGAGATTGGAACAGCAAGGCACTGCAATATCTCAATGTATCAGTACACGCTCCTAAGTTAATTAAATGCTTTCAAATTCTTTTTATCATCAATAAAATACATGTGTACAAATTGAGGACTTACCAGTACATACGGCACTTTGAGGACATATTAGGTTGGTTAGAATGGAATCGAGGCACAGTTGAAGTGCAGAAGAAGTACTTTGCTGAATCGCGATCTGTTCGAACTTATCCATGAATCTGGTGCTGTTACGAAACAACTGAGTAATGGGAGCTGCCAAAGATTTAATGTCGGAAATCTAAAACAAAAGTGACAAACTAATTCAAAGTTCAAGAACTATACTGTTGTTAGGTTACTACGTCATAAGTTGAAGCTGAGTACAGGTTAGGTTATTAAGCTATGTGTCTGCTCTATTCTCTAGTTTCAATGTTATCACAAAGAGGTTGGCACAAAAACTGTAATATTAGCATTTTCTAAGTACTTCTGACCTTACATTTTGTGTAATTCAAAAGAGTATATTTGCAATATTTGCACATCGACAAGTACTCTTAGAAAACTGTGTACCTTCACAACTAAACAAAACAACTTCAATGTAGAATATAATATTTTTGCAATAAATCAATTTTAACTCTAATTTTTTATTACATTATTCTAAGAATTGGAATATTTTCTTAGAATTTCAGGTAATTCTAAAAAGAGCTCTATAGAATTCGGCTATGGAACTTTAGTGAATAAGGCCCCAGGTACTAATGATATTTAACCACCATTATAGATTATTTTATATTAGAGAATCCGAATTTGCATAAAATAAATATTAAGTAGAACTATACTTAAGATGTGACAAAATATTAAAATAAACAAATACACTCACCACATTAACTATCTGTCCAGATTGGGTGAAAATGGTCTCAATATTAGGATCCTGAATGATGTTTAGAAGTATGCAAGTCACATTGTCAAGAAATCCTTCCACGTTACGAATAGACTCGATTTGAGTGATAATTGATTCAATGGACGGGTCATTGAATGGGAGACGCAAAATATCGAGGACTATATCAATCCCTCGATCGAGTGTATAGACTAAATTTGATATGGACTGTTCAGCGTTGCTCCTTAAAGAAACAATTTTAATGATGATTGGCTATTGATATAACAAGTACAAGTATTATTAGAAAACATGAAATAGAAACTCACAAGTTGAAGGTCAAGACATCGTAAACGAGATCATCTATAAACTGCGATGCATTAGCTATGTATGGTTCAAGATATGTTGCGTTTACATTTGAGAAATAGCGGAGAATATCAGGGAAAACGTCAGAAATCACTTCACCCACGGGAAGTCTCGATCCAGCTGGAACATCTAATCACATAATATTATTAAAATAATTTCGGTCCAAGAATTGTTGGATATTACTACATTTCAACTCACTTAACAACTGATACACTCCTGTTCCAACATTTGCAAACGTGCGAATAGCGTTCAAAATATTGCTTGCTTCCTGATTGACATCTGGTTCAACAATACTCCTTGTTGTCGTGTCGTTAACGCATGTGTTAAACTGAGTTTGACACTGAGTTTCTAAAATAATTGAGAAGGGCATAATATAAGATATACAAAATTCGATTTACACTTTGTTTACTATAATTTAATGCACAATACTAAAATTAATGATATAATACACTGAAAAATATGATTTATATTGTTTAACTCACGCCCAGAGGTAAGAAGTGGCAAAATACCAGAACAAACAATAAATGCGAATATTATTATCCGCATTTCACACAAGTTAAAAGCTTCAAAAGTAAAATATCTTGAGCAGTAAATTTGAATAGCAGAATAGTAATGTCTACTCCTGGGGTCTGCTATATATACTAAATCAGCCCATAGATCACTACCTGCAACAACTCAAAACTTTTGCATTGGAAAAGTTGTAGTGTCTTTAATCAGGAAATTAATAAATTTGAGAACAGAGCAATAATTTGATCATTTGGTAATTTGTCTGGAATCATGTAAGGTGAGATGATGTTAGTATATCACAAGGATTATTCTGTAGTCCCCAACATGAACCATCATATCATGAAGGACCCACCCAATAGTAGAGTATCAAAATTCAGAATTGTGTATGGTTGCAGAATTCAAATTCTAAATGTTAAGATCATAAAAATATATGCAAGGATTTTGAAATAAATAACCAAAAGTTTCCTCAAGAAACTTCTACAACAGTTGCAGAGAGCTGATTTTTAGACTATTTTGTGGTTGGCTCAAGCATGTTCAAACATTTGATCCATAGGGACCTAGTATTCACCAGCCGCGCAGCACAAGCAAGCGAATCTTAATTTAAAACAATGATTGAGGCATTATTGCATGAAATAAATTAAACTTCAATGATGCAAATTGTAGTAGGGTTCAACTTTATGCAACAGACCGTGAATTCTATAAAATGAATATATAATATACTTGAAGGTATTTGATACAATGGATTAGTTACTATCAAACTAAGCGAATTAGAACTGGAAAACCGACAAAAAATCAGACCATGGATACATTAACGGAAGGCTTGGTTTTTTCTATTTATAGTAAATACCCCGAATTTTTATCCAAAATGGAATAAACCGGAAATGACACGACACATTCCAGGGGCAACGGAGGGATGATCACTGTAGTACATAATAAGTGCTATTAAAAATGCCTGTTGTTATATCATTGTATTGCCAATATGAATACCCTCAAATATTGTGATCTTCACACCATTAAACAGACTCTAAGTTGACTAATTCATGAATTATCAATGAATTACTCAAAATTTGAAACTAAAATAATGAAAAAATATTTGATATTTCGCTTAGGAACTGAGCAATGTTAGAGGTATATAACATGAGCAACCTTTTAACCACTTTTGAGCATAGAATCTGCACTAATGTTTGAGATTAATTCATAATTCTTCATCATCTTTCAATGAATTAGTCAACTTAGAGTCATTGAAACTCACCGGTATCTAGTGTTATTCACATGTAGTGAATAACACAAGATACCGGTTAATTCGAAAAATATGAAAATTTAGGATGATGCTTGCTATAATAACTTTTAATATCAAAATTAATCTAGCTATTATCAATAATGCTAGAGTATTTGGATAGACAAAATTACCCTATTTAATTGATCCATTGTGTATGCTATGATAGCTTTGAACGACTTCATATAAACTATGCACGCTTATGCATGGTAGGTACCATGTTTATTTATCTACACCGCACTCGTACAATGCTAATTTCAGGCGCTAGATCCAGAACAGTGCAGTCGAAGTAGTTTTTTTGTCTAATTGAATTCATGGCCTAGAAGACAAAAAGGCCCGACTTCGACTGACATATAAACTGAATGAACTCGACCAAATTTATGGTTTATGTTTATTTAGGAGAGTAGGATATGAGTAATAATTAAACATTTCCACAACCAAATAATACGTTTTATAGAATAATTATCTAGATGAAATCCACAAAGTTAACCTTTAAGACCACAAATAAACTTACGTGTGTTTCATAGTGGAACTTTGATGGTTTGGTGATTTCTATTCATGAATTTCAGGCAACAATACTCACAGATTTTGGAGAATATAAAAATGTGTTCAAATCTGCAAAATAAACAAATTGTGATGTGTACTGTCTAACACTTTCCACATAATTAGCTGACTATCCATTCTGAAGTAGGAGAATTTTAATATGTTGAAATTAGCTTTGCCTATCATATATCAACCATGGTGAGTCTATAATATGCACCAATTATGCCAGGCCAGACGAGACTATTTGGATTATATAATAACTCAAAATGAACCTCTAGCGAAAAGTATTGTCTAGAAATTTCTTTGCATCATTCCTGGGCTAATACAAAGAGTATCGGCGATAGCCCAGACAACCAGATGGTGATGATATCATAGAGTCTAATGTAACCCAATATTGCATGAATAATAAGTGTGAACGAGGTTTCTAAGAGGTGATTTTAAGACAATAAAAGCATCGTGTGCCCGTGAAAAGTTAGATGGAACCTATACTGTTGAGACTAGACTTAGAGACGGCGTAATACCCTACGTATACATTATAACACCTTCAATGTTATTACCATTTCTAGTAGCTTTTTTTAATCAAGTCATTTTCAAGTTTTCAAGAAAATAAAAGAGATAAAATTCCTTCTAGACTAAAATTTAATACAATAATATAAATTTAGTCTCTTACAAGTTTTACCAATTATTATCTATTAGAAAGTTCACAAGCATATTCCTGTAATCAGCCTCTTGAATATTCTGAATGAGCGCTTGTAAATTCTTATTTTCCTTTGCCTCAATTCTCTTTCCAACTTCTTCCATTTCTTGCTTGTTAACTAGAAACATACGATTCACAAACTGCCTACGGCGCCGCATGTCCAATCCTTGATTGATCGCTTGTTTCGACTTCAACAAATCTCCGAGATCTTTGATCGTATGGTACAACTTGTCAGCTTTGTTTCGGATTGGGTCTTTTACAAGGGAGATGATTAGTTTTAATGAAGAATGGAAAACGTCTCCAAAGCGATGTTTTTTCGGAATTCCATTTGAAACGAAAGTAGATAGTTTTTCTGTGTTGGCTTGATCGAACTCTTCGATGAAGCGAGATATCTGTTCTCTGGAGTTAGTGGTTAATATCTCGATGATTTTGTCAGCACGAGCACTTTTACTAGCATCAATCAATTCCTTTACGTCTGTTTTCGCTTGAACTGAACCATCTTCTTCCATTTCTTTTGGTTCGTTTTGTAGGAGAGCTAAGCACAACTCTTGGACAGTAGAGTCAGTATTATTCATAATGTCTTGCTGTAAATTTGTGCCGGGATATTTTTGAGAGTATAATTGGGCGTAACGCTGTTTTTCTTCAAAGGAGCTGAGAAAAAGTATCTCAATCAGTGATAAATCGATCCCGCCAGTACCTTTCTCAACAGCATTATGCAGAGAATTGACTGTTATACTCTCAGAGGTCTGCAAAAGAGCTTCAGTAAGACTCCATGCTCCACTTGATTCCGTTCCTTGTCGCAAGCGGTTTTCCAGATCTTCATCAGGATAGATCGCCTGGTATCTGTTTACAAAATCTATCCTCTCTTCTTCATTTCTAGCATTCTGAATCTTTGCGAATATCATATAAGGTTTGGAATTGTTGTTCAACTCTTCATGCATAGTTTCAGTATCGTTCTTAACTGTTTGAATCTTCCTTGATAAAACAGGAGATGCTTTGGGTTCATTTGAGATCTTGGGTGTATTTGTTCTCTTAAGTTTCATCTCACATTTTGGAGCACTTGCTTCAACTTTCTTAGGTTCCCATATTCTCAAAAAAAATGGATTTCCTATCATCATAGGTGGTGCACTTCCGTACTTAGTGCCCAGTCGATATGGGAGACCAGGATTTTGTAGGGTGGGGGAATTGCGAGCATAAAAGTAATCCATCCCTTGAGTTAGCATTCGTGTAATTGTATCGTCTGAAGGTAGAGTATAATTATATGTATATCAAGATTACACAAGCTTATATATACTGTTCCTGAAGTAGGCACTGCGGTATGTACAACTTGCATCGTCATGTGAATGAGTGGAGTAGAAAGGCATAGTTAGGTAGAAAATAAAATTAATCAAGAGTCATTTACATTTTGGGTAACTCAGACACAAATATCTAATTACAACTTTCTGCCTGATCCACTTGGATATGTTCTTATCAGTGAAAGTGAATTGATTTAATGGTTTTGAAGAGTAGAAAGCAATCGACTAAGAGAATTCCTAAATATTGAGTAAGAACATTTATGGACAAACGAGGTTGGAAAGCTATTTTACATTTTGTGAAATAATTCCTTTATCCAGTTTCTACTAACTGTTTGCGCCATTCTTATAGAAAACATAGGGATGTCTCAAAAAAATAGGGGTACATCACAGGTAAACTAAATGTTTTATCTACCAAAGACAGCTAATAACTAAATATGCTACGTAGCTTTCGTATAGTTATTTTTTTCACTTTATTACCACAATTATTCTTTAGTTCCTTTGTGAAATCTGAAAATAATTGCATTTTCATCCTTAAATGGAAAAGTAAATTTGTTTATGATCAACGGTTCATTTAATAGATCCAGGAAAAAATGTCCCTAATAAACAGATTTATTAATTAAATTATACAGATTGATTTTGAATCACAATCGTGAATGGCAGTGCATTCAAAGCTAATTAGTTCTTAATTAAATGCAAATAGAAATCAATATATCATCTCACCCTATCTCTAAATCCTTGCAATACATAGAAGTTACTGCGTTACAGACGAGCAAATTAATATTTTTAATAATTCTTTGTTTTGACTTGGTCTACATGATCTACATATACGTGTAGTAACAACAATAGTGGAACCTCAAGTTTACTAAATCATTCATTCATCAGAACAAATCATCAGGAAACGATGCGTGGAATGATTAGTAAACATGTTTAATGGATCTGAAACTATCAGCTAAGTTCAAATAAAAATAGAACGCATGCTTTGATATAAAAATATATTTATACTCCAATTAGAACAACAATGCGGAAAAAGATACGAGTAAATCACCTAAACAACTCTTACATTAAGAATCAATAGATATTAATCCCTAATGAAATCTCTTAATACATAATAATCAGATATAATCACTGCTTCTACTACAAGGTCATATGTTAAAGTGTGGTCGAATTGATGAGTCCTTCTTTCCCCAGGGACGAAACAACTTAATTTGAATATTACTCATTGAAAATACGATTCCATATGACTTGAAATACAATTAAAGGATACGTTATGCTATTGCGCAAGCACAATTAAAGGTCAAGTTCCTGTAAGTAATTGGAGATAAATAATACAAACAATGAAAATGTATGCGTAATACTATATAGTGGTGGGCAACGATTCTCAGCTATATTTGAGAAAGCTTTTCAGGACAAGATTCTGAAAAAGACAATCGAATCACTACACTTGCACAATCCCAACTCGGCGAATTTAATGTAAAACTCATTAGACTCATCCTACGTAAAGGATTGATAAACCGATAAAATATTCCGTAATTTATTGCTAATGCAAGCATTAACCTAAACAATGTCTGGGATAGGTGGCAAAATTTGTGAATTAATAATCATGATGCTATTGTCAACTACTATTATCAATTCACTCATCGATACGAACTCCAGTTAATAGAAAGATACCATATAAGGCAATAAAATTGATTTCAGAAGGGGGCGAGCAAGTTTTATTATTTGCATACGGTATGTCGCTCTAATATTGTTTAGTCTTGAAAGAAAATGTGAAATACGTACTTTTTGTGTAAAATATAGTTTTAAATATTGATAATTCAGTTACCATTCGTGACGGGTGTTATGTTAGTTAGAATCTATTGGTTTATTCTATTCCTCTCTTTCTCTCTAATTAATTAGTGCACGCGTGTACACTATAAACTCTGTGGTATTATACTAGACAGAACAGGAAAACCTCAAGGTTGAATAAGTAGATCATTCTCTGTGCTCTTTATGGAAACATCCTCTTCTGAAAAAGGCTAAGTTCAAATAACTGGGTTCTAATCGGATAATTATACGTATAAATTGACAATTTAGGGAGGTACTAAGTTTCAGAGAAGCATTATCCATCATAAATATTCCTAATCAATGCTTGTTCATATTCCACGTCTAAAACATTTGTAAATATTTTCAAAATAAGTGAAAAAGAAATTGATTCGGTGTCGTAAAATAAACTGGAAATACTTCGGTTGTATTCGTAAGCATAACTTACTAAAAGCTAGCCTTGGACACGCTCAAAACACGCACAATTAAGATGAAAGAAAAAAAAAGCAACACAATCTTTCACTTGCACAACCTGAACGTAAAATTAATTCGTAGCCAAACTGTTTATAAGAAATATTAAGAAATGATCGGAGACAGTTATTCTGATGCTAGTCCATTTTTGTGGCATCAATTGATATTATTGTAATATGTACATCAAGGTTCTATTAATTCCACAACATTTATATGAACATGTGCAATTATTATGCACTTAGTAACATGGGCGTGTTGAACTATTCTCAGAGGTGGACAAACACTGATACGTTGCATTAAAACACTGATACACTGCATTAAAATACTGATCCTACACTGGATGTGACTGGCAATGATTAAATCTCTCAATAAATTAGGCAGCCTTTTCTAAAGGATGTGCGTGAAAGCATTGTGACTATCATTTCATTACAAAAATGCTTCCTATTTCATCACATGCCAGATCATTCGTGGGTTGTTGATGTTGGCAAGATATTCGCCTAGACTATAATTCGAGTCAGAATGTAAGGTGCTAGTACATGCTGCAGAACATTACTGATTATTGAGGACATTGATTGCAAATACACATTACAAAATGGATACGGAAGTAGAGATATAATATCCGGCAGTAGGAAGTTCAATGTAAAAATTAAATATGAGGAAGCAGTTTAGGGTGAAAATTTTGACTTGTAACATTGCGCAAACTTAGCTGGAAAGTACGAAAAAGTACGAATCCTGGTAGGACTTTTAGTAGCAACATCAACTATATGATCAGCATGTATAGTACATTATTGTAAAGTACATGCCAATACAATATTACTTAATCTTATTAAATATTATGATTTTTTTATCTTGGATAAGTATAAAGGGGCAAGGAATTGGGAGGAAATTAAAAACAGAGCCTTGCAAAACAAAGAAGATAAAACTGAAAAAAGGAACGAACTTCGGATTACCCAGTATCAAATAACAAAAGTATAGGACAATGGATATACTTATTGCAGCACACAAAATACGCACAATCTGTTCCATGTGCAGGTAATCACTAGATAGACCACACCCCTTAGCTCTCCGATCCTTCTCACGCATTCGTATCTTGCATCTTCCACATAGCAGTCACTGAGGTGCAAAGACAAGTTCTCAAGAAGGGGGTGTGGTATAGGGTGATGGCAATCCATCTGTAGCATCTCGTTCATGGGTTCAACCATTATTTATCCAGATAAACCGGTACTCATTTTCTCTTTGTCTCATTCCAGATGTACTCTATAGGCTCCTAGTGGTTAGGTAGATCTCCTCTGTTGGATACGATTAAATCCATTAGTGCTGGCCCCTCTCTGTGAATTCTTCTTTTGAAAATAACTCGAATGAGCCTGCTTTGATGTAAGTTTTATACCTGAGTTGTAATATAAATGCTTTTTGTAATATGGATCAGCTACCTGATTATCAAGTTGTTATGTGTAGGACAAAGCAGAGCGAGTTCAGTTACTTTCAAAACGAGAGAGGGCACAGAGAGAGGACAGCACTAATGGAGCTAATTGTACCCCGACAGAGGAGACCCACCCAACCACTAGGAGCCTAAAGGGTACACCTAGAATGAGACAAGGAGACGATGGGTATCAGTTTGTCTGGATAAAATAATGGTTGAACTCATGGACTAGCTGCTACAGATGAATTGCCATGGCTCTACACTACACCCTCTTCGAGATAACTTGTCTATGCACCTCTGTGACTGCTATGTGGAGCATACAAGATACGAATGCATGAGAAGGAGTCGAAGAGCTAAGAGGTGTGGTCAATCTAGTGATTACACAAATTGAAGAATAGATAGAGCAGACAGTGAGGAGTTTCTAGGAGGCGCTGAATGAGGTCATGAGTAGAGACAGAAGAGATATGATGATGTGAAGGAAAAGAATTTGATGTAACATCCCTGAGAACAAGTCGATAGTAAAACTTATCTTGGCAATCATCTTTTGGAGGAAGAATAACAACCCCTTTGAGGATAACTTATCCATAATTAAATAATTTGATCTTTTATCTATAATTTGCTATTAGAAGTATGCTTTATGCTAAATAATATTAAATTTTTATGCAATTTTTCTTAATTTGTAAAGGCGGGAACTCTTTAAAAGATAACACTAGAGTTTAGCACCACCCCCAAGATGAAGTGAACTGCTAGTTGTAAATTAATCAAGTGATTGTACAGTCATACATTCTTTTCAGCTAAGTTTAAGTTAAATTTATTTCTTCCTCTCCTAAATGCAAAAAGTTGTATATCACTTTCGCACTCGCTTTTCCTACTAGAGGGCCCAAATCTTCTTCAGGTGCTGAGAGTAGATTTTCAAGATTGTGATACTTCTCCATTAGAACATTCGCCTTGACCGATCCCAGTTTAGGAATGCTTTGCAACGCACTTAGGATACAAGTTTCAATTGGAATGGGCTTCAATTTTATTAAAAACGGATTGTTCCTCCGATTCAATTCCTCTTTAATTATCCTTCCTAGCAAATCAACTGCTTCCTTTTTAGACACGACCATCATCATGTTAACTTTATGTTCAATGACAATATACTTTTGCAATTGCATGAATTGTTCATCAAAATTTATAGACTCAAGCATCACCATGCCTTGGTTAACGGTTTTAAACTTGATTATTCGTGTTTTACATTCTTCCAAGTCAACTAAACTACTTTCATCGATATACATCACACCCTTGCCGTCCAAATACATGATATCGATTAGGCCGAGAGAACCATCAATATTTACGTGGTGCTTTTCGTTTAAAAGTTTGTGTAGTTCACTGCCAGAGAGTCGATTGTTGAGTAGCAGATACCCCGACGGGACTTGGTAGGTGCTGTACGGGTTGACTTTAGCTTTGGTTGCCATCTCGTGAGCTTAACAGCCTGTCATAGAAACGATAGCATTGGAAATAATTTAGGAATTTTAAAGCAATAAGGTTGCTCAGACAGTTCATTATATCGCTATATACCCTTCGCGTCTCTGGGATTCCTTCTCAGTAGACGTAATATACTCTAGCCCCGTAGCTAATACAAAACTTTTCCACAGGTAAATTTGTTTTTGAACATCATTTAATATCCCTACTGCACAGCTAACAATTAAACAAGTTTAATAATCCCATCTACTGCATGACCTAATAGTTATCAGAGGGATCTAGAGATAATTATCACTAAACTATTGAGAAAGTTTTCCAAGTCAGGTTAGCTACATCAGCGAATGCCCAACACTCCAGATTCTATCAGTTTGGATATTTTGGACGCAATTTCTGGGTTTTGTAAATGGTCCCTCAGAGCTTCCGGTGTATTTTGCATTTGCTGTAGAATCATTTGCATCGCTGGGTCGGATAATATTTTCTGAACTTCTGGATCTTTCATCGCATTCTTGCGCCTTTCTTCCGGGGTTTCCTGACCCGAAACATTCCTTAGTCCATTCTTAGCATCTTCTGATGTGGGATCGATGTCTAAAGCTTTTTCGTATGTATCCCGTGCAAGTCCAAATTCTTTCTTTGCAAGATGGCACCCCCCTTTACGAATGTACCCCTTGACAAAAGTAGGATCTAGCTGGATGCACTTGTCACAGTCAGTCATGGCAAGCCCGAATTCAGCTAACTTTGTGTAGCAAGCAGCTCGGTTTGAGTAAATCTTTGCATCTTCTGGATTGCGCTTGATCGCCTCTGTATAGTGCTTGATCGCTTCAGGGAACTTTCCCTGCTGGAAGCATTTATTTCCGGTTGATTTCTCCTCTGCTGCTTTTTCAGGATTGAGATAGGCTAGCCGTTCTTGCTCCTTGAATAGGGCTTCTACTTTCTGTTTCTTCTTCACTACTTCCATATTTCGATCCTCGGTAATCGATTTCTCATAGAATTTAACGGCATTCACGTAATCTTCCATTTTCTCGTATGCAGTCCCCATTCGTTGGTAAGCACGAGCGATTAATTTAAAATCAGCTCGCACTTCTCGTCCCTTTTCAACTGCATCCGCACAGATGGCAATACATTCATCGTATTTCTGCTGTTCAAGATAAACTGCTGCTTTATTACTCAGGATTGCGATGTTAGTCTGGTCGAGGTCAAATGCTCTATCGTAATGCGCAATTGCTTCTTCGAAGTCTCTCTTCTTATACGCCGCATTTCCTTCAGCCTTCGCGGCATCTGATGCCATTCTGTTTCCTGGATTCGCTTCAGCCATTTGAAATTATAATGAAAGAGAATATCGTATAGGAATCCCTAACCAAATACACTACAGCTTTTGTATAGATTAGACCAAGGTCTAAGAACATTCTAGAAACTACATATCATACTCTATTAGCATTATCGAAGTAAAAAGAACTTCGAGAACATTCTAGAAAACAAAAGATTTCAGACAATTCTAAGTTATTTCACATAATCATTTAATTCTTTTACAAAAGAGAAACAAAATAAAGTCACACCAATTAACCTGCTCATACCCAGTCTATATTAAATTGAAATGTTTAACTATTTCTGTCTGCAAAGTTAATCTTGCCAGTACGATTCAAGCGTTGGATTAAATCGGTGTTCTCAAAGGCCAGCCCAGGTGTCAAAACTCCTCCGTGCACACCAATACTGGTGACGATTCCATTTCTTTCCTCTAAGAGAGTGAGCACACATTGGATACAGATAGCAGAGGTTGTGACGTACCCGGGTTCATGACCTGAAACTTCCACTACCCTATTTCTAATATTTCCAGTTGCTAGAACACATTCATGGATAAAACGAAACCTAGCACGTTTCAACTCATTCTCTGTCGGTTCCACATGTGAGAAGACGCCAAATGAAAATAACCTTGGATGTTTTAAAAGTAAATATTTACCAAAACAAAGTTTTGAGATGAAAAATATTATTGAAGTCCATATCATAATCAAAACAGTCCAGAATATGTTCTTGACAGATAAATAGAGAGTGTAAGTCAGCTGAGCTCTACTTTCTAATTTCGCCATTTCCGACTGAGTATAGTTAACACAGGAGACATCTACATTCTTGAAAGGAAGGCACCATTTTCTGAGAGAGTAATTATAATGAAGTCTTTCTCTACCAGTGTCTAGGTCCAACTTCCTATTAGGCCTCCTATTTCGACTTAAAGTCTCGACTAGTGTATGCCAGGTCCCATAGTTAAATCGCTTCACGTTCTGTAACTCGAGGTAACTGTGTATATGCGAAATTTGAGCAGGTGCGAATGAGTTTTTCGCGAAAATCACGCCTAAGTCAGCTGGTACACAGTCCACTCCACATGCTGGAATTATAAACACTCCATTTTCTCTTGCCTTTTCTCCAAATTTTGCACGTATTTTCTCGAAAAATAATACTTCACCGCTAACATCAACATAGTCACAACCGAATTCAACACACACACTCACAACCAACTCTCCACCATACAACTGATAAGGACCAACACAGTTGATTAAAACTCGCGTTTTTGTGCACATTTCAACAATAGAATTTCTATCTTCATAATTGGCACTGATTACTGCAACACACTCTGGTAGTGAGAATTCTCTGTGAAGAGATTCGAGCTTGTCTCTGTTACGGCCAGCTATTCCCCAACTAAGTTGCAATTGAAAGTGTTCCAAGGCCTCCCTCACTATGTATCTCCCTGTAAACCCAGTAGCCCCATAGATTATGACGTCATAAGGTCGAATGTTGGGTTGAATACATGCCATCCTTGTACACATAATTGTAAGGGATAATATCAAAGAACTGCGAATATTTTGATTATTTACCTTTTTTATTTCAGCATAAAGGCTAAGAAATTTTGGCGTTCAATTTTGTTATAAACTGTATAAACATACTTTTCTTAAAACACAATTTCTAAAGGCATATTTGCTTAATAATTAAACGCTAATTGTTTTGAAAATATTAAATCCAGTCTCTGCGGTAGAGACCATCACCCCAGGAAGTTGAGGATGCCAGTGCACCTCTTTAATCTGCTTCTGTCCCTTGTGTACAAACAACAACTGGGGCGGGGTACTAGCATCCTCTTCTTGGTTGGCGTCCGCATCTCCAGTGACGTCACGCTCCACTGATAGATCCCACTGTGTGACCTGATTATCCTCGCCGCTGGCTGCAAACACAGGTGAATCGACGGGATGCCACTCCACAGACGTAATCGGCCCGGAATGCTGCTTAAACAGAGCAGCAGACTTCCCACCCTCACGTATACTCCTCAGATCCCACACCTTCACAATCCCGTCGTCTCCCCCACTGATAACAAGTGGTTGATGCTTATTCCATGAAATAACATTAACATCCACTTCATGTGCTTGTGTGGTCAGCATGCAAGCCTTGCTAGGCAAGGCTCTTATATCCCAGACACGAATGGTCCCGTCACAGCTACAAGAAGCGAAAACCGTCGCTTCGTTTGGACTCCATTGAATGTCCTCGACACTCTTAGTGTGTGCTGTGTACGCACGTTGGTCTATGTTCCAACCGGTTTCTACCGGATGCCACAAATGGATGTTCTTCTTACAGTCACCGGTTAATAGTCTACCTGGTATATTTCGCGACCAATCCATCGCGAAACCTTCTGATTGATGTCCCGCGAAACTGAAGATAGGATCGCACTTTATTCGCTCGTCTGTTGGACCCGAAACCGAGGCTTCAACTGCCGCGAAATGCTTATCTAGATGGTAAATATTTACAACACCCAAATCCGACCAAGTGCTCACAATGCATTTTTCAGGAATGTTCGCGTGACGCAATCTATTGACACCTCCGTTATGCGATATGTTTATATTCTCCAGCTCAGGACGATCGTCATAGAACTCATTTGAGCCATCAGACGAATCACTGCTCTCCTCTCGCTCCTGTACCTTCACGAGGTTGTGAAGCTTCATCAGGATGAGAGAGTTCAGCGATGGCAAGCTAGGACTCGTCGTGCCTAAGAGATCAAATAGTTTATAACAACCCATACAACCCAGCACAATTCAAAGATGTATAGAGACCTCCAATTAGGTAGAGGGAGAGTGGGTAGTGCAGTCCAGCGGAGTTGGAAGGGTGTGGCAGAATATCGAAGGTGAGGCAAGGGATTCCAGTCTGCATTGCGTGGTAGAGATGGTACGCAGAGCTATCGTACGTCAGTTCTTCTTCTGAATCGAACTTGGAAGCATCCGGATTAGGTTTCTGGGGTGCATTCACTTCAGCCATTATAGATGACGTGACTAAAATTTATGATGAATTCTAAATGTTTAGCAACAATTAATCATATTAAAATTATTCAATAAATAATAATCTTCTGATCCCAATAAGATTCGTATTCGGTGAAAACATGTTTAATACTTTCTTCTATAAATAATGAACTGTACTTGATATAAATATGTATCTATAACTGATTCCCCTAAAAGCAACGCACACACTCATATACCATTCTCAACACAACGATTAATTAATAACATTATAATATTAATAATAATATACTGACTTTTACATTCTTGTAAAATCATACAATGTCACATGATAAAATGAAAAGGCCTAGCTAATCAAGCTTGAAAGTGTTTCCTTCAATCCTTTTCCACCGAAACATCTGCTTCTTTTTCGCTTTTTTTATCCTCACCACCTTCCAGTGGAATAGTTAAATTATCCATGGTCAAGACTTCGTGTTTCAATGCAAACTTTGTGAAACGTTCACATAATTTCGTTTCGCTTTCATAAGCATCAAACAGTTCTTTATGTTTGAAGTATGCGTGTGCGAATATTCTATAGATTCTCCTCGCTGTAGCTTCGATGCGTTGCATAGAGCTAGGTTTTACTGTAACGCGACTAGGAAAAAGTTTGGAATTGTTCAGAACGGAACATGACCCGTCCAATGTGTGTAATACATAGTCTATTGCCGAACACTCTTTCGGTTTCTTATGCGCCGCGCACAAGTAAACCTCCTCTCCATCCGCTTGCATATTGACACACTGTGTCGGTAGACAATGCGTTTGCAAGCGGACAACAAGTGTATTAAGCTGGAGGCAAACTTGACGTATGTGTTCATAGACCCAGAGTTCTTCCTCTATCCCAGGAGGGCACTCGATGAGTGTGTCGATGTCCTCATGATGTTCACGTTCTAACTGCTGTATGTGAAGCTGTACAACTAGAACCGTATCCAACTCTAAAGGGTTGTACTCCCTCCAATTATACAAGTCGTCCCGCCTACATCCCCTTCTGTTCCTGAGAAGAGATTCAGCCATGAAGTGATTGTGTAGAACGGGATTCTAACCAAAGTTCACTTTGAAAGTATAAATATAATTACACGACGACGCAATGTTATTAGAGTATTGAACTAGTAATTACAGACATCTTATCTCTCTCAAATAGATTCAAACATGTATTAATATAGCATCTCGTTAGAAGATAAGGAATAATGTGAAATCCTATATCTACATTCAGTCTCTGATTACATGTGTGGCGTGAAGCATGATCTTTAATCAAGACAAGAGGGAGGGAAAATTATAAATTTAGAACATCGGATTCGCCCAAAAGGTTCTTACTGCTGGTATACGTATATTATACATTCCATTCCCCCCTACTACGTCACCATAGTAACTTAAGTCATTATAAGTGATTATTGCGACAAAAATGAAGTTAGAAATTCAAGGATTCTAAATTAAAACTAGCCTATCAAAAATAGAAAGAAGCTAAAACGAGACAACTCTCCTTTTCTTTTTACGATTATTTGGAGGGAGATTATGAATGGATGTATGATGAGTGATAAGTTTGCAGGTGCAGGTAACGTTGAGATCAAAATCTGTATACCCGAAATGAGGCATGAATGCAATTTGACCTTGCTCCGTAACAACAATAGGCAGAGATAACCGATAGTGGATTAGCGGTAACTTTGCGGCTTTCACTCTCCGAATAGCACGGAAAAGAAACGTTTGATCCGTCCTTCGCATGCCTCTGATAGTAAAGGTTCCACTCGTGGGGAGATCAGGGTCTCTCTGAGAGAGAGTGATCAAATAACGGTTGTCCCAATTCAACGTTTGTCCAACTTGAATCTTGAGCGTTTCATTTGTATGAACCTTACCGAAATACAACTTATCTGAACTGGGAATGGCAGTAGCAATTAAGTAGTGTTCCAAAGATCCTTTGAAGAAGGGAGAATTTCCTTTAGAGTGGAATAACTTTGTATAAGCTACATTGGAGTTCTTTGATGCAAAATGTCTCTTCGAATCTGGAGAATAGTTAAAAAAATTCACCAATTTCGAAAGCACCCTGATTGCAATCGGCCTTGGCAATTCGCGAAATGTAGACAATTTGAAGTAATAATAACCGTGACGAGGCTCAAGAAAGCAATTATCTTTTAAGAACTCAACCACTATCGCACTCGTTTCTGCACAGAACACGCTAGAAAAGCTTATAATCTCGCTGAGAGTAGTCACTAAACTTTTATTTTCCGAAAGTACGTGTCTTAAAGTGCTTCGTTTGAAAAGAGGCGAGAAGTTAGTTTGATCTGTGACCCATTTTAAATTCATTTCATTACAAACCAGCTTCAACTCTTCTTTTTCCACCTCTAAGAAAGGCCTCAATACAGCCACGTCAGGGTACGAAGTAAATACCATATCCGGCAACATCCCGTGCAGCCCATCGAGGCTACTACCCATGCAC
The DNA here is from genome assembly GCA_963281255.1 of Aphrocallistes beatrix. Classification (NCBI taxonomy): domain Eukaryota; kingdom Metazoa; phylum Porifera; class Hexactinellida; order Sceptrulophora; family Aphrocallistidae; genus Aphrocallistes; species Aphrocallistes beatrix. The sequence continues at coordinate 4,123,250 of OY725500.1, read as the reverse complement.
AAGCGATGCAAACTTGTCTCTACCTTATCGAAGTGGTGGTGCGCTGTGAGTAGAATGTTTATTCTGTTGAGTTGGCAATATGAAAGTAAGCGTTCGTAGCGCGCTTCTCGTCCTCTCACCTCGAGTTTATTGATCGGGGGAAGTTCTTTGAACGGCCAATTAACAGTGAGGATTTTATGCGTAATAAAATTGTGTTTTTCAAGGATCTGTTTTACATGTAGCGCCTCGCTAGCACTCTCATTCCTGAAGCGATGATCCACTGTGAGGATGTGTATGGAATTTGGGTCGAAATAGGATTGAGTTGCCATTGCTAGAGCGAGACTATCGGCCCCACCTGAGACTGCCACGGCCACCTGGTCTTTTGGTTCACAATTTCGTAAACGCATGAATTTATGAAAATTCTGACAGATATGCTTCATTCTTATTAATGTTATGATGGTAATTCGGTTACTAATACTTCCCTAATCAGCAAGGAACACAAATTTTGTATATACATAATGTGGTTAAACCAAGTAAAAAGAGTTGAATATTTATAAGCAACCTAGTTGTATAATCGTTATAAATTCACATCAGATAATATAAAAAGGGTCAATTTTTATTGAAATAGTTAGAACACATCGAGTAACTATCAAAATTCAGGGTTTCTCCTTGGTGACTAGCTCCTCAGTTTCAATCTTCTTCACGTAATTCCCTGGGAAAACACCGCTCTGTTTAGTTTCCATATTCTTTCCACGATACCATCCATCTTCCATCACGTCAGTCACAGCAATGACATGACCTGTTTTTAGCTCGACTTCGTCTTCATTCGAAGGCGCGAAATCAAACAGAGCTTCGTAGAGATCGCGCGTTTTATCTGGAGCGCCGAGAAAACTGATTTGCTTCCCTTTCGTCTTTCCAGAGTCTTGATGCACGCAAACTAGAACACTGCCGTCTGAATGCTTCACAAAATTTGTGTTCGTTACCTTTTCTAACAACGTTTTTGGTCCTTGCTTAGCAGCGGCTTGATCTGAGTCGGGAGGACTCTTCTTTTCCGTACTCATTGATCGATGAAAATAAATATCTAAGTACAGAAATGACGGTATTATTTTCTATGGTTGTGGATATGAATACCGAAGCCTTAAACTCAGTTAATATCCATTTGAATGGTTCACAAATCCACAAAAATGGCAGCACATCCATTGTTAAGAAGGTGCCACATTCCAGAGAGCTTCGCATCACTCAATCATTGCTATTGAAATAATGCAAACACGGAAAAGCCAAAAATAAAATAGAAATATAATTGAAAACAAACACGATTAATAAAGAATAATAAATTTATAGATAAAAAAGTGATATTTTACCTAAAGGGGAAGTGAGTTACTGGTTCAAAGATTCTTGAGTAGATTTCGGTCTCCTCGGTATAGGTTCATATGCCCAACATTTGTCCGGTAACGAATTATTCCAAGCTAGCCAGTCGATGAATTCATTCAGCTTCAAATACCCGACACTGTTGTACTGAAATATCTTCTCTAACTCACCCAAACATTCCTGAATGCTGTCTTTCAAGCGGAAGAATGAACTATTCGTCACTTCAGACAACATTTCCTTTAAGTTGCTCTTACTGACCTTTCCGGATGACTCTTGAAACTTTTCAAAGATAATGGTCAGCTTCTGTCTTTGCCTCAAAGCCTGGTCATCCAGGAGGAATAGCCAGCTACGCTTGAAACTATTCCACCAAGAAACGAAATGCTTAAAACTGAAAGAGTGATCTGTTCCAATCATTGCCTCGGCAGACACGATCTCATCCGTCTCCACTTCATAGCCTAGCTTGTAACAGAGCTCATGCAGGTCCACATTCTGACTGGTGCCTTGTTCTTCTAAATGCGCGAAAAACACCGCTTGTGCTAAGAAAATTTTACTCTCTCCACCATTCTCAGTCGCGGTCACACACCCCTCAATGCATTCCTTCCGTCTGGCAATCTCCTCACTGAAACGCGTCTGCCATTCTTTATAATACTTCTGGTCCACCGGTCGATACCGGCCCCAAACTCGAGAATCCTGCATGGAGGCGTGCAAGATGTCTTGCTGCGATATCAACACGTGCTCCACAAACTCTGTGGCCAGCGAGTCGATAATGCTCGCTTGTTTTGTATGGATTATCAAGGAGGCATCGCTACGGACTAAAATCAACTCTGATTTCTCCTGTGAGCTGTCCCAGTCCACTTCTGAGTAGGAGATTGTTTGGATACCTTTAAGGTTTCCATCTTTTATCAAATGGAAACCGCCCTCGTTCAGACCTAGAATGATCGGAACCTTACTCGATGTTTTCTGAATAAATCCGTGGAAGAATGAAGCGCCATAGTAAGGCCATTTCCAGCAAATTTCAAGATAACTTCGATACAAATCGTTCGCTGCGCTCCCCTCATATTCACTTGATAGCTTTTCATACATCTTCAAAAGTTCAATCTCAAGTTTTTCACTCGGAAAAGTTTTAATCACTCGAGCGGGTAGCAATTGAGACATTTCCTTGGCAATTGATCCAATTTCACACTTCTCAGCCTTGTAAGCGCCGAGACTAATTAGAAGCTGGAACGAAGCTAAGCGAATCGCTTCTGAAACACTGCAAAGATAGCGCCCATTGACAACGTGCGTTTTTGCGTCCCAGTACAGAAATGCCAGTGCCTTCTCATTATCAGCTGATTTCTCACAATCAAGGAGTAGGAACAGGTTGCGCCGGAAGTAAATACTTGGCCTCTCCCTCTGCGGGCTCTCAGAAAACACGCGTGAAATGCCTTGGAACTTTGATAGGATTTGCAAAGGTTTGTCGCTAGGAAGCAATTGTAGATGTATCGTCTGTGATTCGAGCCAAATCGCGAAAAAATCAACCGATTCATCTTTCGGAAGTTCCAGCTTCTCATACAGATCGTATAAGATATCGTCTACAGTCGTTTGCTTGCCGAAGGGCAGAGTCAACATTTCAGAATTCCCATCTATGAAATTGATGTTAACCTGTGCAGAAGCGCGATTAGTAATACTCATGAATCGTTTATTCTTCTTCCTCTGTCTCGCCACTTCATTCATGTTCTTCCCCTGTATGTACGAGACGTACGCCTCATTCGCAGCTAGTCTATAAGCCTCAGTCAAATTCCTAGCGTTTCCCTCCAGCAGTTTAGCCACTACCTCCCAATCCTTTTGTTTTGCATCTCGACACAATTCCAACGCATTTTTACCCTCGTTATCTGTAGTGTTACGTTTCACCTCTCGATACTGCAGTAGAAAAGCCACAATAGCAGCATGACCATTCAGAGCTGCGAAATGTAACACATTTGACCCGTTATTAGTCGCAATATTTACACTAGCGTGACCTTCCTGGATGAGAATCTTAACGGCAGATGTGTGTCCATGCCATGCGGCGTAATGAAGAGAAGTCCAGGAGTCAGAATCCAACTCATCCGCCTTGTACCCATGACGCAATAGGTTTTTCACACTCTCATCGTCACCTTGACAGGCCGCGCGGTGCAAAGGGTACTTCTCTAGCCAGGAACCTTTCGCGGTTTCTAGCAACTGACTGGCACTTTCTATCGAGAGCAGTGCATTCTCTCCGATATTCTCGTAGTCAGGCGCTTTTTTACCGTAACCGGGGTTTAGCACACACCGCTTCACATTCTGTCCGAACACGAGGCCCGACTCGAAGAGAGGGTTCAACAGCGCGCGGTCAGCTGGGATAAAATCTCCTTGTATCCTCCTCTCCAGGCTCACCCCCTCCTCGCTGGGTGTACGTGTGAAAAATCGCGAGGTATCACCTGTGGCAGATCTGCTCATACGCGACAGAATATCTGCGTCGAATTGTGGGTTGCGAATGGATATTTTCACACGAGAGAGAGCTGACTCTGCGAAAATAATCGGTAGAGCCTGCGGAATCGCGTGCTGTTGCCGCAACCATCTATCCAAGCTACTTATCATCTCCCGAACGCGCCCTAGGATGGGCAGTTCGTCTGCATACATCCCGTGCAGGGTCTCCTGTAGGTTCCTGAAACAGGGGTAATGGTGTGTGTTAGGGAAACTGTCGATGGCAAAAGAATTCGAGTGACTGACTGGGATGACGTAGAATAAGATTATCATCGATTCGGGAGAGATTGGTTTAGTGTTTGGACTGGGATCTTTTTCGCCTCCGTGTACGGAAATAAACACTGCACGATGTCCTTTTATACCTTCCAAGTTAGGCTGTCGCGCGCCTTCGATGGTGGTCAGCAATTTCCGAGTGTAATTCTCGAATTCCTCCAGTAATGACAGACTCGGACTAAGGTTCGCATTTTGAGGACAGGCATACACGCCATAGAAATTCTGCATAGCCTCGTTGAGATTCTTTGTCAGCAGAATTTCATAATCTCTAGGGTTGTACTCAGTCGGGCCGTCTCTCTGTAGGGGAAATCTCCTGCGGAGGAGAGTACAGGCTAGGGAGAGGAACACGCGTGGACTGTTCTGCTTCGCGTTGATGGTAGAATCTGGAGACTTCTGTTGTTCTTCTGTCTCTGATGATTTATGCATTACTCACTGTGGGAGTATTTTAGAGAAGTGCTATGGATATTGAAAAATGGCTCAATAAATTGATTTATGGAAATCCCTTTGATTTATTTTGTTCTGAAATTAGGTAAACAGTTATCCATAGCTCACATTTCATTTTGTGGTATAACCTCTATGGTTCGTAGCGAAATTATCAACAATGATATTCATTTAGGAAAATAACCAAAAAGCCTAAATATAATTCCTTGATATACAATTTAATGGCCAGCCTACCCAATCCTAAAATAGAGAGTGAGGCTTAGGGAAATGAGTTCTACTGCTGCTGTGTAGAGTTTCCGTTGTAAGTATTGTTATCATCTTCCTTGTCTTCAAGATCCGTAAGTCGGTACATATTATGCCTTCTATTCACAGCACGTGTTGAGGTGTTGTTTTTCGCGTGTGCTGTTATACCGCGGTTTTCTTCAGATGTTTTCGAGGGAGATATCTCGGCTTGAGTTAGGTTTGCTTGCGCTCGGTCTGCAGGCTGTTGTGGGGTGGAATAATTACGCGTAGAGAAGAAATAGGCGTATAATGAGATGAGCAAAGAATATATAGCAGTGACAAATCTCCAAATGATAGAGAAAGTACTTTTGACTTCATTAATCTTCTCTCGGACGAAGAGACCAGTGCCCGATTGAATGTCAAGTTGTTGAAGGGTCAGTTTATCTTGATCGGATTGAAATTCCATTCTCGGATGCGGGCGGATAATTACGAGGCCTTTGGAATTTGGTAAATGAGTTTGAAGGAATAGTTTCAACTCTTCTAAAGTGGTGCCAGCTTCGAATGAATGTGAAACTTGCGAACCGTTGGGGAGAGAAAACTTCAACCGACAAAGATTTGAAGTCTGTTTCTTTGGGAGCTCTTTGCTTTCGATCGGATGGGTAACTAAATTATCGGCAGAGATGGGAACTGTAGGAGATTTTTGGGGTGATTTAACGGTCAATTCCTCTCCAATAGCTTTATTGTCTGGTGTGGGTAGTTTCAGTAATGCATTGAGGGGGTAGTAGCCTTGATTTTGATCTCCTCGATTCAAATTCTCAAATGAAAAATTGAGAACTTTTAGAAAAAGTTCTTGCGAAATTTCTCCTTTCACTACGTCTAATACAATACCGTCAGCAGAGATAAAACAAATAAGTGGGGGAGTGCCGACAAGGTAGATTTGTCTGAAATTTTCGTATTCTCTACTATTTGTCGAAATTTCGAGCGTTACGCCATTCATTTCGCTGATTCTGGATTTCACATTAGCCGAATTGAACACTTCACGATAAGCTCCTTCATTCGATATTACAATTATCAGCAAACTATTTTTCAACTTTACTTCTTCCAGGCGATTCTGAACAATATTCTCTGACATCGTAACTAAACACAGAAGATTGTAAGTAGATTTCAAACTGGACTAATAGAGTATATTTTGAGTGTCCCAGGACTTAACGTTAAATTTCAACTGGAGACTGGATATTATCATAAATGTGCATTATTGTAACGATCGTTCAATACATTCAGGTGATAACTGCCGCGATCACGATGGCCCTGTTTTGACAGAAATGGTCCCCTCTGCAGAAATTGTCCGGGGGACCATTTCTGACAAAACAGCCCGTTTATTTTGTGTAATACACAACTAAGCATATTTTGTGGAAAAATAGTATTCATGGTTGCATATCTACTAATATACATATATGCGATTCAGCTATAAATTTGATATCGACATTGTGAACTATATACGTGGGGGTACCACAAAACTTTCTATAACGTCCAGGTCGAGGAAATATAAATCAATTTATTCAAATGATACAACGTAGAAATAAGGAATTTATGTTAAAATTACGTAAATCAAACTTCAAGGTAAATATTTATCTAAAATATAATTGAAAACTAATATTATTGCAAGATAATCGCTCAACTAAGGCTCAAAAGTGTCCATGTCAGTATATTCTAGAAGTTTCAGACAAGTGCAACGGGCTCTTATCCACAAGACACAAAATTAACATGATTAAGTGCTAAATAGCTCAGCAGCATGTACAGGAAATAGGACATACATTGTGGATTGACGTTAGATTCGCTTGCATTTCTTATAACAGTACTGTGTCATGTTTTTTTGTGCAGTGAGCATGAAATTAGTAATATTTTTATTCAATAACGCTTGTATTTGCCGACTCTTTATTCACGAATTTAATCAGGGCTTGCTGTATCCTTGTTTGATATTTGAAACTGAATGCATCAGTTTAAGTCTAGCTGTGAAAATATTGAAAGTAAATATTTGAACTATGACGAGGAGACCCATGTGCCATGGTTTACCCAGTGTCCCGTTCTGTCCTCTTCTCAGTGGAAAAGAAGGAGCAAATAAACTAACCCGTCTAATAACATCAACGCCATTCCAAGTTCATATATTTATTATAAAGAGAAAACTGATTATTTGTGTGGGAAACATTTTGGATTATTTCGTCGATATGCATTAGATTACATAATAAGCTAGTGTAGATATTGTTTTGAATGTCCATTTCAGCAAATTCACTCTACTGGAAGTTCCATAATACACTGTCAAGTACTTGCTAGTTCTTGTGGAGTCTAATAGTGCATGATAAATATGCGACAAGCTAGTTGACAAATTATGTAGATCATAGAGGAATTACGGATGTTAGTTAGGCATGTGAAAGAAGGAACATAAGATTCCGTGGTTTAGATATATAGAATCCTGTCTTACCTCCAGCTGTGAATAAATTAATAGTATTTACAAGTAAAATCAAAACCAAAAATTTTCGAAATAATATCCTTTATAACAATATTCAAGTATCTGTGAGAGACCTATTAAATAAAAGCAAACAAGCAACAACAACATTAACGAAATAATTCGAGCAAAACGCATCTTACTATTCCACTTATTCTAGTCTTTACCATATTGAAGAATTCTCAAACGCTACATCTAGCATCATAATTCCGTGATGAGTTTACATTTTTGTCTGAGACTCGAACTTGTCTAGGTTACCGACTAAATTATTTGGTGTGCCAATAATCAGCTTTTTTCAATAAATTCGTTAAATCTACAAATAGATAGTATCTATGTATGGTTCTCAACTTTTTTCGCTCTACAGATCCCTTTTGATTAACATAACGACAATAGCTTACACCTTTTTATGAGCTTTCGACGGCCCAATTTTCCAAATCGAGTTTTAATACTATCGATTATCTGATTTCACAAAAATGTTAGGAGCGATTTTATGACGACTCTGATATGTTTAAAATTGTGGACATAGAGTAAATGTATTGACTGGAGCTTGAGACATATGAAGATGCGTAGTGTTTACTCTCAAGTTCTCTGCACACTCAAATGTTATTGTCATGTGATATACCTATTCAGTGTCGAATTATTGTAATTGAAAGTATGAAGTATATACCTCTTCAAACTACTTCGCTTTTATAAATTTCTGGTTAGTGTGTCCTCATGCCTATGCTGTTTTTTGTGGATCTGAAGAAATCTTTTTATAACACATCAATGTTTGTATCACTGCAAACAACATTATCAGAGTCATTTGCAGACTTATAACTATTTTAAGCCCTAATAATTATGAACCTGTGGAAACAGTCATCTCCTCAATGTTCCTTTTGGTCCCCTTCCTAAAAGTCGATCTGTCGGTTATTATCAATTTATAACAGGATAAGTTTTGGTTATACTTATCATTGAAAGCTTTTATAATTATAAATTTCATGGGGTTTTATTCCGCAAAATAATCGATATATACAGTAATACCGGTTAACTAAACTTTCTCAGGAAGAGGTGGATAATTGGCTATGCGTTCATATAGTATTAATGCAAGGAGTGTGTCCCAGCGTCAGCTCCTCTTCCTTTAATAATCGGATAACTGTTTAGGATCATATATGTAATTGAAAGTTAAAATGTGAACATAATAATGACAACTTCTCAGTATGCCAAATTTGCATGATTGGATTAAATCGGTATTGTGCAATAAGTGATATCTTCCAAGCTCATTAAGTTTACCCGAATCAATACAGGGAATGCTTAAGAATCGCACATGATTAATAATCTAAAATGAGATCTAAAGGCACATAATGAGAGCATTAGAGATAATAATGGTGCAATTACCACAACAAAAAATTTCGGCTGCCTGGCTCATGTATTTGAGAGCATCGTATAATGGCATAATGTCTCAAATTAATTCTAGTTCTACTCATTTCCACCATTGATAATGATTCGTGTGATTCTTATCATGAGTTAATTCTAAAATTATATTTAGCAATCTTAAAAAATTTAAACTTGCAAAAAATACAAAATTCGCAACAGAAATCTTAAAATGCTCTGCCATCCTCAAATTTTTGCAACAACTTTGTTAGGATAAAATGAAGCCAATTCCATGGTGTTGATAGCTTTACTAAATGCGAAGAAACCGAATGAATATATTTTTTAAAATTCTTAACTTATCTTTAATGAAGACAATGTTACAAACACTTAAGTAATGTACGTGTTGCACATATCCACATCATTTCATATCCACATTATGTGAATATACGTAATGCATAAATTTTCAATTGAGTACATGCATGGTACAGGTAATTTCAACTTAGACAACTGGAGAAAGAAGTAGTCCACAGAGTTGTCCAGTGGACGCTTGGGGATATTAGAGAAATAATATGTCGCTTTCTTGTTTTCTACTAAGTATGCTCAATTGTCCTGTGTCTACGGTTAAATTAATGAAACCAGAACTGTAGCAGAAATTTTGGCTTGTAATAAATATAATTTACTTCGTATTAAATCAACTAATCCTGAATACTTTATCAATAAATGCAGTGATTTCTCTCCTGATCCAGAGGAACATTGAAAGTGCAAACTAGTCGATCGTGTCAATTATGCCAACTTAATCCATGGGAAACTTTCTTGTAATGCCTCAAGTTTTCATAAGTATAAAGAGGAATGTAAATAATATAAATTTAGAAAAAAGAAACACATAAAAACAACAACGAAAACAAAATGTGCATTTTATTTTTCACACTTGATTGTTCTGAAAATTGGACAAAGAAATATAAATTCATTCTCGCATCAAACAGAGATGAATTCTACAAGAGACCCACACAAACTCTGTGTCACTGGGAAGACCATGAAGATATCATCGGTTCACATGATCTCAAGAAAGGAAGGGGACAGGGAACTTGGTTGGGACTCAACACAAAGACTGGTCATTTGGCTGCAATCACCAATTACAGAGTTCCATTCGCAGAGAAGGAGAAGGTCAAGAACCGTCTCCCTAGAAGTAGAGGTCTACTTGCTGCAGATTTCCTCATAGAAGAAGATTCTCCTGAAGCATTTGCAGACGGGTTTGTGAAAGAGGGAGATGAGTATGCAAAGACATCGATGCTATTAGGAGATCTCACAGCGAAACCTAACTTGGTTTGCTGCACCAATGCAGAGGACGATATACCACCAACCACCAAAATCCTACCCAATTCAGGAGTTCATGGACTCACCAACAAGACAATTGACTACCCATGGCAAAAGCTAGAGTCAGGGAAAAAAGAATTCGCCACTGCCATTGAGAACTCCACTGACCACGATGACCTTGTCTCCAGACTTTTCGATGTGATATCAGATAGAACAACATACAATCCAGATCCCACAGTGGAAGATTTAGACTGGACACCAGAATGGAAAGTCCCTCATTCAGCTGTGTTTGTACAAGACCCCGTGAATGGGGCTGGAACTCGAACACAGGCTGTTATCCTCATTGAGAATGATGGTCAGGGTGTCTACTATGAAAAGTCACTTGTGGAACCTATAGATCCCAATCATCTTGTTTGGGAAGAGAAATCTATCACATTTAAATTGCCTTCATAGTTAAGTGCCGCTTAAAACCCTCCGTTGTTCCTGGAATGTGTCGCGTCATTTCCGGTTTAAGCCATTTTGGGTGGATAAGCCATAAAAATTCGGGGTATTTACTATAAATAGAAAAAAACAAGCCATCCGGGGGTGCTATACTTATACTTTTATTTCTTATATTGCTTGCAGCTGCTGAAATTAAAATTGTGTTATAAAATCCCAGATTATATGTGCTGTACAACTATACTAGCTTAATTAAGGGAGCTGTAACTACATATTACAGTATAATTTTGTTAATACGAACATCAGCAGGGGACGGTCGAAACTTATATTAAAACGTATTATCCCGAATTTGTATTAACCCGAGTGATTTACATGTATTTTCCTCCGTAGAGAAAAAATTACTAGATCTTATGACATTATTCCCGATTTTCCAACAAAAACTGCCTCCTTCTTAAGGAATTAATAATATTGCAGATGTGGTCTACGTATATGTAGTCATTTTTACTAATTAAATATCAGGTTATTTCCAAACTAATAATTCAGTATTAACATGCATTTGAGAGCATCGTTTTAATTTGTAGGCAGTACATGTATAATCGTATAATGATCCAATCTCTCAAATTCAATGAGATATCTTCATCACTTATACTTAGCTATTTACCAAATCTTATGACATTATTCCCGATTTTCCAACAAAAACTGCCTCCTTCTTAAGCTTAAGGAATTAATAATATCACGATGAGGTCTATATGTAGTCATTTCTATAATTAAATATCTGGTTATTTCCAAACGAATGATTCAGTATTATACAGATAAACGTGGTTGCCCTGTAATTCACATGTGAAAGTTTAGGTTCACATTTAAGGTTCACACTTAAATGTTAAATTACTACGTAAATGTTTCAATAAGACGCTTATTGAAGTTGGAAAGTGTAGTATTCCTGTGATTTTCGATTTTTTTTTTGTGGATATGCAGAACATTTTCTTTCAATGTAGATATTTTCTTTGTTAACTAACATTTTCAGCTGATGAAGTAGATATCACTTTCAGCCGAATTTATTCGAAGCTCGTTTACAGGATAAAATACTGAAAGTTACAATTATAGATAAAATTCGCTTCTTGAATCTGGTTCCATACTTGATGATACCTTCATTACCTTGTACTTTGTAATTATGCTTGAATGCTATTAGAACAGTGATACTCATGATATCTTATAATAGCACTACATATATAGAACAAATTATGTGATGTCCCATCCCTGTTGATTGAGATACTTTCACACTGATACTCAGCCATTTTACCAGATCTTTTAGGAATTCCCAGATCTTATTAGATTATGTCCCAACAAAACTACACCTTTCTTAAAGTAATTAATACGTGATATTAAATCTACAGAAGAGGTTTTGAACTCATAGAGCATGATCTATAATGAGTAAATATCAGATTATTTCCAGAGAAGTGTTCTGGGACCTTTTTCTCTGATCGACTTAAACTTAAACTTAACTTAAACTAAGTATTTACTTAGTTTTGGTTGAATACTTAGTATTTACTAAGTTTTTTAGCTTAAATTAATATATTTTTAAGTCGACTTCGAAGCTGACTTAACTCACAATTTTATAAAGAAAATATTATTATACATCCTTGTAAAGGGAAAGATGTGACAATAAATGTAATATTAATTATTGGTAAGAACAATACGGTCCAATTTTATCGCAATTAGAACTCTATCTATTTGTTGTAGTCACCATTATCTGTAGTATGGTTTTGCGACATTGATTTGATTTACAGTAATTACCACAAAGATGTCTTCATCCTCAATATCTTATGTAAACGTGAAGCTGCTGAATAATGAACATGTTACGAATAACATGATGCTGATTATTATATTGTCTGCTATATCCCTAAATGTTTACATTGTAATACACGTTTAGTGTCATATCATAAATGTTTAAAATGCTCCTGTCGTTTTCAAGATTAAAACTAATCTTCTTGTGGATGTGCGGTAATTATAATGATATAGTCTAATGTCACCATACATACGTGAATCATATTACTTGTTTGTGTTAGAAGAGCAATGACCCGATTCAAAATCCTGTCAGACGACAATTACATAATTTGTTTGGAATATTTGAAGTAAAATCTACGAAGAATATTTCATGCTGATTAACGAAGTAGTAAGCGTTACACTCTTCAAATATTACTATTAATAGAAAACCCTAGTCATTATCATAGGTGTAAAAAAAGGAGGTATTGCGCAAATGCTATATTTAAATTGAGTATGTAAAAATGTTAATTCTCAAAATTTTCCTCATTACTCAGTCCAGATTGAAAGTGTGGTATAGTTGGCACAAATGAAAGTATCAACTAGCCCATGATAACAATATAGAAACTTTCAATGTTCCAGAGAGCATATAATAAGTATAAAAGGACATAGAAATGCAGAAAAATAAGAAATCAAATTAAAACAATAACAACAACAACAATAACAACAACAATAACAAAAAATGTGCATCTTATTTTTCACACTTAACAGCTCTGAAAACTGGACAAAGAAATATAAATTCATTCTCGCATCAAACAGAGATGAATTCTACAAGAGACCCACACAAACTCTGTGTCACTGGGAAGACCATGAAGATATCATCGGTTCACATGATCTCAAGAAAGGGAGGGGACAGGGAACTTGGTTGGGACTCAACACAAAGACTGGTCATTTGGCTGCAATCACCAACTACAGAGTTCCATTCGCAGAGAAGGAGAAGGTCAAGAACCGTCTCCCTAGAAGTAGAGGTCTACTTGCTGCAGATTTCCTCATAGAAGAAGATTCTCCTGAAGCATTTGCAGACGGGTTTGTGAAAGAGGGAGATGAGTATGCAAAGACATCGATGCTATTGGGAGATCTCACAGCAAAACCTAACTTGGTTTGCTGCACCAATGCAGAGGACGATATACCACCAACCACCAAAATCCTACCCAATTCAGGAGTTCATGGACTCACCAACAAGACAATTGACTACCCATGGCAAAAGCTAGAGTCAGGGAAAAAAGAATTCGCCACTGCCATTGAGAACTCCACTGACCACGATGACCTTGTCTCCAGACTTTTCGATGTGATATCAGATAGAACAACATACAATCCAGATCCCACAGTGGAAGATTTAGACTGGACACCAGAGTGGAAAGTCCCTCATTCAGCTGTGTTTGTACAAGACCCCGTGAATGGGGCTGGAACTCGAACACAGGCTGTTATCCTCATTGAGAATGATGGTCAGGGTGTCTACTATGAAAAGTCACTTGTGGAACCTATAGATCCCAATCATCTTGTTTGGGAAGAGAAATCCATCAAATTTAAATTACCTTCATAATTAAGTAACTACTCTTTTTTCACTTTTTTATCCTTTGTATTGCAACCAATGAACTTAATTAAATTATGAAATATCATTAACTATTTAGTAAATGGAAACATGGCAGGATTAGAACTTTAGTAGACACTTGTAGTTGGATGGGAAGCATAGGCAGCAAGTTTTGGAAAATGGAATAAAACCTGGGGAGGGCAAGGGCGATCGAAGCGATTTACGGTAAAGGGGGGTCTGGGGGGCTTGCCCCTCAGAAAACTTTGTAAATCTTAGATGCTCAAATATCGATATGTATCTATTGTTTACCTAGGGAAAAGAAAACTTAGTGGAAGAAAATGTAATTGGGATATATATGTATTTAGACTCAATTAACATAATTTGGGGTTTAGTTGTAACCAAAGTTTGTATGAATTCCTGCCATACCACAGCTTCCTCCACTGCTCCATTGCCCAGCACCAAGGCCCCCCACAGACAACAAACCTGGGGGGTGCGGCCCCCCCAGGTACCCACACTTGGCGCCTATGATGGGAAGTAAGGAAGAAAATAATCAAATTGACACCATTGTAGTACTTAGTAAAGCATGATTTTGTATAGGAATTGAGACTCTTGCAGCATTGTAATCCCTTCCCTTACGCTCCTAAATCAAACTTGGATATTGATATTGTATTTTGGAAAATGTTACTTAGCTATGATTTTAACAGATCTAATTTGATTCTGACAATTTGAAATAGTAAAGTTTGTTTGTCAGTCAGCATACATATATATGTAAGGGAAGTAAAAAATCACATCCAACAACAGAATTATTCGGAATCATAATGGATTTGGGGATTTAAGTTTCAGAAAGATTACAACAATATACATAGTTAGTTTAACAAACCTTGCATTGTTAAATATGATTCACTTTTGTAGTAATAATTATGTTTGAATACAAAATCTTCTAATGACGGTCCACTAAATATGGATAAGACAATCCATGCTTAATGGAACGTAATAATTAGAAACGTGCTTAAATTTCAATTCTTCCGATATGTTATGAGATAAGAAAGATGAATATTAATAAACTTCTTTGTTAATATGTGAGAGTTGGAGCTACTATTACCTGTGTCTAGGATTATGTCCCTTGCAAATTCAGACACACAGTTATACTACTGGGTTATAATTAGCATTTTGAGATATCATATGTATGTACATCACTGAGATTCAGCTATTTGCCTGATTTATCAAGCTTTGCTGACGCGTAAATCAATAGCAATTTTGCATTGAAAATGGCTACCTTTGAGATGCTCGATTCTCTCGTAATTGACAGGATTTCACACAGCATTAAACTTGCGTACATACGAATTGAGGTAATGCTGCAATCATTGAAGCAATTAGAGTTTCCTGATTATAAAGTAGAAAGTATCCAAATTCATTCGAAGTATGCTCCCAGTAAAAACGTCTTACGTACAATACTAAACATTTCAAGGCATTATTATACCGGGTCGAGCTAAAGTTTGCAATGTATGATTATTTTAACAAACTTCAAAGCACTAGATTATTATGTGCCAACAAAATCCACATTATTATTAAACTAATTACTAACTACGTATTATAAAACATTTGGTTGAGGTTTTGGCTAGTAGAGCATGTGGTTATTTACAGAGGAATGTTATTCAGATAATATATTTATTATTCAGGTGATTGTAGTTGCTCCACAATGTCCATGTAGACAATTAAGGTTAACACCTAAAAGTAAGAAATTTCCCAACTTTCACAATTGACTTCACAGCTAGTTAGTATACTTTCAATGGACCATTAAGCGCAAGTATCTAAATTCGGATATCTCATCATTGAAAGTACTAACTAGTCTACCACCAAAGTCTACCACAAACCAATGTGACCTCAGGATCCCTTCGGTCGCCTGAGGTCACATTGGTTAATTATAAAGGAGATAACATCTCTAAATGTGTCCATCTTAGTGTTAAAATCGATATCACTCGAAAAATCACCAAATTTGTCAACGGCAATCTTTCAAGACTTTACATAATTGGAAATGTCAGTAGGATTTTGTGTCTCACAAAGTCCGTAAGAGAAAATACTTATTTTGAGATAGCGGTCTTACCCATATACCGGCTGTCCTGTAAACCTTTTTAGAACAATTATCCTTGCCATGCTTCCGTACCCAGCTAGGCTCTCCGCATTTTCCTTTTTTGGAATCTGTGCAAATCAATAAACGCATCTGAATATTACTACTAGAGCACCAATGGAGCATTAAACTATCATGGAATAAATTAGTTTAGTCACTTTTCCTCAACAACATGTCAATATATTTGCTTCAAAAATGTAAAAAAAATATCAATTGATAATATTTGATCTGCTCTTACAAACATGCTCCAAATGTTGATATATAGTAAAACGTTGCACTTTTCAAATGTTACTATTAATAGCAAAAAACGTGTAGTATTCTCATATAGGTGTGAAAATGAGAGGTAATGTACAAGTTTCTACGTATTATAGTGTTTAAACTGAGTATTCTACAATAATTTAGGTAAATTTTAGCTATAAAATTTTTGGTTCATTTCTCAATCAAATAATTAGTGTTCAAAGCATCGTACTAAAAATAGTCTCAAAATGAAAGCACTAACTAGCCAGTGATGCAAATACGTACGTATAGAACCTTACTCAAAGGTAATGTTGCAATCATTGAAGCAATGAGAGTTTCCTGATGATAATGTAGAAAGTATCAAAATTCATCTGAAGTATGCTCCCAGTAAAAACGTCTTACGTACAATACCAAACATTTCAACAGGCATTATTATACCGGGTCGAGCTAAAGTTCAGCAACATTGCAATGTATGGTCATTTTAACAAACTTCAAAGCACTACTAAATCATTGAGATTCAGCTAGTATACTGCTAGATGAAATTTCATGAATTGCCAGAGCTTATTAGATTATTCTGTGCCAACAAAATCCACATTCTAATTAAACTAATTACTAAGTACGTGTTATAAAACATTTGGTTGAGGTTTTGGCTAGTAGAGCATGTGGTTATTTACAGAGGAATGTTGTTCAGACAATATATTTGTTACTCAGATGATTGTAGTTGTTCCACAATGTCCATGTAGACATTTAAGGTTAGCACCTAAAAGTAAGAAATTTCCCAACTTTCACAATTGACTTCACAGCTAGTTAGTACTTTCAATGGACCATTAAGCAGGTATCTAAATTCGGATAACTATCATTGAAAGTACTAACTAGTCTGTCTAACCAGTGAAGTCAATTGTGTTTACTTATCATCATTGAGAATGATGATCAGGACGTAGGCTATGAAAATTCACTTGTGGAGCTTATAGATTCCCAAAATCCTGCATGGGAAGAATTGTCAGTTAATGTATTTTTGTAATTATTACTCCCAGAGGAGCAACGGAAAAGACTTTACATAATTGGAAATGTCAGTAGGGTTTTGTGTCTCACAAAGTCCGTAAGAGAAAAGACTTATTTTGAGACTATTAATAGAAACACCTTAGTAGTCATTATCAGAGGTGTAAAAAAAAGGAGGTATTGCGCAAATGCTATATTTAAACTGAGTATGTAAAAATGTTAATTCTCAAATTTTTCCTTATTTCAGTCAGATTGAAAGTGTGGTATAGTTGGCACAAATGAAAGTACCAACTAGTCCGTGATAGCAATATAGAAACTTGCAACGTTACAGAGAGATTATAAAGTATAAAAGGACATAGAAATGCAGAAAAATAAGAAATCAAATTAAATAAAACAACAACAACAATAACAAAAAATGTGCATCTTATTTTTCACACTTAACAGCTCTGAAAACTGGACAAAGAAATATAAATTCATTCTCGCATCAAACAGAGATGAATTCTACAAGAGACCAACACAAACTCTGTGTCACTGGGAAGACCATGAAGATATCATCGGTTCACATGATCTCAAGAAAGGGAGGGGACAGGGAACTTGGTTGGGACTCAACACAAAGACTGGTCATTTGGCTGCAATCACCAATTACAGAGTTCCATTCGCAGAGAAGGAGAAGGTTAAGAATCGTCTCCCTAGAAGTAGAGGTCTACTTGCTGCAGATTTCCTCATAGAAGAAGATTCTCCTGAAGCATTTGCAGACGGGTTTGTGAAAGAGGGAGATGAGTATGCAAAGACATCGATGCTATTGGGAGATCTCACAGCGAAACCTAACTTGGTTTGCTGCACCAATGCAGAGGACGATATACCACCAACCACCAAAATCCTACCCAATTCAGGAGTTCATGGACTCACCAACAAGACAATTGACTACCCATGGCAAAAGCTAGAGTCAGGGAAAAAAGAATTCGCCACTGCCATTGAGAACTCCACTGACCACGATGACCTTGTCTCCAGACTTTTCGATGTGATTTCAGATAGAACAACATACAATCCAGATCCCACAGTGGAAGATTTAGACTGGACACCAGAATGGAAAGTCCCTCATTCAGCTGTGTTTGTACAAGACCCCGTGAATGGAGCTGGAACTCGAACACAGGCTGTTATCCTCATTGAGAATGATGGTCAGGGTGTCTACTATGAAAAGTCACTTGTGGAACCTATAGATCCCAATCATCTTGTTTGGGAAGAGAAATCTATCAAGTTTAAAATACCTTCATAAAAATAATGATCTACTTGTATATGGCTTTTCACTTGTTTATTCTTTGCAATACAACCAAATGACTAATTAAATTTTGAAATCTCTATATACGTATCATTTATGTGCTAAATATCGTAGGAATTGAATTAGTAATACTTGTAGTTGCATGGGAGTTCTCGGAATGATAAAATATGGTAATTTTGGGAATATAAATAATAGCGGTATTGCAACTCCTAGCACTCCTAAATCAATCTTGAATATTGATATTGGAATTGTAAAATGTTACTTGGTTATGATTTGAATCATTTTGGATAACATATTTGATTCTAATAATAAGGAAGAGAAGTCCCTTCTCATTTCATGAAAGAGAACGCATTGAACTTTTTAACATGTATAATTGCTCTATTATACATGTTAACTTGTTAAGGTGTGAAATTTCAGGATACCACGTCCTCAAATATTGTGGTTACATAATTTCCCGCATATTTATTCTGATAAAGTGTGAGAAGTTGAATCATTATATTGAATTCTTAACAATTATGTACTTAAGAAAGTTCTCAACTCCACCTTCGAAGGTATAATTTTTGTTTAACATTTACTTCAGGTCCTATTCAACGATAGGGTACTGTGTTCAAAAGAATTAGCTATGTTGACTCCTATTCTAAGAAAAATATCAGTTCCAGTTTTGAAGACTACGCGTACTGTGATAGAATGACAGGACGTTACATACAATCTACTTGCATGGATATACGTACAAATTGATGTAAAATTGCTCTCGTGGGAGCATTTAATTATATGGCGTCAAATAATGAAGTAGCCGAATTGAAAGAAAACAGAATTCAGTGTAATCGCTTAAACAATACTAAAAGTTGCCAACGGACATTATTTAGGATAATGCATTTTTTAGATTAAGTTTCAGCCACGTGTTAATATATTCTATAATATGGTTAGTTTAACAAATTTGCATATACTAAATCTGGTTAACTTTCATTTTAAATGGTGGCCACTTTTATAATTATGCTTGAATACCAAATATCATAATAACTACGGTCCATTAAGTATGGATAGCCCAACAATCATATTTCAAAAATAAATCAAAACACAAATCACCATAACAAATAACCATCTACTATACTAGCCTAATGGAGTTGTAATTCTATTACTCATCGTCTAGAATTATGCTACTTGAAAATTTCAGAACAGAACAGATATATTCATGTCTGGGTAGTGTAAGAATGGGTGTAACTGAGGTACAGCTAATTTGACTGGATGCTATGGCTTGAATAATTACACAAATTACAAAAACAATGTGCCAGCAGAAAACAACATAATTTTACTTTTACTTTTACGGTGAAGTACCCGCATTTGTCGAACTACATTTTCTATTTGCTAGCATTTATCCGACAACTTTTTCTATATGTTGACATTTGTCCGAAAACTTTTTCTCAATGGTAGCATTAGTCTGACAACTTCTTAGTTCTTTTCCTATCTTACTTTCTGCCGAGTCGCCAGAAAAGGCCTAATTTGAAGTAAGAATAAGACCTAAAATGCCACACATTAACCCCCTCACGAAATAAAATGGCACTTTCACGCTCAATTGGACACTGTTTCAAACCTAAAATGTCCCCTTTCACCAAGTTCTTATACATATCACTCTCCAAATGCTTAATTTCGCTCTCCCTCCTAATTTTAAGTGGACAAATACCAACATCTAAAATTCGGATAAATTCTAGCATACAGAGTCGGCCAAATGCAGCGTCCCCTTTTACGGTAACTTTTGAATATTAATATGAGGCTTGAACACTCATAGGAGGCTCATGGAACATGTAGTCTGTCTATTGAAATATAATAGGATAATTCTTTCCAGAGAAATATTTCAGAATTATAATCCAGATGGCCATTGTTGCTGCTTCATTATTTACATGTGGGCGCTTAAAATGCACATGGACAGATTCCCCCCCAATTTTTTTAATTTTTGTTCAATTGTTGTCATTTGGTTACACATACACTCGCTACGCCAGTCAAACGAGTATACATGTGCATTTTAATTCATAGTTAACAATACAACTATTCCTAACACCCTCAAACTTAGTAAGCAAAATGGTGCTCTCTTTTACTAACCTATTGAATCCTCAATAAAAAATAACCTCTGGAATCCTACAAATTTATAAAATTATTTAAACTAATGAGGAGGGAGATCATGGATAATACCTGGATAATACAATGATTGGAAATACACGTATATTACTTCGGTGCAGTAGCAGATTAATAACCATGGATACAAAGATTGAGTTGAAAGCTTCTGAATGAGTGATTTGAATAAAGAAAAACTCTCTTTGACAGAGAGTTTTCTTTATTCTAATCACTCATTCAGAAGCTTTCAACTCAATTATTATTATTTCTAAGGTTGAAAATTTTCGGCCATTGGGACTCTGTACTTTGAGATCATTTTAGATACATTTTGTTCCCAATTATATTCATTTACCCTATAGTATTTGTATGGAAAGATTAGTGTGCAAATAATTTGAGCAAAACAAATAGTTTTTAAAATCAAATTGCGTCCTAATCTAATCAACCAACGCAAATATGTCCTTAGAGGATAATTTGAATGATGATATTAACCAGAATTAAATATTTCCTAAGAATTACAATGAATGAAGTGGTAGTCATGCAAGTGCATATAAACTGTAAGCTGACACAAGACAACGTAAGCTAACAGAAGTGATCAAGTGTATTGTAATTAAGTAATTTTCCTAGGTAATTGCATCCATTTCCTATATATGGATAATACTTGATGATTGGAAATATATTACTTCGGTAGCAGAGTAATAACCATGGATACAAAGATTGAGTTGAAAGCTTCTATATGAGTGATTTGAATAAAGAAAAACTCACTCTGACAGAGTTTTCTTTATTCTAATCACTCATTCAGAAGCTTTCAACTCAATTATTATTTCTAAGGTTGAAAATTTTCGACCATTGGGACTCTGTACCTTGAGATCATTGTAGATACATTTTGTTCTCAATAATATTCATTTACTCTGTAGTATTTGTATGGAAATTGCAAATACTTTGAGCAAAGCAAATAGTTTGTTTTTTATAAAATTGCGTCCAAATCTATTCAACCAACGCAAATATATCCTTAGAGGACAATTTGAACGATTATATTGACCAGAATTAAATATTTTCTAAGAATTACAATGAATGAAATAGTAGTCATGTAAGTGATATCATATCTATGAGCTGTGCTGAGCTGCGTTCTATGAGCTGTGAGGTAAACGTAAGCTGACATAAGTGATCAAGTGTATAGTAATCAGGTAATTTTCCTAGGTAATTGCATCCATTTCCTATATATTGAAAAGATGCAACTTATAATTTGCTCAAATTCTAACCCTCTTTACAAATAAATCGTTTTGCTAATATGCAATTAAATATATTTGTGTTTATTGTTTGTATTGGTATAACGCCATTCATCACATCTGTAGGTGAGTTTATTTCACAATGTATATCATTGATTGAATCATTTTTTTAATAATAATTCTTTTTTTTCTTAGAGACTCAATGTGCGACACAATTTCAATCATGTGTTGAAAACACAGAGTACAGGACAGCGGCACAAAATTTTGTCATTCCTGAAGCAAAACGGATCCTGAACACTGTTCGCATTTTTGCACAGTTTGCAGGAGTAGCTTATAACTTTTCAAGTATGTTTCAATAAAAGTAACCAACAACTAAATATATTATGGTTTTTTATTATTATTGAATGATTAGGCGTTCCATTTGCATCGAGACTACCTCTGAGACAAGTTCTTACTGAAGTATTCCCTGATGTTCTCCAGTACCTCACTCCAGTGAATGTATCTTTCTTTGAAAGTTTTTTTGATGAAGGATTCCAACTTGCAGACGAATTCCTTTACCGCATCACAAGCTTTAACTTGTAAGTTTATACAGGGCGGCGCGCTAGGTGATAACATTTTATCACATTTGAGAAGACAAACGCAACTTTGAGGTTGTACTATAATACTATATACGCATTTATATTTCAATAAAATCTATTATCAAGGAATGATGTTGATCAGTCGGTGTCAAACCTAATCAGGACATTAGACGATGGCTATAGTTTAGGCCTCGACATTGTGAACACTATACTCACTGATGAGACGAGTGCTAGTGTCATAATGCAGATTGAGGCAATCCACGACCTCCCAGGATTAGTAGACAATGTTATATGTCTGCTTCAACAAGTTGTCCGAGATCCTAACATAAATGACATCGTTGCCCAATGGGAACTACTCGATGATCTAGTAAGCTGATTTAAAAACCCTAATTTGCCCCTGGGATTTTTCTATTTATAGTATCTATCCCAAACTTATATGGCTTCCCTGTTAACACTTGCATGCCCATAGCGAAAGTGAAAGTAAATTGAAAGTGAACTGAAAGTGAAAATGAAAATGGGGTCATTTCTATTTATACCTTTGACCCCAAAGGCATTGCAGGGTTAATTAAAATAGCTTAAACCGGAAATGGAAATGACGCAACACCTTCCTGCGGCAACTTAGGTTTATCATACGTATACTGAATTGAAATAACTTTGTTTTGACTTTTTACTGACCTTGCATATCTTGTGCCTTCATAATACGTACAACAACAAAATAGTTCTTTTTCTAAACACATCACTATTCTATTTGTTTTACAGTTTATTCTGCATAATTCCTTTATTCCTGGAAGAATTTGTCTGCATTTATCAATGATGCCAAAGATTCGTTTTAATCAGAACATTGAAACTAATTTAGATTTATCTGACTCTAATGTTGTAATTTTTTTTGTTCGTCCGTGATTTATTTTTTTTCAGGCTGATGATGCCAGCTCCTTTGTTTCTCCTATCGCTCGCTTATTCAGAGACGGCAGTTTCATCAACAAATTTAACCAAATAATTCAACAACTCGACACCTCACCAGCAATACAATTATGCATTGATTCATTGCTGACTAATGTACTATGTCCTCAATTTCAGGGGCTTGCATCACAAGTTTGTGAAGGTAAGGGCAGTAGTATAAGACAATTTAATTTGAATAAAATTATATTAGTACAGTATGTTATAACGGGTCTATTTAGATGTTTGTGTGAATAGATCGAGATACTGCAGTGCTTATTTGTTCCAATCTTTGGAAGACTTCGTTGATGTTTTTGAGACACTGAGTTTATTAACATTTGAAGAAGTGCAATCGATTGAATTTGCAACATTTTACAATGACACTATAGAACTCTCCCTCGAAGTTTTGAATACTACATTAATCGCATTAGAAAACCTGAATGTTCTGACATTAGTTACTAGCGTAAGTCTAAATATTTGTTTTATTATAAAAATCTTGTTATAATTCCTCAACATTTTAACACACTTTAGAGTATCACCACGTGTCAATCAGAAACCATTATCTCGAGTATCCTCCAAATGTTTAACCAAAACATTTCGCCTGAAGAAGTCACCCAATTCTTCACTGATATCATACCTGATGATCCTCTAGTTGGTGTTACTAGCGTTTATGATAGTTATCAAAGTCTCACTGAAAGCATTCCATATCAGAACATTAACAGTTCTGTCCAATCTATACAATTACCCAATGGATTCATTACCGATGCATTATTTTTATTGGGTAAGTATTTTAATTGCAAAAGAATGCTTTAAAGTTAAATTAAAATAACTGTCTCTCTCATGTAGGTATTCAAAATTCACTCAATTACTTTCCAGCAATGGGTTGTGGGAGATTACTGTCTTCTTTCTCAAGCCCTCTGATTTTAGACTTCTACTCAAGTTATAGATCCTCTTGTTGGAATGGAACGGGGATAGGAGGATTTCAATCCCTTACAACTTTTCTCAGTGCTCTACCAGGTGATGTAGGGAATAATCCAGTGGCTCTAAGAACATGCAGCTATTCAGAATTCAGCTTCACAGTATGTATCAACTTTATTTACATTTATTTTGCATTAAAAATAATCAATATCTTTTTTTTTCTCAGAATGCACGAATTTTTACAGAAACAAATTTCTGCAACGCTTACAGTAATGTAATCGGGAATCCGAGAATTGCAAATTTTCTCTCAACCATCCTGTCCTCAGACCAAACGGTCCTACCAACTTGTAGGTCCTCTATTCTACTAATGTTAAACGCTCCCATCCCTCCAGGTACGATACTTTCTTAATTATGTCTAAAATATAATTTCGGTTCAAAGAGTAAGAAAAAAACGATAATAAAGATAATAAAAATCCGATGGAAATTAACATAATAAGGAATTTTTATACCATAAATATTCTGAAATAGTAAGAAAAAAACGATAAGAAAAATCCTAAGAAAAACCGGTTTCGACTGTACTAGTATTTGTTCTATGAACAAGATGACATTACTAGCAAATTCTTTTCGACCCCAAGCGAATTTCGAGCATAATAAGAATTGATGTTAATTGAACCTCGATAAAAGAAGGATAATTTAACTGAGGAAATTTTCTAGCGCCCACTGTGAACTTCCAACTGGCAACCTACTTAGCTACAGTCAATGCGCCTTTAACAGCCATCTGTGTCACTGATAGCCCTAATGTACAGCTTCAAATATTCTCACTCAATGGAACAGACCTGAATTTGACTATAACATCCCAATCGCCTCCAACTCAACAAATTACTCTTGTCTTCACACCTAATACTCTCGGAACTTATATATTTGCCTGTCACGGCTCTAATCAAGTTGGCGATGCCAGGTCTCGTACAACTGTCACTGTTCGCAGTCTTTCAGATAACCTCGAAGCTATAAGCACTTTCTCATCCAGCTCAGTCATAGAACCAGGAGAAGCCGTTGAGCTGTTAAGTGTGAGTAATATTCATTCAATTAATTGTTTGTAATTGATATCATTACAAGTGCGTACTTGTAATTTAGGTGTTGGGATCTTTGGCAAATACGGAAGAAGTGCAAAGTGACACCACTTCTGCGCTGCAATTTGCTGATACAACATTTGCTGTGGCTGATAGCCTTGAAAATACGAATATTTCCTCTGAAAATGCGGGCGCCTTGCTGGTCGCACTAGAATCAGTAGAAAGAATTCCTGTCTTGAGTAAGTTTGAGTAAATGCCTGTTCACTGAATCACCAAATTATATATGTCTATTCTCTATAAACAGTGACCACCAGCTCTCCTCCTGAACCAGAACCAGAAGCTAATCTTGAAGTATCAGAGATAACTCTTCGAGTCTCACAGGCGATTGATAGCTTATCTTTGAACCTTGCAAGGCAAGCACAAGTTGGAAACCCACCTACCATTATTCAAAGTTCAGATGTCACTGTTGCTGCAGTTGCAATCCAACCAAGCGATAGGATATTCACACTTGACCTACCAGATGTTCGAGTGTCATTTCCTTTGAGTTTTGGAAATTTTGGTAAATCTTTTAAATATATACAATATTCGAATTGATTTCAATACATCTTTAATTGCGTCCTGTTTATTTCTAGAAAGGATTGAGGTTGGAGCAGCCATACGTACTAGCTCATTGAGGGCATTAGTGCAAACGGGTCAGCAAGTCGTAGCGGGATCAATCGCATTACTAAATAGTGACTTGTTTAATCTTAATATTGTGCAAAATGGAATTTCCCAACCAGTGTTCGATCCCCCAATCACATTTGAATTGGGGACATCACTCATTTCCGAAGATGCTGAGAATATATGCGTTTTCCTGGATGAAATTACTCGAGAGTTCAGGCGAGGTGACGTGGTTACAGCTAGCAGTCCTGTAGCTAATGTTACCATTTGTCAAACTTCGCATTTGACTAGTTTCGGTGTTCTAGTTCGTTCTCGAAATATCCAGTTTTCCAGGGCTGAAACTCTTGCAATTTCAATCGTCAGTTACGCCCTTCTGTCCATTTCTCTTATTTTCCTGCTCATGTCTCTCTTCCTATTTCTCATCTCTGCTAAGAGTTTCTTCAAAGTTGAAACCAACATCCTCTATTTCAATTACGCCGTTGCACTCGCTCTAGCTACAAGTGTGTTCATTTTCGGAATTCAGTCAGCTAGGAACTCCGTTGTTGGTTGCAGTATAGTTGGTTTTCTCATGCATTACACTTGGTTGAGTGTATTTTCATGGAGTTTCGCCATCTCCATTTTCATGATATATGTCCTCTATTTTGGGATATTAAACAGGAGAAAGATTTGGTGGCTCATGATGATAATTGGTTGGGGTCTTCCTTTGCCTATTGTTATTCCTACCATTGCAGTTGGTGCGTCTCGAAATCAATATGTTAACATTGGAGACCATTGTTTCCTTTCTTACGTTAATGGTCTTATTTGGGCATTTCTGGGACCATTTATTATCCTCATCATTGCAAGTTCAGTTGGAGCTATTCTAGCTCTTATAAAGATATTCCTAACTCTACGAAATAAGGGGGATAAACCACCAAGTTTTGATATGATGGTGAACTTAGTCGTGACAATCCTTGTACTCGTGCCTGTGCTCAGTGTTCCTTGGATAATTGGAGTAGTGAATGCATTCATCACAGCTGCTGTAACGACAACAGTGATTGAGTGGGTGACCATTCTATTTACTGCACCGGTTGGAGTGTTGTTCTTTATAATGGTCGCTTTGCGTAATCCACAAGTACAAGAGGTTATATTCAAAAGAAAATCATTGGAGCAAACTTCTTCCATTTCGAAGCCGAGTTCTGGTGCCCTCTCTACAAAGTATGCTCTACCTAAAGCTAAGCGCAATGTCACCTTATCGACCACATCCGGAAACACTGGTGATAAAGGTCCAACCGTGATAGAGAATGAAAAGGAAGTACTAAGGAAGATGTATGAAGCTGAACACCCTGGCAACGTGGAACACCAGTACATGGAAATGGATCCTATTAAAGATGCTGAAAAGCATGAACCAGAGTATGAAAATCCATCTTTAGATGTAAACGAAAAAGATTAATTGCCTGATTAGTTTACATTGTTTGCTCAGACATATTTGCATGGTTACATAGGTTTTAGGTGTGAACATCAGTAATTAGGATGTATTGAATCAGGAGATTTACATTCTGAATATTCCTGTGTAGAGTGTGTGCTTTTTCCTTTCATTTGCTCTTGAATAATCAGTTGTATAAGTTGGTAGTTCGTAGGGACAGAAATGTAGTGATAAACATCAGAAAAACCAAATTTGTTCATATTCGTTTAGAAACTGATGGCAAATATGCATAAAGCTAGCCACTTCGATCGATGCTGAAGTACAATGCGAGATCACCAGACAACATTTTAACTTAATGGCATACTCTTGATACTTATGCTCAGGTGCGCCGAACTTTAGCTAATTGATGGGGCATCTAGGAGGGGCTCACAATTTTGTTGTGCCATCTTCGGATCCAGGAGGGGGCGGGGTCGAGCCCCCAGCCCTCCGGGTTGGGCGTCTATCATACATGCCAACTTGAGCCATGATAAAAGCGGGACGCGGCGTTTAATTTCGCGAGACATGGCGGGACGCAATAGAAAAGTATGATACATGTATCCCAAATGAGGGACATAATGGAGAAATTTCATTAAAAACAAGACACTCGTGAAAATTAGCTCAATGGAAGAGTGAAAAAAGCGGGATGCACTTGAACATATTAATATTGAATCTGCGCTATATAAATGTATATTAATATTATTATTATTTACTTTCCTATAACGATAATATTTGATATTATAGTTTATATCTAAGTTAGATTTTATAACTATTTCGACTTCATCAATTATAATTCATGGTTCAATAGAGCCAGCCATGAATGGTGGATAGCTATTTGGACATAATTCTATAGGTATTCTCTTATAAAAAGTTTCTTTGAAATATAAAATAATTTACTTTAATTTGTTCAATCTGTGGATTCATAAATAAAATTGTTACCCAGAAATTATTCCCTCATTACAGATAATATTATTTCTACTCTTCTATCGTGTGTAGCATTAGCCGGTTGATTTCTAGATAAATACCTCTAAATACACATTTCAGGTATTAGCTTGTGTCCAAGAAAGGAAACCTCTAGGATACTATTACCTAACCTCAGCCCAAGAAAGATTGGATCGCAAGACCAATACTTAGGTTAATGAATTCTAAATAGATTTAGCAAGATATTCAGAATTCGGAAACGGAGCTTTACGCGATAATATAAAGGATAATTATTTTACTTTTTACTTTTTCAACCGATTTCAACAGAAAGAAGGAGTGTCAATCGTTTGAATGTCCTCCTACCTTTTAGTATTCTTGAAAATGTGTTTACTCAAATGATGATGTATCTTGTTTATATGTAAATATTTGTATCACAAACATTTTGTACACACATACGTATGTAATTTTGAAATCACATCTTTGCATTTACCAAGCTAGCCGACCCATGTCTTATAACAGCAAGAGTTATCGTACGGATGGGTCCAAGAGTTATTACAAGAAAGATTATTCTGAGAACTCCAATAAAGGCTGGACGAATAGCAGATCACATTATGAAAGCCAATCTTATTCCAAGTACGAAAATACGAAAAATAAAAAAGGGTACGAATGGAGAGAGACTTTTTACCCCACAGAAACGAACAACCATTCGAACGAGTATAAAACACACCATACCCGTGGTAAAATAAGACATACAACATCTCGAAAAA
Source organism: Aphrocallistes beatrix (assembly GCA_963281255.1). NCBI lineage: Eukaryota > Metazoa > Porifera > Hexactinellida > Sceptrulophora > Aphrocallistidae > Aphrocallistes > Aphrocallistes beatrix. Next base: position 4,094,263 of record OY725500.1, on the reverse strand, counting down.
AGGAATCCTCTAATACAAACCACTCACAATCCATTCACAGAGAAAAGGGAAGTGAGAAGAGAGATGAAAAGAGTTTTCTTGACTACATTGGCATCGAAACTGATGAGAAAACGATCTCAAAACGTCAAGGTCAAATCGATATCGCAAAGGCAAGCTATGCCTACACGCGATATTCCATGTTTATAAACAAGGATCAGAGAATAACCGATATGCCCCAGACTCCCAATAAATATATGAAGACGGACACCCAATCTTGGATGCAAACTGTGAAAAAATGGGTCCACCAGCTTAGACAATGGGAAGTACCTGGGACACCTTCTCTTCCAAGCCCTGTGTGGATACCAGAGAAACAGTCACCCCCAAAGTTTCATCATAAACCTAAGAAATCGCCCACACCTTCCTCGCCTATTGAATCGGATAGCATTGAGTCGGGAGAATATTTTGAAAAGCTCTCACCAAAGAAAGAAGTTTTCTACGAAAAGAAAATTGAACGGAAACGAAAACGTTCTTATTCACCCACCTCCCCGCCACGTATTCGTAAGCTCGTCTATGACAGCAGCCCCAAATACAAACGATCCGCTACCACTCCTTACCACCACAGTAAGTACCCGCACCACACTTATAAAAAGAAGTCAAATTACGAGGCGTTTTCTCACAGTCAAGACTTTGAGCACGAATCTCCAAGAGTTGAGAGGAAAGTCTCTTACGTTAAAGATTATGGACCTCGCTTCTCGCATCCATCGAGAGAAGCGAATTTTCACAGAAAAGACGATTTACGCTACAAAATGAAACGTCCACCTGTTAGCCCAGCTCGTGGCAGAGGAAAGAGTGAGTATGTTCGGAACAGTCATGACCAGAGGTCGTACACGAATATCTCATGGAGTCCGATCGACAGTCCGAACGATTCTCTCCACTTACACTCTCGCTCTCACCGACATATCTCCCCATACGGACGCCCCAGGAGTGTGAGCAGCCTACCTAGGGATCGGGTTACCAGCCCCATCACACCTCCTCCTATGCGTAAGGAACGCACGCCAGAATTCGACATTCCAGGACAGCAATGGCAAATGGAGAATGAACTTGTCCTAATTGAAGATGTCTGAGAAAAGTTTCTGTGTTTTAAAAAATTGTATTTACTAAATTTATGAATCGATTCTAGGTGCTTGATAGTTAGTAGGCTCCCTTATAGGAATAGTTGCCTTGATCTGACACAGCTAGTCATATACAGATTAAACTCGTCATTGTAAACACTATTTGAAACACTTAATTGTATGGAAATTAATATTAATACTGTTTTGATTATTAGAATTTCTTATGAGAAATGTAACATTCTTTATTGAAAAATTTATCTTTCACCGCTTTTTTAAACTCTAATTTCATTTTAGTATTTCGTTTCTTAACCTGTGGATTATTAACATATATGGCAATCTTTTGAGGCAAAAGAAGTATAATGTTTCATATTTATCTAATTTTGGCCCAAAATGGTTGAGAACTTGCCCATATGAGGTCAGAACTGATCGTTATACGTATACAGTTTATGTTCATATAAGACTGAATATTCACTTCGGATCAATTTCAAGCTATCAGTATTCTCCTTTTAATATTACTATTCAACTTTTGTTAACCTAAATTGCCTTTATTTTCTGTTTGTCTTTTTTCAGCTCAATGGCAGGAAATCAAGGCATGGACGTGGATACTCCTGCTTTATTCGAACATCAAAAGATGGAAACAAAAAATAACCGTCAGAATTTCTATTCTCTCCTCAAACAAATTTCTCAACAAATTCCGTTAGATTCAATTCGCCCCTACTTTGCGAATGGGTTCAACGAATCAGACAATATTCGATTTAAACATTATTATCCATCTTCATACGCTTTCCTAATTGATCTCTACAAACTTCAATTGATCCATCCGCAAAACGTAGATTTCATATACCAATATAGCGACTATATCAACGACACTCATATTGCATACATTCTGACCAGCTATTACGAGGCAGTAGGTGGGAAAAGGCCTTTGCTGATCAGAGCAAAATTCAATATTAGCTCTGACAAGCAAATGACGTGTCCTCAATCAATAGAACCTTATTCTCCTCCACAAACTGCTCCATACAAAGTTCCAGAAAATCAACCGAATCTCGTCGAAGAAGTTCCAAAACCGCCAGATTCACCTGTTAGGCAGAAACATCCCGGCATGCCGATATACCCAGTACAACTCAATGGCACTCGTGGCATATGCGTTGTAATCAATAATGAAAAATTTGGGTCAAGTGAATTCTCAGAGCGAAAAGGTTCCTCATCGGATAAAGTTAAACTGGTAGAGACGTTCAGTAAACTCAGATATCAAGTATTTGCTTATGATGACATGATTTCAAGCCAAATGATTGCATGTCTAACCCAGCTATCTACGTGGGATCATAGCAGTTATGATTCTTTTGTCTGCTGCATACTAACTCATGGTCGAGAAGATTTGATATATGGCACTGATGGAGAAAAGATTGAAGTAAGAAAAGTATGCGATATATTTCAAGTCGCGAAATGTTCCACCCTAGCTGCGAAACCTAAAATGTTTTTCATTCAAGCCTGTCGAGGTGCCGAAAAGGATCCAGGGACGGAGGGATTTGTGGATGGAGAGGTGGAGTACAACATTCCTGAGGCCAGAAATCTCCCTTTGAATTCCGACTTCCTGATGGCTTATGGTACTGTGCACGGCTTCGTCTCGTGGAGGCATCCAGAACAAGGGACCTGGTTCATCAACGTTCTGTGCCATTTACTGCTCGAGAATTATGACAAAGAACATATCATGAACATTATGACCCTGGTGAATAATGACCTGTCGATGAAGAAGACTTCGAAGGGTCTAAAGCAAATAGCTGCACCAGTTAACCATCTCCGAGGTAACTTCTACTTCCATCCCCCTCCGAACATCAAGGTTAAACCCATGTAGATTACCTTTTGAATTGTTTATAAATTTGGATATTTTGGTGTAATTTTTTTGGGTACTTTTTATCTTTTATCTGTCTTCTACAACCAAGTTTTAGTTTTGATTTCTTATAAAAAGTGTAATACTATTTAATAGGGGCTATTAAATATGCGTCTGATTAGGGCAGTGGTTCCCAACCTGGGGTCCATGGACCCCTTAGTGGTCCACAGAAGATATCAGGGGGTCCACAGGATTCGAAATTTTGTATTACGGTTAATAGGAGGGAGTCCACAGAATATAGGAACATTGATATTGGGGGTCCACAGTCAAAAAAGGTTAAAAATCGCTGGATTAGGGAATAATTTTTCAAGAAAAAAAAAACACTTTAAAAAGGGAGGATGGCACACATCGTAATTAGTAGTTGCTTTCCCAGGGATCGAACCTGGAACCTCATAAACCCAAATCATGTATCATACCATTAGACAAAAAAGCGAAGTAACGATGTGATTAGCCTCCCAGAACTTAGTGCCTCTCTATGCCCTATATATACATCCAACTTCAATTCAGATACTGCTAAAGGGTTTATTATATATCCTATTAGCATTCACTAACTTAATCAATCCGTTGAATTTTATATTTGACTGAATTATTGGATATTTATGCCAATATTTAAGAGTTTTCTCCGAGTCTTGGGCCAGTTTCGCGCTAAATTACTACCACCCAGATTGATAATGAAGCGAAAATTATCTCCAGACGAAACTGATCTTCAAACGAATGTTCCGAAAAAGATGAAAAAAGCTTTCGACTTTTCAAAATTTAACCAGAGACATGTAGCACTAAGAATCGCCTATCTCGGTCACAATTACAGTGGATTCGTGTCTCAACCAAGCACAACAAATACAATCGAAGCGAAACTTTTCAAAGCGTTCGTCAAATGCAATCTAATCGCGGATAAGGATAGCTGCAACTATTCGCGATGTGGTCGCACTGATAAAGGAGTGAGTGCAGTAGGCCAGGTTGTGTCATTGAATGTGAGAAGCAATCTAGATGAGGGGGTGGGGCTAATAAAGACGGTGGAATGCCTTGAAAAGGATGCCAATCGAGTGGAGTTACCTTACGCACAGATGATGCATAGTCAATTACCACAAGATATCCGGGTAATCGCATGGTCTCCAGTGCCGATAGATTTCTCGGCTCGCTTTTCCTGTCTCCATCGCACCTATAAATACTTCTTTCCTAAAGGAATATTCGACATCGAAAAAATGCAAGAAGCTGCGTCCAAATTGGAAGGTTTCCACGATTTCAGGAATATGTGTCGGATGGATCAGTCAAAAATTCAGGACTTTAGACGGACAATTCATAAAATTCGCATTCGTAACATTAACCCGGGGTCCCCTTTAAGTCACCAAATCTACGAGATAACTATAACCGCAAGATCGTTCCTCTGGCACCAGGTAAGGTATATCGTGAGTTTTCTAACTCTGATAGGAGCGGGGAAAGAATCCCCTGATCTAATTGACTATCTGTTCGATGTTGAATCGTGTAAAGCTAAACCGAACATCTTCCCGGCCAGTCCAGATAATTTAATTCTTTACGATTCAGGTTACGAGGATGTAAACTGGGAATTAGATTCGAAACAACTTTTATACGTTTATACACACTTCCAGAAGATGTGGTTAAATAAGTCATTGGAGCAGCAAATGTTGAACTGTATTCTGGAATGCTTTGACCCGTCAAATTTCGCAAAAGAGGATGTTGAAAGGTATAATTTTACTTTTGATCCTGATACGAATTTCCCTCTCTCATCAATGGGTGGAATTGTGAATAATGATGTGTCATTCTCAAAGCAAAATCATAAGCCAATAAAAGATTTGAAAGTCCCGAAAGGAGCGAGTCATGAAGAGATGGTAGAAAGAATTACAAAGAGGGTCGAACTAAAGAGAGCTTACAAACAATCTAGTGACAAAAATTAATCATATTCTCTCTGATTATTAGTATTATTTTTCTTATTACTTTTCGTAAATCATTGATTAGAGCAAAATATTTCATTCGGTAATCTTCCGTAAAAGGATACATTTCCCCTTTTTAAACTCCCACAAAATACTACTAGTATATCACAATTCATGAATGTATGAAAGATAGCTACGGATAACATACTTAGCTCTAGGATACATAGTAACAAGTAAAATATGTAATCATTAATCAGAAGAATATATTAACTCCATCATGATAAGAGGATTTGCTGTTTACGATAGCACACAAGAGCTGGAAGAATCATAATCGGGTGTCTTTGGAGATAGTGCATCTTCTGGAACCGCTAAAGAACTCGTTACAACATTCCCAACTTCTGAGCGGTTCGTGGTTTCTTCCATTACTTGATCTTGTAAATAATTATGCATTGACTCGAGCAATTTTTTCATTCCGAAAAGAAACTCAACATAACCGCTACAATTATCTAATGCCCAAATGCTAATGTCTTGTAACCCCTCGGAAATGTTTTTTACGCGTGTCTGCCCGATCTGCTCAGCGGACCGTAGAATGAAAGAGATCGTTTCCACCAGGCTGTGTTTATCTTGTAACAAAATGGAGAATAGTATGTACCATTCGTAGCTGTTCGCTGTGACGAATATCTCTTGGAAAAACTTTATCTCCTTCTGACTACGTTTCAGATCGGGCGAATTATTGTTACTCTCTTCCAACAATTCAGAGAAGTTCTCTTCACTATCTAGATACGTGTCGATCTCTATTTGTTCCAGATCCCCTGTCGTGAGACGTGATCCTATTTTGGGCAAACTGTAAGCAGAAGCAGCCTTGCTCTGCAACGGTACATGCTTCGTGGAGACGGATGATGTCAGTGAGAGAGTGTCGTTATCTCTCTCACTGATTACTTCCAAGTCACTTGATTCGTTAGAGGAATGCTTTTGAGAGTCGGGACTGGCTGTTCTATGTCCGGGTAGCGGCCATCGGAAGTGAGTGTGCAACTGTGTTAGGGCATTGGAGTAGCTCTCGATTTTAATATTAAAATAATTCTCATTCTTAAGCCACTTCACGAGCGAGAAGTTTAAATGTGTCGAGAATGCGGCTAACTCGCGCAAGTTCAAATTCGTGAGCAGACGTCGTGAGTGCCTAGTCAACACTTTCTCCACAATATCTTCCTCATCTTTCAGGTCGAGAGCGGATGTGAATTGAGGTCGAGGCATCTTTTTCTCCTCACTCAGCTGTGACTGTGGCTGTACAGTGGGATATTGCGGTAACACCTTGGTTGGAGTGGAAATCGGAGGAACAACGGGTCCCTCTTTGCTCTCCGAAGACACGAACGCTCCTATCGGCAGGGACACCTTAGGAGAGATGGGGGATTCAGGGAGCTCATTTTTCGCGATGGATTTAATGAATCGTATCAGGTTTACGCACAAGGTCCAGTTGCTGCTTTCGAGACAAGCGTTCAGAATTCGTCGCACGAGTCTGAATGCAACAGCTGGCTGCTCTATCGTCTCCACGATCAGGAGGTAATTAGCCGCAATCTCAAGATTGCCTTTCTCCATCGCCTGTTCGAAGAGTTCTTTCGGTTTGCCGGCTGCTCCGAACAAATACGTCCACACTGCTATCTCTGTCTTACGTGCACACTCACCGACGATTTTAATAAAGTTAGGAAACGGGCGTACTAACTCGATAACATTAGGCAGGAGAGCGTTTGGCGTGGGACTGCCTTGTGCTGCTTCTTCCTCCAGCACTGTATGAATCAAGTGCTCTAAGATGTAATCGAAATGTGGGAGGTCTGCACAGGAGTAGGTGATACGCATTGCGTGACTTGCTAGGTTACGTTTCAATAATTGTTTCAGGATCAGTGATACAGTTAATTGTGTGTTTCTTCGCGGAATCGAATAGGCCACCATTCTCTTGATCTTGTCGTAATATTGTTGGTCGCAATCTACACCCGCAACCGTTCCATCTTCAAAAGAAATCGACAATGGTAGAACACGGGAGTAAATGGTCAGCATTATCCATTTTGAAAGGTAGGTAGGATTCCGTGGGTCCTCATGGGGATATAAAGGTAGCCAAATTTTGAGCCCAGCTTGGCCACAGCCTAACCAGAGTGCTTGCGAGAGGTATGGCCTACTCTGAGTCCCCAAACCAGGAGGAAGGTATGGGTAGCTGAAAATAGATTCCACGCCTGAAGCAAGGCAGACAGGACTCAATGATTTGATGAGGTTTTTCTGTGAATGGAGATCGTAATGGGATACGACTTGAAGCATCATTAGGTAACCTTCAACATTGATGAGAATGGAAGCGAGCCCGAAATCATTCACTGGTGATAGCACTTCAGTTTGTACTGTTGACATGGACGCAGATATTATGTTATACGGGGACCAGCCGAACTCTTCGAATGAAGTGTTAAGAATCAAGTCTAATTCTAGCGTGTTTTTGTTTGTGACTTGAGACTTAGCGAGATGGTACACAAGTATTTTATGGTTTCCAGTCAATACCAGAAGATTGTCCAGATATATATCCATATGACAAATTCGATGCGGCATGTTAAGTTTGAATAGAGTTTGATTGTCTTCAAGCTTTTCATGAAGCGAATGGAAAACAATGAAATTTTTATGCGAGCTATTAGTTGTATAGCCAGCTACTAGGATGTCATTCCACCAGGCCAGACCCCCTGTACAGCGGAAGCTCATTTCTTGTGCCTCATTGGCGTACAATTTCCATTTGTTTTTGCTGTAATTGCAAAGACAGAAACCATTCGTACCGGCTATGGCAAGGTATTTGTAGCGTTCATTCATGGCGACTAATCTGATGGGCCAATTCTTCATAATATAATTCGGTTCAACTTGGATGATTTGGCAAAAATGCATGTTTTGCTGGAACTCCAATTCGCTGGTACTGTAAGTGGATTTGGGGTATATGTATACCTGAGTGGGGCTGTGCAGGATAACATGCTCTTGATTGGAGAGTATAGGAGAGGATGTGAGTGCGCTTTTTAGAAAGTTAAAGATTAGGAATTCATTCCTCGTTTCATTTCTACAAAGTAACCATAGAGAGTACCCATCTTTTGTCCAGTTTACAGGGCCGAAGATTGCTTTGCGATTCGTGTTTAACTCTTCATAAGATGTGATTAGCGATCCGAAAACGGAAAAAATACTAAAAGTTCCGTCTAACCATAGAACTGCTAAAGCTTTTTCGTCACTCACTGACCATTGTAACGACACGACTTCATTTTGTGCGGTAGCAATATCGTGAGAGGGGTTATCAAGGATGTGCGAATTCTGCCAGTTTCCAGAGTCCACATCTTGCTTCCATATTTGGACTTCCCCAGACCGGCAACCAATTGCGGCCAACTTAAACTTGTAATTGATCGAAATATCAAACGCGTCATGGATTCCTTTAAAATGGTATAACTTTGCTTGATCATTTATGAATGCATTTAAATCAGAGCTAGCAAGGAAGTAAACGGCTCCGTCATCTATAATGATGAAAATTCCTAGCGGCGATTCTGAAGGGAAAATCGATTTGAGAGAGACATTCTTTATCAGTGTTGGATTTCCTGTGGCGTTTTCAGGCTTTTTGGTTGGCTTTGGGAGTAAAAGTTTAGTGACATTGACAGTCATTTGCGAGGAGCACAGCCCATCCCAATCTAGTTGATGTAAGTACCCAGATTGTGTCCCCAAAATTATGTAGTCCCCAAAGTTTGCAACTGAATTTATTGTCGTGTTAAAGGAGATGCGAACAATCTCTTCAAAGTGTGTGAGTGAGAAGTCAAAATTGCTTGATTTGATGGTGCTCATTGCCATTAAAAATTCCAGTCCGCCCTTAGTGTAGCTGTGTATATCCGTGTAGCTAGTCTCCTTCATGTGTACGTCGAATATTATTATATGACCTGTGTTAGTTAATATCACAAAACGCTCACCATCACGATGCCAACTCCCAAACATGTTTAAGCCTAGCTCATCAATACTATCCGAAGAGCGTTGATATTCCGCGATTAGCAAGGTATTCTGTGTGTCCCAGAACTGTAGGGAGTTAGGAGTGATGAATATAAGTATTGGGAGGTAGGGATGTCGGCATGGTTTATAGTTTGCAGTGACATCTGATGTGAAATCGTGGATACTGTTAAGATCGATGACCTTTGGCCATCCAAAGGGAAAGTACATCGAGGTGTAGCTGAATTGTTGCTAATTTTCTAAAAAACATTTTAAGTGGAGAAATAAATAAAAAGTCCCTTACATTTATGATTACAGGATAACGTAATTGGTTACATCGCAATCCCCCACCAATTCTTCTAACTAGCATTTTAATGAATGATTAAAAAGGAACATAAGTAAACTATTAACACACAAACTTGTCAGCAAGACAGGTCTTAATGGAATTAATCAATTCTTCTCTCGTTTCCTGGAACTCCTTTGCTGAAATCAGGAACATACTCCTCATCAGTTTCCTTGCGTCTGCTTTGGAACACAAGACAATCACCTCTGGAAGAGACTTTATAATTCCGCTGACCATAAGCGGGTCTCCGGACGTGAGTGCTCGTAAAATGTAAGGAATAAATTCCGCGCAATAGCTTGGGTTCTGTTTCAGATGACGAACAGTTAGCAGCGTGGCTAGCTTCCGGCAGTATTGATCTGGATGGACTAATAGCGTGTGCAAGCAGGGTGCGAACTCGGTCAGAATGCTAGCACTATAGATCGATTGATCTTCCAGCTCTTGCAATACGTAGATAATCGTTTCGTTAGTGTTATGTCGTAGAAGTCTGTTTTTAAATGGAATTAGTTGAAGGGTCTTAGAAGCTGGAGGCTCTGGAAAAATAAACCCGAAATTACGGTTGTTAATGCATAGCATGTTAGGCTGGTTGTAGCGAATGGAAGTGACTATCTGTTGCATGGATTCAACTTTAGGATGGTTCGTTGATATGTCTTCCAAAAGTTGTCGATGCTGGATAATAAACTGGTAGAACTGTTTTAGATTCGAGCGTAAATAGAATAGTAACATTTCACCGAGTGAATCTAGTAGAGATTCGTAACCTGCGTTTTTAAGACCAGGTGAAAATGTTCTGAAATAGCAATCAAAAATAGAATTCAGTGCGTTACAGTATATATCTTTGAAGATGTCTGGCTGTAGCAGTTTCAGGAGGTTTAAAATTTGTGATAACAGCATTTGATTTTGCCGAATGTTGTCAGATTTTAAGAGAACTGAGTTAGAACTTATAAAAGAAGGCAGTATAGGGAGATGACGAAGGAATAAAATCTTATGCTGAGTAGCTATGCGTTTTAGAATGAGGATGAATTTCGCTTGTGAATGTGAGGTGTCATTTGTAGAGACAAGACGAGATAGGAGTTGGTGGAGCCTCGTGTCACATACACTCGGATGCCAAAGACTGAATTTCAGCGGTAAAGAATTAAAGGAATCAGAAGGAATATCAATTTCGGGCCATATTAAGTAGAGGAAAAGCGCAAAATGTGAAGCTAAGATGTCATTCTTATCTATCAGCGACATGATTGAGGTTTTCTGCTTTTCGACAGAGTTTTCCAGTAAAACGACCAACATTGGAATCCGCTTGTAGAGGGCATCGAAGAAAAGTTTGCGATTTGCTTCGCTATTATCCAAATGATCTAAATATTCTCCGAGCGCCATATCACTTTGGTTAGACAGCATTTGAGTGCTTTCCTTAAATTCTTCATAAATTCGATTGAGAATCTTAACTATATTTTCATTGACATCCAACTTGAACTGCTTTCTCAAACCAAAGCACCATAACGGAGATACAACGTTAAGCACTGAGCGTCCATGCCACAAACGAGCCGCATTCAAACAGCCCCACAAGAAGTCCAGATAGGCCGTGTTGGAAGAATGAAAAGCGCTGGATGATAAGAGGTCTGACACGAAATCCCACGACAACTCCGACATGAAGAAGGATAGGATGTAAGGCAGGTACCATTCATTGAATAGGACTGAGGCTAGCTTATTCAAGGAATAATGCGCTGCTGAAAAACCTATATCTGGATCCAAAAGGCTCAAACAGTCAAAATACTTTCCAACTGACAGCTTGAACAGATCGAATTCTCGTCCATCGAGAGTTAGAATTAAGGTTTGATCGACTTGCTGGTTCAGGAGACTGAGAATGAAGTTAACTGTTTTCTGCGAATCTCCATGTTGCAGTGTCGTGAGGAGAACGTGCCATATCAGCTGATCAACTTTTCTGTACTCTATCTCTTCAAGGATATTCACTACTCTTAGTAACTTATTGAAATCGAATCGCTTAAACTTATCACCATCCGCGGTCAAAAGTAGCAATTGGTTGGCTAGCTGAATCGTTTTATCGACATCTCGCGACGCCTTGACTAGAATATCGTTAATGAGTTTACTCGGATCTTCCCTGAGGCGTTCTTGTAACGGGTGCAACGTCTCAGGAAAATACTCATGGATCAGTGGTACTAATGGCCCGCATGGGTTAGCGTAATGCGTGATAAAATGCAACGTCTCTGTCCATTCACGTGTTGTCCCGTGCCTAGAATGTGCTATACAGAGAAGTTTTATGATTGGACATGACCAGGTAGACTTCTGAAACAGAGACTCTAGCACAGAGCGGCCAGAACGATTTGATGAAACAAGTTTATGCAGGCGATTCACGACTGAATTTATCGTGGAGAATTGTTGGGTATTTGCTTGCGTAATGTCATCAAGAAAATCTGAGGTAATAGCACGCAGTAACATAGCTTGGTACGAGTAGGAGTCACTGACAAGGAAAGTTGTGCGGTTACTGAACACCTGTAAGAAAAATTGTTCGATATTTTTACCTTCTAAGTTCTCACTTTTGGGTGTTTTCTTTTTCACCGTTTCAGGTCGAAAGAAATCGATTTGCAAATCGGAATTCGTACTTGAGTGATGGTAAATCGGAGTTTTTAGCCCAGTTATTTCCACTATCATTTTGTAGAAAGCCTTCCCCTCATGGTAACCTTTATTCTGAAAGAATTCTGTGAGATTTCGCAGTTGCGATAAGGAGTTAGTAAATTCCGGAAGACGTAGGGCGGTTTTCACATTTTCGCCAGACTTCACAACCTTTTCATTGAGAAATTTTAGAATCAGTTTTGTGCTTCTCTCACTAGCCCCTTGAGTTGTAAGCAGATTCAGTGCTGTTTCAATATCAATAAAATTCAATAATGTAGTTGCTATGAAAGGTCTTTTTGAGATCAGAAATTGGAGAATAAATTCGACAGGAAGAATTTCGGGATTTCCAAGAAACATTTGAATTTGGCTTGACTCTTTCGTTGGAAACCAAAGCTCGAATAGCTCATCTTCTCCAGATGTACTCTCGTTCACAATTGAATCGAACGACAGCGTCAGTATGGTCATTATGATCAGAGGGTTTGGTAGTTTTGCTGGGCGACTTTCCAAAGATAAATCCAGCCAATCAGTCTTATCAAACTGTTCTTGATGATGGAGCATAAATTTTGTGGTTTTTAAAACGAGACTGTGTAAACAAGAGAGCAACTCTTTCGGGAGTGAAGAGGGTTTTTTTCGCAGGGAGAACATGAAAAAGAATTTCCGTTCTTGTAAAACTTTGAAAAGAGTCAAGTAGAAATTCTCCACATTTTCTGGTAAGTATCTATCGATGAATATGAGTGAACCGACCATCACGTCGTCTTGAAATTCATGCATGCAACATTCTAAGATCAGTTCTGTAATCGCTGGTTTGAGTTTTTCAAAAGAAGGCATGGACGGAATTCCATTCAAAAGCCACGAAACTTTCTGCAACAGAGTATTGTCAGTTTCAGATTGGCAATCAAACAAGGATTCTAACGCTGTCAAAATTAACTGTCTATCCGCAATGAGTGCGTGCTTAAAAGGAGTTAGTCGCAGGAGAAAATACCTCAAAACAGTAAAACTCGTTTCCGATTCATCCTCGTTTAAAAGCAGAAGACTGTTCAGACGTTCTATTATTGTTTTCTGCCGACGAGAACACTTTTTAGTTAGTTTAGGCTTTTTCAATGCTTTGATTGATTGCTCTCGATTGGTCGTTCTTTGTTCGTCCAAGCCGGATAGGAACAGTTCACAGAGCGAGGTGCAGGGTAAAGCATTGACAGAGAATTCAGAATCTGACTCCAAAACGTCAGAGAGCCATTTCAGTGAACCAGCGCTACCCTGGCACTCTATAACCTCCAGTAAGAAGTCAGGATCTCGGCATTGGAAAATCTGCTTATCCAGACTGAAACTTGAATTCAGCACTTTCAAATTCTCAATCGTGCTTGCTAGAGGTCTACGGCTTGGACCACGGATGTAATAAATCATCAATTTAACTTCTTCATCAGAAAACCAACTTGACTTTTTCATTTCTTCCTCTTCCTGCTTAGTTAAAGTATCTTCTCTTACAAGCATACTAGCCTCAGTAGTACCTTTACACAAGCTGAGTGTTGATGGAAACTTGAAATCTCCTGTCAAACACATTTCCAGGAGCATTTTCAATGTAGGATAATTATCTAAAGCTTCTCTCCCCACCTCCCGTAGGTTGCATATCGTTATTATCAACAGCAGTACCCATGCTCGCCAGTAGAATTCTACGTAACAGAATTCTAGACCCTCACTCTCCTCACGAATCGAACCTGAGTCAGGTGGGAGCTTGCTTAACTTGAGAATTTCAGGGAAAACATCGGTATTTAAACATTGAATGTTTTGCCGTGAGTTGAGGCAATTGTTGAACATCTTTTCGAGTAAATTTATGACAGCGAGTGGCTTAACTTGGATAGATTCCTTATGAGGAAGTTGACATAGCATGGCGATGGATTTTTCGAGAATTGGGCTTTGTTGAAGTATTTTCTGTAACGCACTTCGTTCACTCTCGTTTGGCCATTCATCCTTGCCCCAATCAATTTCAAATAGAGTCAATTTCCGTAGCATATAGTTGTACACTTGTTCTGAAGTAGGAAACGTAGAGACTGTGTTAAGTAGCCAGGAAATTGCTTGTGACTGTACTTGAGAGAGAAAATTATTCAGTTTTAAGTTCCCTTCAACCCCAATGGCCGACAGATCTCGGTTCAAATGATGCGCAATACTGACACTAACCCAAACGACTAGATCAGCAATCGATAGAACATATTTCGGTTTGTGGTTGATATCCATTCTGCGAAATTTCTCCTCATTTCGTTCTTGTAACAGCGAAGTAGGTACCAGCTGAAAATTCATATCTTTCACTTGGCGTACCAGTTCGCGGAATAACTGCTTTATAGCTTTTACCATGTCATCTTTACTAGAGCTTAGGATTTCTTGACTCATCGCAGCGAAGAGCTGTGCACATTGGTCCGGGTGACCTCGAAACATCATCTGTAACAGGGGGAGGTTCACTTGATTCTTTCTCGCGCTCAATTCGTTGAGAAAAATTTGTCGGAAACAGAGCTCCAAATTTTCTTCTGTACTGACTAGAGTTTGTATAGCAGAAATGTACTGTGGATTCGATAGCTTCGTTTTCAGCCTCATTGTGACTAGGATAATCATCGCCTCGCTATCTTCTGAGGTGTGACAAACGGACACGAGAGTATTCAGAAGGTCGATTAGAGGCTTTGTGATCTTGACCCCACCCAGCCAGACCTCAAATTGTTTCGAGATGATGAGACGAATTTCAGGATAGCAACAGGCGATCCTGAGAAAAATGTACAAGGATTTAGGGATTGTGCCAGCCTGTCGTTTCTGAAGAGATTCGTTCACAACCGTAATCACGTTCTTCCTTATTGCTTGTTGAGTAAGCGGAGTGAATCTCGTCTTGACTTCGCATTCAGGAAAAACGAATTCAGAAGTAGATAAAGTTTCTTGTTCTTCAATCTCCTTTCGGATCAGTGGAAAATGGTGTCCAAAACCGGTTAGAATGTTCAGGACGAATTTCCGACACGAAGGTAAGTCCACCCAAAGTCGTTCCCCAATGGCATCCTCTATGTAATAATGCGCAACCACCTCTGGCCAATCTTGAGACTTGGAGAGTAACTCTAAAATGAGATTGGCGATGAAAATTAGAGTTATCGGCGATTGTTTTTTGAAAGGTTCTTTCTTCAAGAAACTCAGAATACTTTCGAAAACTTTCGGTGATGTAAGAGAGCGAGGTGTCTCTTTCGCAATGTACATGAAAGAAGTGAGTAAAGTCGTTTCTGGCTTTGTTTTGGTGAACTTGAGCGTCCGAAGACCGTTGTGTATAATACCTTCTTTTCTGGTATCCGAATCGGCTTGATAAAATTCTTTTAGGAACTCATGAGCGGGCGTTTCATTGCCGAGTAAAGTGTAAGGTGTGGTGAGTATCTTAGGAACAGATGAAGTCTCTGTTTCTTCAGGCTTCGAGTCTGGTTTTATTGTGGTACGTTTGCCGAGTACGATAAGCGCTGAGCTAAGAGGAGGTTTGTGATGCCTCCCTCTACGCATTGTTTCTTTACCGTTCATTGAGTGAGCTACTTTCTAGTTCACACTTATTAACAACATAAATATCTATTCCATGGTTGGGTAAGATACAATTTGTGCTTTGTAAGACTAGCAGAGGACATTTTAGTTGTGTGCTCATATTCATCCTCAGAGACACGGTTGAAGGGTATGATAGTATGCCCTGGATGAACTCAAGGATACACGAGGCTGATTAGATTACCCACAATTTTAGAAATAAATTTATGCACCTAGCAGGTATAAAAGAAAAGATACTTTACGAAGTTATTTATTGAGATCTCAAAGACTGTGTTAAGGTTTAATAATTTATTTAAGGCTGGCGCTCCTTCGGACGATTGGCGCACTTTTCTAAATTCCTTTGTTTTGGAATTTTGAGGCTCAAACTTAAAAAACCCGAACACCTATAGATTAGTTCGATTTTGAAAGAATTAGGCGCATAATTTTTTCACTGAAGAATAAGAGCGAGCGTATGCAAAATTACTTTGAGAAGAACCTCTTTGAGAAAAAGTTCTTTTGGCAACCCTTTAATTTTGTAGAATTATATTTTTTATAAAAAATAATTCGATCTTGGACTAATAGTTACTCTAAGAAATAAAGAAAATTGAGTTCATAATTAACTTTTTTAGAATTTGAACTAAGAAGTGAATGAAAATGATCCCTAGTGAGTGGAATAAGAATCCTCTGCTCTCTGGTCCAATTCTTCATTTGTCTGCTAGTGTACAATTTTCATGAAAATTGTCTGGTTTCCCAACTACGCGTATCTTCATCTTTCTAGCTAGTATGTGGGAAGTCTGTGTTTAACATAATTGAATGGCAGAGAATTGCAAGATTTCATATCTTCACAAACTAATAAATAACCGATAAAAAGCTTTTGAATGACATCCTCAAACTGCCAAGTGCATACGGTAAAAATTCTGATATAATCAACAAACAAAAAAATGATTAAAATTTAGATTAATATTTAGTTTCATTCAAGTAGATTTTTTCATAAATGACCGCCACTTCTCTCTACGCGCGTGAGATAATCGACTCTCGTGGTAACCCAACCGTCGAGGTAGATCTGAAAACTTCCACCGGACTATTCAGAGCCGCGGTGCCTTCAGGCGCCAGTACTGGTATCTACGAAGCTCTTGAGTTGCGTGACAAAGACCCAAAACGGTTTCTAGGCAAAGGCGTACTGAAAGCCATATCTAACATCAATGACGTGATAGCACCAGCACTTCTTGCAAAGAAACTCGATCTCGCTAATCAGAGGGAAGTGGACACCTTCCTCCTCGGCTTAGATGGAACTGAGAATAAGACCAAATTGGGCGCTAACGCCATTCTCGGGGTTTCGCTTGCCGTCTGTAAAGCAGGCGCGGCTATAAAAGGCGTTCCGTTGTACGCTCACATTGCAGAACTAGCGGGTCGCGCCACTGATAAATTCATCTTGCCCTGCCCGGCGTTCAATGTGATCAACGGAGGTACACATGCTGGCAACAAACTGGCCATGCAAGAGTTCATGATTTTGCCGATAGGGGCTGAGAATTTTCGCCATGCATTGCGGATGGGCTGTGAGGTGTACCAGGTGTTGAAAAAAGCAATCAAAGATAAATACGGACAGGACGCAGTCAATGTGGGAGACGAGGGTGGATTCGCACCCAATATTCAGGATAATAATGAAGGTCTAGAACTGCTAAAAGTCGCGATCGAAAAGGCAGGCTACACTGGACAGATTGTTATCGGCATGGATGTCGCTGCTTCCGAATTTCATAAGGAAGGCAAATACGACCTCAACTTCAAAGACAAAAACTCAGACCCTGCTCAATGGTTGACAAGCGCGCAGCTAGGAGATCTGTACAGGAAATTCATCCAAGACTACCCTGTGGTCTCTATTGAGGATGCTTTTGACCAGGACGACTGGGATGCTTGGTCAGCACTCACTGGTTCTGTGGAGCAACAGGTTGTAGGAGATGATCTGACCGTCACAAACTCTAAACGCATCAAGACTGCTATCGAGAAAAAGTCCTGCAACTGTCTGTTGTTGAAAGTGAACCAGATTGGTACAGTTACAGAGGCGATAGACAGCTGTAAACTGGCGCAGGATAACGGGTGGGGTGTGATGGTGTCGCATCGTAGCGGGGAGACAGAAGACACCTTTATTGCTGACCTGGTTGTCGGTCTACGGACTGGACAGATAAAAACAGGCGCTCCTTGTCGCTCTGAGAGAACAGCCAAGTACAATCAGCTGCTGAGGATTGAGGAGGAATTGGGGGATAGAGCTATCTTCGCTGGTAAGAAATTCCGTAATCCTCTCGTATGAAAAACTTCATTCCCTTTAGGTATAGGCGAGAATCTAGTCTCTAAATTCGGTTAGTTTTGTTAGGTTGTAAGTAAGATTTGTGTACTTTGGAGTTCAATGATATTACCCCTAGAGTTTAGGAAATGATTCTATTCCTAATCACGTTGGTTATTCGTGTATTTTGTAGTCTCATTCTAACTGTTAAAACTTAAAACTTAGCTATTTCTGTTTGATGGATCCTCCCACTAGAGTTGATAAGTCTGAAGATCGTAAATTAGAATCTACCGACATCGAAGAAGACTTTGTTACATCCAAAGTTACAGCTAAAGTAAACACGGATGAAATAACTGAATTCTTGTCATTGTTTTCTTCTCCCGCAAGAACGAATGTCTACTACTGCAACATCCAGAACGTGATAATGGATGCTCAGTACGTTCTAGTGGATGGAGATTCGCTATTGGTAAGGTTTAGTGCAGCGGTTTTCAACCTTTTCCCCCTATATCAATTTTCCTATTTCTGTGGACCCCCTCCTATTAACTGTAATACAAAATTTCGAGTCCTGTGAACCCCCTGATATCTTCTGTGGAACCACTAAGGGGTCCATAGACCCCAGGTTGGGAACCACTGGTTTAGTGATTTTAACACATCTCAATACTTATTTAAGTTATTTTCTATCTTTTAGACAGATTTATTCCAATCGCCGTATCTCGATTGGGAGTTTGGGGGCCAGATGCTCTCGCTAGTCTATCAAGTTGAGAAGTTCTTTCACATTCTAGTTAAACACACCAAATCCGTTATTTGTGTTAGCTTTTTCAAGTGTATGCGTGCTCTGTGGGTTTCTGACCCAACTAAGATGGTAGCTCGAGAAGTTGTTCTAGCTCACCTCAAGAATAACACAGATCTGACAATACTGGACATGTACAATTCTTGGTTGGATCGTGACTTCATCAAATACACTTCAATCTACTATCCTTATATCGCTTTCATTACTGATAAGCACTATTCAACGCTTAAAAACACTCCAAAAGCGGGTATTTTCCAACTTTTGGAATACCATTTCCTTTCTCTGCACACGAACTGTGTCTATATCGATACTGTGGTTGAGAATATCATGCGTCTGTTCTGCTTTATCGTTGTAGACGTTGGATTAGAGAACTATACTCAACCTTCCAACAGTAACATCACCACTTTCCTAGACAATTCATTCAGGTCGCTTCTCGACCAATATTCACCTAACATCATTGAAAATTTGGAAAAATCTAAAGAAAATATTATAGACACCTTGAAAAAGTGTCCCAATTCAGATGTAAGAGATCTTCTGAATACAATCGCTCTCACTAGCATCTTGTCATTTGCGCTACCAGATGATATTGCGATCACAAATTTCTATGTCAAAGTATTCCTAATCCATTTGGCGATAATCAAAAAGTTTGATCTTCAATCGCGAAATATCTACCTTCCAGGAGAAATTAACATGAAATCAGACGCTACACTCTCAAAACTCTCTGAAATCCATTCCAAATTTTCAAATGCTTTACTTTTGACTCTTCAAATAACAAATACGAACGAATTTAAACTAGATTCAAAAGCACCTTTGGGTCATTTCACGAAATTGAATCCGATATTCACTGATTCAGAAGAAAAGGAATCTGAAATGTCTCTAGGGACAAATCTGAAAATGATTACAGATATTTTTGATGCACGCCTCATCACATACATTAGCATTTATCTATTACAAACATTGAAAGATACGAAGTCTGTTGAAAGTACAGCACTAGGATTTGATGAAGACAGAACCGACTATCTGAACAACACATGGCAGTTAATACTTGAGAATAGCCATTTGCCTAGCACAGAGTTTTTCCCTATAACTTCACCTTGCACCATATCATTCCAATTTGACCTAAAAAGCTTACCGGATCTGAATATTCAAAGTGTTGACGTAGCCAACAGTAACACTCGTCTTGTTAAACGTTTAGCTGGCAACATCAAAGAAGCCATGCAAAGAGACAATGAAGGAAAAAACTTGATAAAATTCGTTCAACCTAGTCTGGATCTCGCTCATTTTGAGCAAGATCCTTCTATTCTTTTCCCATACTTGGGATCTCTTGAGTCGAGACTTGAGGAGTTTGATGAACAAAATAAAGTCATCTCTCGGGACAAGAGATTGAGAGGACTGCAACAATATCATAAATACATGAACTATTATTCCTCCTCATTAACTGGTGGCCTGGGTTGGAAAGAACCGATCATTGTAGAGAGAATTCATGACAAAGTGTTAGCTAAACGGGAAAGGGATAAACATAAAGAAGCTAAGGCCAAGGAAATATCTGCTAAACAGCATAAGCCAAAAGGCCAAGCACATGGTGCATCGAAAAAAAGTGGTTCCAAAAAGGAAGAGATTATGAAATTAAATATGGAGAAAAAGATCCATGAAATCGAGTCAAAATATGGACAGGAATGGGTAAAATTGAAAGAATCTCTCAAATCTACTCTTGTATCTGAAAGTCATGTAAAAAGATTGGATGCATTCACGCTAACCTGTACGTCCAGAATATACAGACTGGAAGCTCAACTCCTCAAGTTACAATATCTAGTACTCATCTACCATGAAGATAAAGGGAAGGTTAGCAATGTATCAAATATCTTACAACTTGCAAACTCAATAATAAATCAGCATTTTAAGGGGAATGAAGAGGTAATTGAATTTCCTGAAAAAGGTAAAAAGAAAATAATTGCAGCTTTATTAGAATTAGGTTTCAATCTGAATGCAAACTTCGTTGCAGATGAAATAGATTTCGACATAACCAGTATCATTAAAGACGACACAGATATGAACAATGACGAAGGGATAGAAGGTCTAACTTGCATTGAATTTCAATTGAAATATATGGGACATCTGATGCCAAGAGCTGTTGGCACAGAGAGAGATGAACG
Organism: Aphrocallistes beatrix; assembly: GCA_963281255.1. Lineage (NCBI taxonomy): Eukaryota > Metazoa > Porifera > Hexactinellida > Sceptrulophora > Aphrocallistidae > Aphrocallistes > Aphrocallistes beatrix. The sequence continues at coordinate 4,073,712 of OY725500.1, read as the reverse complement.
CGTGACCAATTTTATTCCCGACGCCTGGCAGGTTGATTTGCTTAACGTGGTAGATCGTGACGAATCTGCGGTTATTCACGCCCCTACATCCTCAGGGAAAACCTTTATCTCATATTATATCATGCTAAAAATATTAAGGGCGAACGATGAAGATTTAGTAGTGTACGTGTCGCCGAGTAAAGAGTTGATGAATCAGGTTTCTGCTTCTATTTATGCTCAATTTGGTCACAAAACGTTCAAGAATCTTTCAATGACCTTATATGGGTTCTTCTCTGACAAATACGAAATGAAACCCTTTGCAAGTCAAGTGTTAGTGACACTCCCCGAACCTTTCGAATATATTCTCCTGAGTTGTGATCCAGAATGTAAGAAATTGAGGGAACGCATCAAGTACGTGATATTTGATGAGGTGCATTGTATCAGTGCAGAGAATAAGAGTGAGTGTTGGGAGAGACTTCTGTTGTTGATAAAAAGTCCATTTCTTGCATTGTCAGCCACGATAAGAAACGCAAAATCCTTCACTCAATGGTTACTAACGGTACAAAAACGGAAATTCGAATCGATTCAGAAAGAGAGAAGTAAGCTCCCTTCTGCTGCTCGGGTGCAACTGATTTCGCACGAACAGAGGTTTTCAGATCTCTCCAAATTCCGTTTTGACGACCAAACGAACTCGTTGCATCATGTCCACCCTTGGACATGCCTGAAATATGAACATTTACGTACATCCGGTTACCCGAATGATCTAACTTTGATTAGTGACGAGTGTCTCGGAGCTTATGAAGCTCTCCGCTGGATCACACGAGAAACCGAAACGATCGGTGAGGACATTCTGGATTCCATTTCTAGACTGGATCCTAATAACTATTTCTCGAATCTTCGTGAGATTTCTAAGAACGACGTACGAGAATTTGATAAAGAACTGTCAGCGCTTCTGCTCGAATTGGTGCGAAGAGATTTTAACCGAGAATATGAAAAATTAATGGAACATTTGAGGTCTAAATTCAACCAAGAAGAAAAGTTCTCAATTTTGCCGCACAGTATCAAAGTCGATAAGACGGTTATGCCGTTAGAAAATGAAAAGAAACTGAAGGAATCGAATGATTTAAGGTTTCTACGCGACTTGGAATCTTCATACAAGCTTCCTTGCATTATATTCATAACAGATCTCTATGACGTCAATCGTCTAGCACTCTCGATACTCGATGAACTGGAGCATTTGGAGCAGGTTAAATGGTCTTTGGAAGGTGCGGATAAGAAGGTTAGCAAAGAGAAACAGATCCGAGAATTGAATAAAGAGTTGGATCGACTTCGAAAGCGATTGGACACAAAATTGGATGAAGTTGCCAGGGAAGAAGTGGAGTCACAAGTCCAAGGATTGCTGGACGAGTTGAGCGCTGTTCCGGATGAAGATGAAGTAGACGAGAATTACACTTTCGCTTATCAAGGCATTCTAACTTCAATGGAGATTGACAAACTATTCCAGAATTTGAAAGGCAAAGGCCAGACGCCGCTATTCAAGAGGTTAATGGCACGCGGTATTATGATACACCACGAAGAGTTGCGTGCGAAAGAGCGACAGATGGCCGAGATTTCATATCGATTAGGTTACGTACGCATACTAATTTCAACTTCCACACTCGCATTAGGTATCCACATGCCTTGTAAAACAGTGGTATTCTACAAGGATTCACTCTTCTTGACAGCTCTCCAGTACAGGCAGATGTCGGGCCGGGCGGGGAGACGAGGATATGATCTGGTGGGGAATGTCATATTTCATAATATTCACACGCAGAAATTCAATCTTCTCAACACAGCACCTGTTGGGAGACTGTATGGTAACCATATATGGTCTACATCCACACTGTTACGGCTGGTAATATTACTGCAGCAAGAAGAGACGAAGGAGAATATCAATGCAGCACTTACACTCTTCCATAAACCGTTTTTAACTTTGCAGAATCCCAACGGTCACATTTCTGATATAATCAAGTATGAGGTTTTGTTTTCAGATCATTATCTAATGCAGGAAGGTTATCTCTTTGAAAACGGTGATCCAACTCCCATCAGTGCTCTCGTTTCATTTTTCTCATTTGCTGAGCCTTATAACTTCATTCTTGTTACGCTTTTACGTTCAGGGCTGCTAAACGAAATATCGCTAGGATACACGACTAAAGATATTGAAGACCGACATAAAGAGAATATAAAGAAAAAACTCATTCTCATTCTCTGTCACATATTCAATGTCAGATACATTCCACCAATGAAGTTGAATTCCAGTAATATCCTCCCAGACCTACCTGACGAGATTCAAAAGTTGTACGATGAACACAATTTCAGAGCTTTTCGCCTCTACCAGTCGCATTTACACTTTATGTGCTCGCAATTAGTGAGTACGAAATCTTTAAAAGATCCAGAGAGACTACCGATTAGTGATTTAACGTTCACGACAGATGCCTCACTAACAACTCACTCTGGTGATTCATTGCTTAATATGCTGCGCAAGAGTCAACTGTCAAGCGATTTGATCTCACCTTTCCTTCAAAACAGTGGTTTAACTGAAAACCACATCAGATCGACTCTATCTCTCGCCAAATGTCTGCCTCCCTCTATCGAAATTGACACGAGTATATTGCCCATATCGCCTTTCTGGAGTCTAAATTCTCCTGGCATACCGAAGAATAACTACATCTATCGAATGGCAACAGATGCAGAAATTACGATCGAAGAACTTCTAGAAACTTCTGGGTTGACCGATCCAGATCTTTTCAAAAATCTGTCAGAATTTGGGGTGGCCATTGGTGCAGTTTACTTTTTGGCTAAATTCTTATTACCACTGGGCAACGAGTTTCGAGCAGCTCTAGATCATGCGAATGACCTAGTGAAGAAACAGATTAAAAAACTTTACAGAGGCGTGAGGGTATAATCAACCACTCTCCTCATTCAAATTCCAGTTTAGTATCTTGTTTTATCTTTGCAGAGATTAGGTAATGTTAGATTAGTTTCTTTTAACTCTTAGAATGAGAAACTAGCACAAATTTGTGTATGTTAGAATAGTTATAGGTGCTTGGATGAATTTGTGAGGATTTATTATTTATAAACAGCAGATTATTTCCTCCAAATTTTCTCTTTTTTATCGTAAAATTTATTAACGATTAAAAATCTTTTAATACAAACTCAGTTTCAACGAATTTTTTAATTTAAAATTAGTAGTCATGGATTCCTTAGCAATAAAACTTGTGGAATCCATCCAACCAAGTCATCTACACCCGAATACTTTACAAAAATTCGCTTTCTTTACTCCATCAAAAGTTGAAGCTAAAATCGATGAATCTATCATCAAGAAAACCCTTGAAATATTGTCAAATAAAAATGATCTTAACTCAACTGATAAAGATGAAGGGATATCAGATGTAGAAGAATCAGACTACAAACCATTGAAGTCTTATATCTCTTTCATAATGTCAACAAATACAAATGCGAAATCTAGCAACCGAGTGCAAGTCCTATACAAAGCACTGGATAACATAGACAACTTAACCTTGCACGTTAAACATAGTTTTTTAAAGCTATTATTGATACTATCGACAGTGAGTAGAGAACAAAATCAACAATTTCGCCCTTTGCCTTTACCTTATAGTGATGGCACGCTTTCGTTTTCTATGTTTTCAGACAAATATTTTGATAAAATTTCTCCAAGCAATGACTTGCTCTTCTCTACTCAACCTCACTTGGAGGATTCTGAATCTAATTTCTCAATGGATAGTGGATCTTTTAGCTTGCCCTCTCTCTCAGATAAAAAATTGTATACAAACCGGGGACAGAATAGTAAAGATATGCCTTATACCTACCAGCCTTCTCTAGCCAATTTCGAAGGTTTGTTCATATTTTCATAGTCTTATTTATTATGTATATTGAAAATATATATTTTGCAATGACAAAAAAATCTGATAGATATCTCCCGATACAATATATCAACAGCCTTCGCAACTACACAGCGAGAAGCCCACCCAGAACGTTTCACTCGCAAACATACAAAGCTGCCAGATCCTCCACAATTCATAACAGAAGCTCCACCCGATTTCTACGCTCGCTACATCTTATTCCAAAAGCATAAAACTTGTCTTAACGAAGCTGTGACCGTAATTAAACATCCCACACCAACGCCACATCACAAACTGATTGCATATGCTCTATACACTCTACAAGGACTTGACTCGGATTTCTGTTCGATGGATCGACGTTCTGTCACGCTAATTGTTAACGAATTCATCGCATCAGAAACCTTAAGTACAACTCCGTTAGTTAATGTGTTTAAAAAGTTCGCTTTTTACGGCAGTTGTTACTCGCGCTTAGAGAAACTTGCCATCTATTTACAGTCCGGAAATCACAGTACGATCGGTAAAGCGCTTGGTTTCGCGCTTAGTGTCATCTTAGAAGTTTACCTCTCCAACGTCGTCAGCTTATCTCCTCCGAAAGTAATGCCTGAAGATTTAACATTACTTCGGTTGCTTGCCCACTTCCATGTGTTTTTTGAATCAATCGAAGGTTTGAGTAAAATATTTAAATGTCTCAGTCCTGGAGACAATGCATGGGAGCCCTACTTGGTATCTCTGCCCACTGGCCTTGACCTCCTGGTGTACTTGGAGGAGAGCACAGAAGGGATTCTACCAACACGCCCCTTGCATAAGTTCATGTGTTATCTGCTAACCGAGAGTAACAAGCCTCTGCTAGCTTACATACAGAACTGGATTTTCCATGGACAGGCAAGTATATTATACAATTAAAATGACACAAATTGAGTGATAATTATATGAATATACAAAATCCCGCGAAAATATTAGCTATAATCGTGACATATATTCGTCAATAGATACTTGATCCCACAAACGAATTCGGGTTGGAAGCGAATCAGGAAAAACTTGCTTGTCGTGACGAGGAATTCTGGACAAAAGGTTTCCGTTTCAAAGAAAATTTCGTCGTTCCCTCATTCTTGAACGGACTAGAAGATGCCCTACTTCTCTGTGGCAAGTCCCTCACACTAATGAGGATATGCGACCCAAGTCTTCACATCATTAATATTCAACCGTTCTCCGAGCTGAGAATGAAGTTATGTCCGAACAAACTTGTAATAAAGGTATGTACGCATATACAGTCGACTCCGCTTAATAGGGCCACTGTTTAATCGGGTCAATAACTCTCAATCACTCTCACACATGGAAGCTAATACAAAATATTTTCAGTTAATAGGGTTATCCGCTTAATCGAGGCAAAATGTCCTGATCGATGTGACTATTAAGCGGAGTCGACTGTACCTATGTATATATACTCTAATCGGACAAAAGTATTTGAAATTCTTACTATTTTCCATCATAAATAGTTATAAAGTAGGTCTATTCATGAGTGAAATGTAATCAAACTGTTACAGATATTGTAATTTCGATTTCAAATTCATATTCTACACATTCGAATTACTCAGGTTAGCGTTAGATGCCTTCTATTGATGCATTCATTTCCAAGGCTAAGATGCATCGAACTGTGCCACTTTGTGCCACTCCTCGTCGTCATGTCTAATGGGAATGGGAGTGAAAAGTGGCACAAAGTGACATAGATTGATACTAATTCAACTTATGAATGAATATGGCAATATAAGGCTTCAAACCTGAGTAATTCGAATGTGTAGAATATGAATTTGAAATCGAAATTCCTGTATCTCTCACAGTTTGATTACGCTTCTCTCCATGAATAGACCCACTTTATGACTAATTATGATGGAAAATAGTAAGGATTTCAAATACTTTTGTCCGGTTAGAGTATATTGGACTTTGAATTAAATATGAAATGTTAAATTACTTGAGCTAATATTTTAGGAATATCGACGCTACTGGGATATGTATGTGAATGAAACTATCGATTACTTGAAAACCGTTCGACAAAGAGAAGATGAGGAAAGGAAATTTAATGAGAGGGATAGAGAGCAAACAATTATAAAACATAACGAAGAAAGGAGACGACAATCGAAAGAGTTAAGAGAAAAGCAACTCAAAATTGTGTCTGAACAGAAACAAAAACTGATGACAGATCTTCAAGCACAAATTCGTGACAAAGAAGAGTCGCGATTACAGCAGTTAAAACTGGACAAAGAGTTAGACGAATTTTACGCAGCCAAAACCGGTTCAGTTCTCGAAACAGGTGTTGAAGAGAGCGAACCTGAATTGGTGGAAGAAGTGAAAAAGGAGATGATAGAAAAATATGCGGTCTTGGAGCAAGAAGCTCTAGATAAGAAGAAACTAGCTGAAGAGAGGAAAATTGATGCAGCTGTGAAGCTAGGGTTAATCGAAGTACCAACGTCTGATGAGAAAATTAAGGATGGCAAAGCATTGGGAGAAGTCGCGAAAGAAATGTTTGTAGATGACGATGATGAAGTGAAGGGGGAAATTGGTGTTGCTATTGATCATGATGATGATGATGATGAAAAGTTACGAAGCTTAGATATCCCTCAAGAAATTAGAGAGGAAAGAGGAAAATCGGTAGAGAAAGTAATTAAGAAAGAAAAGTTGGGCGAGGAAGTAATTAATCTAGAAGCGGTACCAGCTGAAAAGATAGAAAAGTTAGAAAAAGAAAAGAGTGGAGAGATTATTCCAGTTGAAAAAGAAACAGTTATTGAACGGACAAAATCTCCCATTCCAGAAGACAACTTCTATTTTTCACTAGAAAAACGCACGAGCGGATCTCCTCTCTTTGATGAAGACCCTTATCGGGTAATTCCTGATACTTCAACAGAAGAAGATTTCGCGTTTTTAGAAGAACACGAGTCGTTCACTGCTTTTCCTGTGTCTCAACTTTTGAAGCTGTCCTATTCAATTCCTGTGCAAATTCAGGCTAGATTAGTGAATATATTCATCTTAGACTACTTCAGAAACACTCTACAGCTTGACAACCATCTCACTGTGCTTAGAAAGTTTGTGATGCTTGAAAACGGAGAATTCAGTCAATCTCTTTCACTGCAAATCTTTGACCTACTCTACCTACCAAACAGCGAACAGAACAGTTTCGTATGGTATCTCAATATCATCCTTGACAAGGCTATCATAGCGTCTCGCGTGCACAACCTCCCTCAAGTTGAGAATCTAGTGCTTGGCTACAAAGAACAAGAAACTATCCCAACCGTTACCTCAAGTTCATCCTCCGAGCATCAACAGCCAGACCAGATATCTAGGATTGTACTGCAGTACAATGTTGGATGGCCACTGAATGTTGTGTTCAGAAGTTTCATACACAGCTGTTATACTAAAATTTTCTGCTTTCTAATGTACGTTAATCGCAGTATCTGGTGCTTGGGTTCAGTGACGGGAATACTCAAATCTTTACAGGTAACACATTTATTATTTCACTTTAAATTTTTGCAAAAACAACAACTTTTTTACTCATTTTTTTAGGAAAGGTTAATTCACCCAAACTCGTCCGCCCTGAAACAAATCAAATGCCTCCATCTCTACAGACACGAAATGCAGCATTTTGTCACTGTCCTACAATACTATTTAACCAATCAGGTGTTGAAGATAAGTTGGGTGTCTTTTCAAGCTAGACTTGAGAAAGTTGAAAATCTCGAAGAGTTGTACACTGAACACAGAAATTACGTGAATCAGATTATGACAAATATGGCACTGAATACCAAAGGCAAACCTATTTACATCGCAATGAAGAGAATATTCTTCTTCATTTACCAATTCTTCTTACGTTTACAAGAGTCACATTGGACAGGTGACGAGTCAATTCTTAACAATTTCAGAGGTTTGAAAGAACACTACGATACGTACAAAAAGTTCGCTTTCCTACTCTACAAGCTGATTAGCAAGTTGATTGCGAATGGCTACTCCTCTCAACTCGAATCTTTCATACTGTCGATTAATTTCAATGAGCATTATGCACAGCACAATCCTTTGAAATAATATTTTCTTTTAAAGTATGGATATTGCCATATTCTAGAACTTGATCATTAATAAATAAATGTTCAACTTTTTTAAAATTAATTTGAACGAACTAGCATGTATATACGATAATATTTTGTGGTAAAGGGTCAGGGTGGGATATACCTATATGTTAGAATAGGCATCTTGAAACTTTTTATTACGTACATAAATTTCATTTTTCTAGCTTCAATATATTTCTGCTATTATGCGTTATAAAAACAAGAAGCAAATGTCTACAATACTAACCTTTGGGACAGTCATTGCAATTCTAACATTAGTAATTATCATCTTCCAATATAACTCCACCTCTTTATATCACAAAATTCCCAAACATTTTCATTTTGTTTGGATATCTTCAAACCTTGACAGAACTACAGAATCAGATATCGATGATAAAATATTAAAAAACGTTAATTCTTGCCTTAAGCTGCATCCAGACTGGAAGATAACCATATGGACAGACGACAAAATTCGCAAAGAATTCACAGACCTAATCGCGTTACTAATTAAAGTCAAAACGCCAGCTGTGATCAGTGACATTCTTCGAATCCACATTCTAATGCGGTATGGAGGTATCTACCTGGATACGGATATGATGTGCTTACAGAATCTGGAGCCGTTGCTACTCAACCAATTCTGTACAGGGTTCGTTGGCAATGAGGAAGCGATGGTGGATAATGGGATCATTCGACACATCACGAATGCGATCATTGGTTCCGTTCCGCAACAGCCCGTGTTTATGAAGGCGGCTACGGAAATTCTAACTGGTGCACTGAGCGATGTGTCACCAGACATAAAAACTGGCCGTGTTTTCTTAGCGAACATAATTAAAAGGTATAACAGGGAATCAAATTGTATTTATGTTTATAGGAAAAAAGTTTTCTATCCCTGTGCATTTATTGAGAGGGATAAATGTCAGTCGATTTATGAAGATTCGAAAGAAGATCCTGAAGTATATACTTTCCATTGGTGGAACAGTTCATGGTTGAAGGAGTGGGACAGTGTTATTCACGAGTAATTATGTGTTTTTTGTTCTATTATTTCTATTTATCTTTTAGTAATCAACTAGATTTCTTTTGATGGAACATGAATTATGAAATGAATAAGGTGTTTATAGACGTACGGAGGATATTATTAACCATTGAATTTCAAATAAGTTGGGAACTTGATTTTGATAATATACAAAGGATTTTACAATAGAAGAGAAATGTTATAGTAATTACTCTCCAGATTTTATTACCGTTAATCTAGTGTTTCAATGACCTTTAAAACACTATCAATGATTCAAGACTTTAATTATCTATTGTCATTACTCTCATATAAAAGTTAAAATCAATTGTTTAACTATCTCCAACCTATCAACGAATATGCATATTATAGTATGACACGGAAAAATATACAAATACCAGACCAATTGTGAGATACAATGTCTCACAATGTCTGAAAATATTTCACTTCATGTTGGACAAGCTGGGTGTCAAATCGGGTATTCCATGTGGGAGCTGTACCTCCTCGAGAATGGTGTTGGATTGGATGGATATCTACAAGACCCCAAAACTGACCATTTGCATCACGACACCACATTTTTCACTCGAAACAGCAAGAATCGTTTCACACCTAGGTCTGTATTTGCAGACATTGATCCTACGAGTATTGATACAGTTAGAAACCAGCAAAGCCAGCTGTATAGTTCTGAGCGTTTTATTTCGGGTGAGGGAGGTAGTTCTAGAACATTCGCATGTGGATATCACAGCAATGAAGCCAAGGTAATAGACAGAGTAATGGAGCAAATGCGTCGAGTGTGCGAGGAATGTGATGGTAGAAAAATATTCTGGATATTCAACTCGCTAAGTGGGGGGACAGGTTCTGGAATGGGGAGTCGTATTCTTGACGAAATAAACGCAGAATACAAGGGCAGCACGCGAAAATTTCAAGTAGCAGTCATCCCCGATATAAAGACACAATCACCGACTGATTGCTATAACTCGATCCTCTCATTACATTCTACAATCGAAACAGTCGATATGAGTTTCTATTTCTCAAATCATAAAATTGCCCGAATTATTCAAAATGAAATACCTTCGAAAACGATTCCTCTCACTTTTATCAATCGACACATCAACATTTCGTTAGCTTGTTTGACAGCAGGTAGTCGGCAAAATTTAGGGCAAGATGTAAATGACCATATAGGGAATAGAGTTTTCCCAAGGTTGCACTATCCATTAATTTCATACTACCCCAATTCAACTATACAAACACGTTATAAAGAAAGTCCTAGTGTGAAAGATTTAACTATAAATTGCTTCAAAAATGAGAATATTGTCTCAGACATTGACACTTCTCTGGGCTATTACATAAACGCCAATTTATTCTACCGAGGAGAAGTTTCGCCTAACGAAGCAGTAGAGTCAGTCAAGCATATCGATGATTCTGTCGAGTTACTGGATTGGACTCCTGCTGGACTTAAGCTATTCTACACGGATCATTCCAAGTATTTGTCACCCGAGAGAGATTTGTTACGGATTGATCGTTCAGTCTGTATGCTAGCAGAGCATACTACCTTCAAAGAATATTTGAAAGGATTAACTGCAAACTTTGATGCAATATTTCGCGAGAAAAAATTACTAGAACTGTATAAGAGAGATGGCCTAGAAGAACTGGATTTTAAGACGGCGAAGCATAACGTGGAGTCTTTGATTTCTGATTTTGAAAGTCTAATATGATTTGTGTTTATGAATGTCATGCAAAAACTCAATATATTGATTTTGTATTTAAACTGGAATATATTCTTCACTTGTTATACATGTTATTTAATGATTCATATACTAATAACGTCACAATTTCGTAGAATGATAGTCTATATTCACGAATAGAAAATGAAACAGTTACAAGCCCAGCAGTTGGAAGTGAGGAGGTTATTGCACCTAGAAATACAGTCAGGGTCGCTTATTATGAACCCGCTTAATATGACATTCGTTTATCATGGACTAACCTCCTGGTCCCAATTTCATTTTTTAGATAGGATTTGTATTGAATCAAGTTCACTTAATATGAAGTATCTCTATTATGAACAGATTTTTTGGTCCCCTGGTGGTTCACAATAAGCGACCCTGACTGTAATATAAATTCTGTTAAACTATAATCCTCCAGAGGTGTCAAATAACTAGAATATATCTATATCTGATTCAACAACAATCTCTATCAACTACACAACAAACTTAAGACTAAAATCCAGTCCTTATTAACCAAAGCAACTAGGCGTAATAAATAAGGTTCGTTTTCTTCTTGGCTTGTACTTCCATGATCCCCTCCATGTAATCCTCATGATTGAGCTCAGCAGCCCCTCTCCTCAAGGCTATCATCCCTGCTTCCACACACACAGCCTTACACTGAGCGCCGTTAAAATCGTCCGTGCAACGAGCTATTTCCTCGAAATTCACATCCTCAGAAAGGTTCATTTTCCGCGAGTGTATTTGCATTATTCTCGCTCGTCCTTCTTCATTCGGCATTGGGAACTCGATCTTACGGTCTAGTCTGCCAGAGCGTAACAGAGCTGGGTCTAGAATGTCGACTCGATTGGTGGCAGCTATCACCTTGATGCGGTCATCAGAGGAGAAGCCGTCCAGTTGGTTTAGAAGCTCCAACATGGTACGCTGCACCTCTCGATCTCCTTCCTTCTCACTGGCGAACCGCTTGCTCCCCACGGCGTCCAGTTCGTCGATGAAAATAATCGAGGGGACTTTTTCTTTCGCGAGTGCGAACGCGTCTCTCACAAGTTTGGCCCCGTCGCCTATGAACATCTGAACCAGCTGTGGCCCCGCCAATTTCAGGAAAGCAGAGTTGGTTTGAGCCGCGCAAGCTCTTGCGAGCAGAGTTTTCCCTGTCCCCGGGGGGCCGTACAGGAGGACACCCTTCGGGGGCTGTATCCCAATATTATCAAATTTTTCTTTATGCGTCATGGGTAACACGACAGCTTCAATCAATTCCTTTATCTGCTTGTCCAGACCGCCGATATCATTGTACCTCTCAGTTGGCTTCTCATCCACCTCCATCGCTTTTACCCTGGAGTCGTATTCGGGCGGGAGGGTGTCGAGAATGAGGTACGAGTCCTTGTTCACGCCCACAAGATCCCCTGGGTGCAGCTTCTCAGCATCAACCAGTCCGATGACAGGAAGGAAATAGGTTTGTCGCGTTGACGTCTTGATGACGGCGCATTTCCCTTTCCGCTGAGCGTCCAAATCGATGTTAGCCCCTTCCTCTTCTTCGTCCTGGGGGTCCATGTCGAGAATTTCAACCACGGTAGAGACGAGGTAAGGCAGTACCTTGAAAACTTTCACTTTTTCAGTGTTCTCTTTGATTTTTTCTTTCATCTGCATCATTTCTGAGCTGGCAGTTCGGATCTCTGACCGCATGATTCCTATCTCGCTGTTGAGGAGACGGACGCGATGCTGGAGCTCCTCTGGGTCCATTCGGAGGATCTCTTCGTCCAGATCGTCAACAATCAGCTCATCTTCCAAGTTTGTCATTTTATCTCGGTTGCTCGCTAAAGATGAGATCTGTAGAAGTAAATCATTAGAATGTGTTTTCGCTTATTAATAATAGTAAACTCTTCTGCCTCAAATTCGAACATTTGGAAATATCTGAATGGTGTGTTATTAAGCTGGACATTTGTATTTAGAATATGAATCAGATCATTTTATATAATTTCCCTTCAGTTTGATAATCTCGGTATTGACCGTTATAATAGAAGTATAGTCTTAATCCCGTATTTGAAAATATTAGTCCAGGAATGTCAGAAGTATTTAAAGCTGACAACTGGAAGCGCATTATAAAACACACAAAAACTCGATAACAAAAGCACTCCATAAACGCGACAAAAGCCTGCCCAACAGCAAGATACACATGGTAGACTCAATGATGAACTAAACATGTATAATGTTGAAGAAAATCATCTAGGGCTAGCCCCAAATTAGAATAAATTAGGTAAAATGGAGAGTTTAAGGTTGAGATTGAGACTTGGAGTTTTTATGCGAGGTTTCATTACTTCCAGGTTTCAGATGTATGATAGTCTCTGGGTAAGCCTGAATAAGCGCGATATTTTGAGCGAAATTTGACGCGTTGAGAAGGTTGAACGGTTGATTAATGAGAGCTGCTTCAGTTGAATGTTGAAGTGAGTTAATGTAATTAGCTGGGTAAAGTGACCTCCCATCAGGTAGCATGTTGTTCGACCTCACACTCTGTAACAGTTCTAACTGCATGGGACTGATATGTGTGTTAAATGACGCAGGCAGCATTGGCTTGACATCAGCTTCACTTTGATAAGGAATCGGACTCTTGTTCGTCTGGATTTGACTCTTACTCACATGAATCGGACTTTTGTTGAATCCAATACTATTAATGGAGTTCGTATCTGACTTAACTAGCAGTGGGTTTGGCGATTTTTCTCGCGGTTTCGCGATTTCAACATTTTTCTTTAGAAGTGGCGACTTTTTCATAGATAGCGAATCGAGTGGCATTAATGGCGTAACAGGGATGAGCTCTCGATTCAGTTGCATAGTGTGTGCTAACTTAGACTTGGGGGATGGGGTTCTATTGGAAGGGGGCATAATCTTGACTGGAGCAGGCCTGTGGATGCTTGTCTCAGTGCGTGACTCATTGGTCTTTTGCTGTCCACTAATTGCGACAGGTTTCGCGTATTGTTCAGTATAATGGAGTTTCCAATTGCCAATCTTCGTACTTGAACTGATGGAGGGACTGCTGCTAGTTGGGATGGGCATCGGGAGAGTGCTTTCGCTAGTCAACGCCGGAGGCGAAGTGAAGTCTTGGTGGTAGGGGAGGGTGACTTTATACAATTTCGTAGCTTTCATTCTCCCTTTAGGCCAGCAGGGTATCACACAACTCCCCAAAAACTGAAGAATAATCTGTTCGTTTGTGAGCTTTTCAGGACATATGCCAAATCCATTTTTCTCAATTTCGATCTGAGCAGTGACAGAATTGCCTAATAACTTCTTCAACTCGAAACTCCATTTGAATCGCTTCTTAGAGGCAGTCTGCTTCTCATCCTGTGAGCTTTCAGCACTATTACTCTCGTGTATGCGGTCGATGTGAGGTTGTATTTGTGAGATGAGCGCTTGAAGAGGTGGGGAAATGAATGCGTTCTGAATGATCGTCAGGATTGTATCCAGAATCACAGTTAGAGAGTGTGATTTGTTGAGAAAAAAGGGAGCTAAAAAGTTCTGAATCGATTCAGTCAGATTCAAATCTTGTTTTCGTTTCATAAAAGCGTGAATCTTGGCTAGGACCAGACAACGCGCAAACCTGTTCTCTTGGCTATTCCTATTGCTCGGCGATTTCAACATGGATTGAATATGATTGAAGAAAAGTTGAATAATATTAGCTAACGAGTCAGGAATCTGACTCGAGAAAGTGTGTATATTATTCTTCTCATAGAACCCAGGTGTGAAACAGTCAGTCGTTAGATCCATCTGAACGAGTACATTCGAATCCAGAAGTTTCGTTAATAAAATTGTATTTATATCGATCATAGGTTCAGCTGGAACAACGGTATGAGCTGTTTTCTCTGACTTTTTGCTTGGAACGGACTGAGGACTGGTTTGGGGTGGAGTGGGCTTGGTGAGTGTTTTCTTTGGTTTTTCGAACTCGACAGTCTTAGCTTGAGGAGGAAAAAGATTCTTTGAAACTGTTTTCTCAATGAAGACAGGTTGATTCGGTCTCTCTGTTGCATCTGTTGGAGAGGAAGTAGGCTTATCAGAGAGAGAAGAGGCATTAGATTTATCAAGCAGAGGAGAATCAGCTGTCGATTCTGTAGGATTGTCTTTGAATGATTTAGTACGTTTCAAGACCATTTTCGGGCTAAACTTTATTGAATCTTTTCGCTTTTTACTCATTTTTTTAGGTGGAGTAATGACGTAGCTTTCGTTACCTACGAAACTACTGCTGCGCTTCATTCCAATAGGCGAACCACTCTCACCATCCATTGAGGTGTCAGTAATCGCGGATTTTGAACCTTTTGTGTTTGGAGGAGGTGTATCCTCGAAAATGATCGATCCTTCTGGGTTTTCAAAAGGGATTTGTGAAAATTCGACTTTACCTTTATTTACATAAAAACTTCCATGTTCGAGTTTTGTTTCGGAAGGCGCGAAATCTTCGTAAGCTTCTGAATCGTCTACAAAAGGGTCGTCTGTGTCATAGCCATGTGCTACCTCGTAAAAGTCCTGTTCACGAATACCCTTGTATGTTTTTCCAGAATGTAGATTAGGTTGGCATGGATGTTTCTTCCCTTTCCCCTCCTGTTCTTTGGGAGGCAAAGATTCACTCCCCCCGGCACTAGAAATCTCCGCGGTAGTAGCGGGGGTCGGAATAGAGGGAGGCTCGATAAGTGAAGCGAAATCTACTCTCGGGAATCCTTCGGTACACAGGTTATCCTCTAAATCAATCGTCAACCGAATTGTCGCAGGATTCATTTCATCGACAAAACATAAACTAATTTAAATCTCTGAAAAAATATGATATAAACATTTGGAAGCATATTTGAGAACAAATCAAGTCTCTAGGGCGAATTTAAATCAAATTATAAAAATATGTATATTGAAGTTACAGAGGCATGGGATGGTTAAAGTTGGAAACTCCTACTCTTATAGGGGCCATGCCACCTACTCAAAGTGCACTGGATCTATGAACTGGGAAATTGGCCATTGAGTAAATACTGACAAACTAGGTTTAGATAAAAAGTGGATTGTAATGATAAGAAAATATATCTGATGTTGATTGTGGAATTTAGCAGATGCAGTAAGACGAAATTATTGCGCCATGTCAAGTAATTACCATTTAACTCCACTCTTACAAACCATACGTGTAAATAAATCCACTGGTAATGTTATACTGTATATAGAGTCTAACCACACAGTATTATATTTACCAATGCAAATTGAGAAGACGAATGAATGCATGATGATTGATAAATATTTAGAATCATTAAATTATACTTAATACAAAGAATTGAATAGAATTGTATAGTAATACGTCATAGAATATCATGACTCCCCGTCATTGTGGTTTGTATGCAATAAATATACGGAATGAATTGATTATTTATCTTCAAACCATCAGTATTCCATATATTCAAATTATAATTGTTCTAATACTAGGGCGTTCAATAAGTCTTGCGGGTCATGGTATATTTCGCAAACTATAATAGTAAACAAATCAGTTTTTATCTATAAGACAACCTTATATCTTAGCTTGATTTACTGAAAATCTTAGCTAGATTGAATGAAAATTACAAATTTCTGATCAATTTATTCACACATCATTTCAACATACTGGTAAAATTATGGCTTCCAAGGATGACAATTTTAATCTGAAACGGAGAGCTTACATTGAGTTTCGCACAAAACTCCGCGTCCAGCCGGTACTCATCTACAACGAGTTGCAGGAGGTATTGTGCATGGACTGCCCTTCCAGATCAACGGTCGAGCGATGGGCTGCACGATTTCAGTCTGGAAATACAGACGTGTCAGATCTACCTCGATCTGGGAGACCGGTGTCCGCCAGCACCCCAGAGAATGTTGCTCTAATCGAGAGCAAAGTCAGGGAAGATAAGTGTTTAACAATCGAGCAGTTAGAGCAGGGTATGGAGATTTCATCGGGGGCCATTCATTCCATTCTGACTACTCAGCTTGGTTTCCGATCCATTTGCGGTAAGTGGGTCCCAAATAACCTCGGCGATCAACAAAAGCTCGCACGTGTAAAGACTGCCAAGAAACTCCTGGAAACCTATGACGGTTGTGATCCTAGACGCCTAGCTGAAGTTATAACCGGGGATGAGACTTGGGTCTATTATTCAACCCCTTACAGCAAGTATAAAATGCGATCATGGGTGAGAGGAGACGAAAGACCGGCCCAAATTCCTAGGCCCGACTTCAGAAAACCGAAGGTCATGTACACGATCTTCTTCAATAGTAGTGAAATAGTCTTGCAAATACCTTCTGAAAGTGGTAAAACAGTAAACGCAACGTTTTTTACAGAGAAAGTACTTCCAAACCTAATAAAAAACGTGGAAGAGCTCCGTCCCAAGGCTAAAATGAGGGGAATAAAATTATTGATAGATAATGCTAGCTCCCATACAACCAAGCTCACTAAAAATTTCTTGGAATCAGAGGGGTTAGATTTACTTCCCCACCCACACTACTCACCAGACCTAGCTCCCTGTGATTTTTGGCTATTCCCCAAGCTCAAAATCTACCTTCAAGGCAGGGAATTTTAGTCGAAACAAACCCTCGGGTCGGCCCTGTACCAGTTCTTCAAATCCATCCCCGAAGAAGAGTACAGAAATGCATTCATAAAGTGGGTGGAAAGATCGAAACGCTGTGTAGAAGTAGGAGGGGGGTATTTCTAATAAATAATACATTGAGACATATTATATGACATTTATTTATTATTTTATGGTATGACCCGCAAGCCTTTTTGAATGCCCTAGTAATAGGTGGCATTTTTGAAATGTATAAAAGCTACAAATAATAAGGTTGCTCTCTTTGATGAGGGAATCCCTCCATAAACCTTGTGATAATTATATAAATATGCCATGAGAACCTAATAATCAATAATTAAGAGCTTACACCCTTAAGATCAACGCAACACAGTTAGTTCTAAGTCAAGTATGAACACTAAACCAAGGAGTTTTGAAAGAGGACATTCAGATGAAGATAATCTTGCAAGAGAAAGAAAATCTTTGTATATGTCGACTCTTAAAAAGAGGCTAACGGTAAGAAATTTAGAAAATATAGGTTCATATTAATGTATATTTAAAATTAAAAATATATTTTTACTTGCATAAATAATTTTTTTCTAAATACTTGCAAAACAGAAAATATTTTAATCAGAGAAAATAGCCAATGAATCGATCATTTTGTAAAAGCAAATGCAATATAAATTGTAGAAACTAAATTACATCTCAAAATGCCATTGTGTATTTAGATGGACGAAGATTTGATGGGCAGTCGTAATACCATCGCTTCTATTACGCCAAGTTCAATATCCCATTCCTACAAGCCAACCATGGCTGAGGAGATGGAAAGTATAATATCTAGCTGGTCCACCCCACTGCATACAGCAGCTTCTGAAGGAAGATGCGACCAACTCAACCTACTCCTCGAGTACCCTGAACTGGATATCAACATACAGACTAAAATCTACAACGAATTTCTCGGAGTGATAGAGCTAGATAATACGCCATTACATTTGGCTGCCCAAAACGGTAGGGATCTACAGTATAACTTCGTTAATAAGAACACCAGGGACGGTCAAATTTTGTTCGTATTATCCAGAATTCGTTTTAACCGGAGTAATTTACATGTATTTTGGTCTGTAGGGGTAAAATATCTGTTCGTATTATCCGGAGTTTCGTACTAACGAAGTTCTGCTGTCTATGTGATGCGTGATCTCATTCAGTAATATTTACTTACATTATATTTTAGGACATCTAATCGCAACGAATTTGCTCCTCAAATATGGCGCCATGTGCGATATAAAAAATTCGACAGGCTCCACACCATTGCACCTCGCAGTTATTAACGGCGTTTCAGTTGAAATAATACAAAATCTCATCAATACAGAAGATATCCTTTCGATGAAGGATAACCAAGGTTCGTTCTGTTCAAAGATTCATCATATTATTAACAAAATCTAATTCGATAAAGGAAAAATACGGATTTGATTGAAGGGTGTACACCACTACTTATATACTTATATTTGCAGAGAATTTAAGATTGAACACAGTCTAAAGATTAGTCAAAGTTTTATTTTCAACAAATATTTGTCTTTAGGTAGAACGGCGTTATATTGTGCTGCAGAGGAAGGATGGGACAATCTAATCCCATATCTTATTGATCACAATGGCGCTATTGAAAGCCCATCCAATTCAGGGGAAACGCCTCTAATCATTGCCACTAAAAGCGGGTTTTCACAAACGATAAATGTCCTCATTGAGAATGGCGCGATTATAACAACGCGGGATAAAAGTGGCCACATAGCACTTGACTATGCAATAAGTATAAATGAAAAGACGATACAAGACGAGCAAATCTTTGATCAGATTTTAACGAGGATGCTGAAACTAAAATCTAATGAAGAGGCATTGAGATATTTGCATACATTGTTAGAGAAATACTATAAACTACGATTGACCGGGAGTATAACTTCCCTGCTAGATAGGGTCTCAGAATTGAGAGCTCGAAAAGGTCAGTGAATTACTACAATAAATTGCATTTTGGTCAGAAAACCAGTGTTGAATTTTGGTCAGAATGTGGAATTTCAATGCAAATTAATACAAATTCCGCATTTCTGATCAAAATTCTACATTTTTTCTGATCAAAATATAGTCTCATTTGCTTCTATTAACAAAATTTAATTTTAAAATGGTATAGTGTAATGTTAGCCAATTTATTTTCTAGTTATAATCTGTACAAGGTATGTTGAAACAGATTGCAATGGAATAACACCGGACGATCCAAAATATTCTACGAAAACATTTACTGCTCTGCAACTGCTTGCAGAGACGGGAGATGAAGAGTTAGCATTTCATCCTTCAGTCCGAGTTATTGTGGACAAAAAAATGGGGAAAATAGGTAATTATTATTTGTTGGGAGAAATTGTTTATTTCTTCATTCTCCTCTTCAGTTTGTTCTTCATGTTCACTGCTGCAGCTGCTAGGCCAGATCCTACAATATATTCTCAGAATATTGATTATATTCGTGGTGTGTTTGAAGTCATCGTTGCAGTAATGTGGATATTCACATTGGCAATTGAGATTGCTGAATTAGGTACAAATGTTATTCGAGTTTACTATAAGGAGACAAAAGTTGCTAAAGCCAGACAGAAGGAAGAAGCGATATTCCGGATGGTAGTGAAATCTGCATTGAAAATGTATTTAAAAGAAGTTTTCAACTACTTTGACATGCTAGGTCTTGTTTCCCTATTTATAGTGCTGCCCTTGCGTATCTCCAAGAGTCCTGCTCAGTGGATTTTCGCAACGCTCGCTATTTTGATACATTCATTGAGATTTCTGAAAACTGTACGGCTCTTGCCAGGGTTGGGAACGTACGTGCATACCATCACACTCATTGCTTGGAACGATGTGCCTAAATTCTTAATAGCAAGTAGCATGATAATTGTCCTTATCACTGAATCATTTTTCATCGCTTTAAGGGTGCCATATCGTACAGATATGCCAACAAATTTAAGTACGTCAGAGATAGGAGCGGAAGGAATTTATGATACATTCTATTGGACTTTCTTTTTCTTCCTTCGTGTGTTGCTTCAAGGAGAAAGTATTCTCGATGGCAACTATCTTTATAATGATTTGAATTGGCTCAATGCAATCATCTACATGTTGGCATTGGGGCTGATAATAGTCATTTTACTCAACATATTCATTGCTCAGGTAAACTAATAGAATGAGAATTTTATCCAAGATTTTATCTTTATTTACTCTTAAATTTATTTTATCGATTTAGGTTAGTGACACATATGCAATAGCGAGTGCGAAATCAGAACGCATCGTTGCTCTCTATCGCCTGAAATTTATCGTTCGGATAAATTCATGGGGGTTCATTCGAAGGAGATCATTCTTAAATGAAATCGTTCTCAAAAGCAATAAATGGAAAACATACAACATTAGTAGTAAGTTCTTTTCTTCCTCTCACAGATTGAAATTTTTATTTACCGTAAACAAATAAAATTTTACAATTTTACAAAATCTAGATACTGATGAAAAGTTAGAGCAACTCATGAGTACTTTGGAAAGGAACTCGACGATGATAGAACAATTAAAATTGAAATTGCGCAAGTTTATGCAAGATTTGCATGACCGAAGGATTCCGACTAGAAGCAGACAGAATTCTTTGTTCTTTCCTACAATGCACCATCATGCTGACGGAGCAGAAGATGAAACTTCTCTATAGACCCCCCTGCTAGATCTTGAATGCTTAATAATTGCTCTCATTATTTTCCTCCATTATCACCACCAAACGCATCCATTATAACTTTGCTGTTGTTGTTGATGTTGTTGTTATGATTATAGTGCTGAATTATAATATTACTTGTATTATTATGACAGGGCCGGCGCCAATGGTCCGGTTGGAACGGTTTTAACCGGATCACTTTTCAAAAGTGGTCCGGTTGGTTCGGTAAAAACCGGACTACTTCTAAACCGTGGTGCCGGTGCTGTATAATACAATACACGATCATAGCTCTTTAGTGCCCTAATAAAAATTTTAAACAAATAAGAAAGTTATTAACTACAATATAGTAATAAAGGATTTTAAAAAAATTTCAAACGAGATAGTGAATAACTAATTGATAGTATAATATACTATTAGAGTGGTAAAACCTAAATATGAATTTGTTTAAATAATCGATAAATAAGTAGTTTGTTGGGATTGAGGGAAGATACAAAGAGATGTTAGAAAATAAAAGAATAAAAAACTAGAAAAGATGTAGTAACGTATTTATCAGGACAATGAAGAGTAATAGTAGAAGGTCCATTCGGTTTATTGCAGCGCCATCAGGAGCGAACATCTATTAAAATAATGTATTTTAAGATATAAGAAATTCAAATCTATGAACAGATTAATGAATAATTCAGAAAATTATGTCATCCAATGCACTTATTTAGAAACAGAAGAAAAAAAATTTCTTAGTAAAAATTAAATGGGGAACTTTTATTATAATTAAGCGGAGTCTACTGTATTTGTTAAAAATAACTTACGTTCGTAGTTTGGTTTGGAGGTGGGATGGTACTAACGAGGAACAGAATTGACACAAAATTGTTTCTTTGATCGGAAGCTGTCATGGTAGATGCAGTAATGATGAACTGAATCCTATCTCCATGGCTAGCATTCTTTGATGCGGTTACTGTTAGTATAAGTTCAGTGGTTTCGTTTTGCCCAAGAGTGGTCATATTCTTACTGATATTAAAAGAAAAAGTCGTATTTGTATCATCTTGTGCGACGCTTATTATGAAGGATGAGGAATCCCCAAAGTTGGAAAGGAGTAGAGTTACATTCGAAGTATTTCCAGGATACAAGTTGTTGAATCCAAAACTATTTTGGCCTGTTAAAATACACACACGTATTTAAGAGAGGAACAATTATATGAGAACTTGTTTTTATTAAACTCACCTAGGCGTAACTCAACATCTGATGTTTGTACCCCAGAACCACTAACACGTTGGATTGGATTCCCAATGCTATCGATTCCAATGATTTCTAACTGAAATGTAGTTAGATTTGGTAAAAATATACTCGCAAATGACGTATCGCCAGTTTTTGTTAGGTTGAGAGTCTGTACTGTTGCACCATTACTATTTTGTATATTTGCTTGAGTTAAGATAATTCCTTCATTTTCCCCTGAGGTAGTAACCAATACTATCAGTGTTTGACCTACAAATAAATTAGATTAAGCAAAGCAATTAAAATTGCACTCTCGAGTTTGTGATTTTGATGTGGTTGAAAATAATACCAAGAGTTGAATCATGAACTACAAAACAGACAAATTGATCAATATCTGATAATTAATTACCTTGGATTGGTTTGCCTTCTAAGCTCTTGAACCCAAAATGTGATTCAGGATCAAGTTGATAAAGTTTATATGAGAACTTCAAAGAACTAAGTGCAGAAATTTGGATGCTATACATTGCTGAAGTGCTGAATGTTAATTGCCATAACCCATAAAGTGTGTTGTTTGTAACATTAATAGTAGCGATAAAAGATGTGGAACTATCAAGATTCACAGAGAATATAAGATTCGAGGTTGTTAATTTAGTTCCTAAAAAAATATTAAATTGAGATTTACTTACAAGTATAGCTAAGCCGTAAAAACGTAATTTTACGCAGAAAATATCTAATTTAAAATGTTTAAATCTGTTAAAAAAATTATTTATTGTGATTAAAAACAGAAATTTACTAACCTCCAGGAATTGTAATATTCTTTGAAATTGAACGACCGTTGAGGGTTATGACGAGTCTACTTATTGTACTGTCAATTGAAAACTGCACATTTCCTGAAAATGACCCGGCTCCAGTCTTATGGAGAACCTGTGTGAAAGATCTTTCTGCTGAAGTGGTAATTATCGGAGATAGTTCTGATATATCTGCAGTCTCAACAAGGAGAAATTGTCCACCCGAATAAGTAGCAATATTTGCGTATAAGTCTTGAGGGGCTACATTTCGACGTGTTCGCACCTTTTGTTGTGCACCTTGTGTGTTTATTGATCTTCTTCTTCTTCTTCCTGAGCAACTACTAACCGCAATTATATTTATGTGGACATCTTTTTCTTCGATCAAAGCATACAACTCAGTTTCTCTACTAAAATCACTTGCATCTGCATCTGTGAATAAAAAAACATGCGACCCCCTCTCACTTGCTTTGATTGCACGAATGACTGCACCAATGCTTGGTTCAGGACAGTCACCTCCTCCGGAAGCACTTAACGCAGCGATACCATTTAAGAAGACATCGATGCTATTGGTTGTAATAACCGTCCCAGGATCTTTAAAGAAAGCAATACATTATATATATATATATACACACACATATAATATGATTCAATGACAAATTAATCACTAAACAAAATGCTAAATTAGTAGAATACAAATGCCAAATTTATTCCAATAATATCTCCAACCAATTAATAAGCCTGAACTAACTTGTTTAATTAAACAAATACACAGCTAAAATGGACTATAATATGTACAGTCAACTCTTAATCGGGACAACCGCTTAATTGGGACAATTCTCCGGGAACGGAATTGTTCCCATACATACTTGTAGAAGCTATAACTAAATTTAATCGGTTAATTGGGAACTCCACTTAATCGAGACAAAATATCCAGAATCAAAGTGTCCCTATTAAGCAGAGTCAACTGTATATAAGCAAGGGCAAAATGATAAACATTTTTTACATGGCCTACATAATTTACGTGATGAAACCAAGTAATGAGTAATCACTAAATTGATGCATCTTTATGTGTATCAAAATGATTTTTTTACTAAAATAGTTATGGTTATAAAAAAACAAAGACACGAAGTATTATTAAGTAGTATAGTAGTATATATACTCTTTACCTGGATCGTTAAAGGGGACAAGAATCAACTTTACATCAGCATTTTTAGCAAATATCTCCTCTAGGAATACTCTGATTTCTGGAATGGTGGCCTGAATCTCAGGTAATTCTTCACTCATACTCCCAGTTGTATCTATCACAAAAGCAATACTAGAGATGGTCTGTTGCTTAACCAAGTTAATATTCAGGAAATTTGCAAACTTAGTATCGTTTCTCACTTCGTCTCGTATATTTTTCAATAAGTCTCTACTTGCCGATATTGCTACTGCTGCAGCATCCGAGTGCAGATCAGCATGAGGTGACCATTCAGGAGTTGTGGAGTCCTTGTTTATTCCACCAGTTGCTGACAAGTCACTTGAAGCGTCCCTAAATCCACCATGGCTACATTTTCCAGTGGGTTTTGTAATCACATTTCCATCTTTATCCTTTTGGCCTTTGTAATATCCACTCGTTAGTATATGCGCATCGTTTACATCACTACGGATATTATCACTACATTCATAATGGTAATCTGCACCACCAAATAACCCAACCATTAGTATTTTATCACCTTGTGTACAGTCAGTACAAGTTTCTCTTGTTGGAGAAGCAATGTTTTCTGGTTCAGAAGATTCATCTCCTAATACTGTATATGGTGAAGTGTTCCCAATTTCTATCCAGTTAGAATGACTATAAAAGTCTTGAAGAGTGTGCAGCATTTGTCCAATTTCCATTCTTGCTAATTCATAATCTTCCTCCATTATTGCAATAATCGCTCTCTTTTTATGCATTACAACCCGGTTCTTCCCTTCTTGGATTCTTTCAGAATCAAAATGAGCGGCAGCATTCTTTTGTAGGTCTCCTAAATCTACTCCTTCGTTAGCCTCATTTATTTCATCAATTGCTCCTTTAAATTTGTCAGCTAGATCATCACTAGAATCGCCAAAGTACGCCTTGATCAAGTTTTCTGTTGTCAGCGAGGCTAGCATATTTATTCGAGTTGTACTACCACTGTCTTCCATATTAGGATTTTCTTCCAAAAGTTCTTTTACCACTTGTAATATAGCTGATTCCGTTATGTCCGGATGGGTTATTGAGCCAGTTTGAAACTCGAAAGAATAAAGTTTTAGAACAAGATTAGATGCACTGTTTGGGGCGAATCCATAAATCGGGCACACAAAACCACAAGCCACAATTACCAGGAAAGCGGAGTGGAAAGAATGCATTTGATTCAAATAGTTTTGCGAATGCTAATGCAAATTTCCAAACAATAATTTGACATACACTACTTTAATGGACTGTTGCGTAGATCCGTGAGATTCTTATGCTGCATACCATGGATGGTTTTGTAGCGTAGAATCCTGAGATTATCCGTAGAATCGTGAGATTTTGTTTCGCTTCCTCAAATGGCCTTGTGGTTAAATAGATTTCATCGTAACATCGCCACCAAATTGTGGCACACGACACAATTTGATGTCACGTAATACAATTTACTATGGTAAACCCCATATGGACCATGGATGAATTGTATTTTGGATTTATGGTCCATATGAAGTTTTACCATGGCAAATTGTGTCGCGTTCCACTAAATTGTGTCGTGTGCCACAATTTTGTGGCGATGGTTATCAAGTTATGCCGAAACAGATTGGACAACAAGGTCATTTGAGTAAGTGAAACGAAATCTCACGATTCTGCTCTGATAATCTCAGAACTCTACGCTACAAAATCATCCATGGTTATGTAGTATAAGAATCTCACAAATCTACGCAACAGGACCAAAGTCTCATCATATGATTAATTATTAGATATACGAGGAGAGAATAGACTCTAGTTTAATTTTAGGCGAAAAGAAGCAAATATTCGATTGGGTTGGAAGTGACAATATATGTAGGTTTATATATTACTGTATTTGTAGCATGAATTTTTAGTATCTACTTCTAATTAATGAGGTATTAAAAAGTCCATTGCACATGCGCAATCGTCACACTGCGCATGATCAATTGCACATTGCGCACGATTGGTTGGACTAAGTCCATTGCGCATGCGCAATTGACCCATTGTGCATGATCTATCATCACTTTGTACATAATATGCAAAAAACACTTAAAATATTTCTATACATATATGCAAAACTATTCCAAAAATTAATGTCGCTAAAACCACCACATTGCATTGAATTTTTAGCGCAAAAAGTCTCATTCCAATCTCCAGCTAAAACGCCTCGGACCGAGCAGAGGATCCTATCAATCGGACCTAAAAGCCTCCATTCTTCACCATTGGGATTGTATTCCTCCCTAATGTACAAATTGATCATGCGCAATGTGCTAATTGATCATGCGCAATGAACTTTTTAATATATGAACTAATGGTGATTAGATAAATGATCCTTTCAGGGAGTAGGGTGTCCTGATATACAACAATGGACAATGCCCAGGGGCATCAGACCCCCAAGGTGCAACTGAATATAATGATATATTGCAGTCATTATATTCACCACATTGGATAATGCTGAATATAATCATTGACAGGGTCCTCAAAATCAAAATCGGCCCGGGTGTTGTTTATACTAAGTATTTTGAAGTGAGACGAAGGCCTGAATCATGGACATTTTTTTAACAAAGCAACCCTAACAAGCAAACTACAATCTTATTAAAAAATATGATCTTACCCATTGCATTAGTAACAAATATCAATTAGGAGATTGAATTGAATCAAATAACTAAAATAATGACTGTTGTAAACAATATCACGTGTATATACATGTATAGTGAGAATATATGCGCAGGCGCTAGATTAATACAACTTCATAGGCGTGTTCGATTCTTTACATAATTCTGGTTATAGATTTTACATTATTCATTAGTTTTATTTTGGGATTCTTGATATTCTTTAGTTCTAGAATCAGTTTCCCATGGGAACAAACCGGAATGGCAAGCAATAATCACATGAGTGGAGTGTGAAGCAACACAATCAATATCAATAACAATGACGATGGCGGCCAAAAGGTCGCTGCGACCGAATACCTGGGTAGGTTCCTGGACCGTTTGCCCCAGGGGGAGTTCAGACGCATCCAGCTCCTGCAGGTGTTTGAGCTGAGGTACACCGCCTACCACTTGAACGGACGAGATAATATCCATCATTTACCCATGCAGTCCACACATTAACTAGGATAAAACCCGCATTCGCCGCACGTCCCACCCAATTCCTAACCTGATACGCGACTAGCCGTTTTAAAGCATTGAATTTATTATAAACCATCTAAAATAGCAGCATGTGTTTAGTTATTAGTTGTTAGTTGTATAGAACACCTGTTTGTTTGACTCTACAGGAAGGCGTTCTGTTAACGTAGAGCGATTCAATATAAATCCTAACGATATCTCCCACTAGCTAGTCTTCTATAGACTGCCAACTTCCCTTCCATGTCCTCTACTGGTGGGAGACCAAACATGAATGTGCACACAAGTGCTACGCGAGGACTAAGGGTCTCAAACACCTTGTCCCCATGTCCCCATCACGCAGACCTTTTTTTGCCGCACAGGTATTTTGAGGTACGAGGTGAGGGGATATCATTGTATATATGTTATTGTGTAATTATTTAACAATCGTCGCCAAATGTCTCGATACTGACCGTATCAAAAATAGGCATTTGCCATTTGGTCCTAGTTTATGGTACTTGTATTACTTTACTAGCTATTAATTAAATGTCTGAAACCCATTCTCTTTCGCCTGGGGTCAATCCCAAAGAGTTCATCGAAGCACTCCAACAAGATCTGAGAAACTTGAGCTTGGAAGCCAAGAAGAAGTACCCACATCTCCGTGAGCCGCTAGAGCGAGGGATAATGCAGCTACACGAGGTCTCCATTCCCACCGAATCATTCAGTGTCCTGAAAGACCATCTTGCTGAGATTGTAATCGGATCGATTGTCAGTGCATTCGAGACGAAGCACTCGAAGATTGTATACTTAGGCCTGCAGTGTGTGCAGCGATTATTGACAGTCAATTCTGTCAATAAACAATCTCTCCAGCGTTTGACGGCTCTCCTAACAGAGCTCGCCATCACGGGACCAGAAGAGGTGAAAGTGTTACAAGTCCTCCTTCTGATGGTGTCAACTGACCTACAAGGCTCACTCCTATCGAAATCGCTTCGTATCACGCTCCTACTGCTCAGTCATAAGGACCCCACCGTAGCTAACACAGCCTCCACAGCCTTGAGGCAAATAGTGCTGACTGTATTCGAGCGAGCTTCTGATGAAGACAAATCTCCCAAACTACCGATAAAAAGCCAGAAAGGTCCAGTTGACATCAAAATACGCTCTCCAGCTCCTAGCATCAATGTCCTCCCGCAACTAACTCCACACGCTCAAGACGCACACTCGCTCTTCAGGGACTTGTGTCAGCTGACTTCTGGAGATCCGCCGTTTTGGTTAGACCGTGACTTAACCCTCTCCAAAGAGCTCGGCCTCGAATTGATAGAGAGTGTACTGATTGTACACAAGAAGCTCTTCTTCCTACATTCAGAATTCAGTTGGTTACTAACCGAGTGTGCATCCCCTCTCCTCATAAAACTGTTCTCTCTAGTCGTGACTACACCCAAGATCCAATCATCAGGCCTACTAGCCATGACGTCAGTTTTACAATCTGGAGCAGGACATGACATGAAAGTACTTAGTTTCTCCATCTACGTCCGTCTCTTCCGTCTGTTACACATCCTAGTCAACACATACCACCCTCTACTCATGATGGAATGTGAAATCTTCTTTTCTCTCCTTCAGAGGTTCATCGAACAGAATGCTCAGCTATGGCAGACATCTCTCGCACTAGAAGTAGTCAGGAAATTCTGCATCAAATCAGACTTACTCGTGTCTCTATGCAAGTTCTACGACATGCAACCTAAAAGCGCTCAGGTATTCGGGAATCTCATCAACAGTATGTCCCGCTCTTTCGAGGTTATGGTGCGTGAAGTGGTACAGCAAGGCATCGGACAATTGGAAGCAATCGGACAAATCAACAAAGTCCCTTTGCTCGGCACGAACAAGCAATCTCTCTTAGACATGCTGGATAAACAGGAACATCCGAACTTGAATGAATCGTATGGTTGCGCTGTTTGCTTATCTGCTTTTGACCAGTTGATACGTAGTTTCGGGAGCTTGTACGGAGAGGAATTAAATGCTAAAAAGAATCATTCATTGAAGTCAGAAGATTCTAACTCAACCGACAGTCAGGCGGAAGAGAATGAGCTTAATACGTTATCAGTGTTATCTGCAATGCTACTCGCAACTTGGTCACCGATTCTAAGCTCTCTCAATCTCGTATTGGATCAATTCGGTGAAGAAGGAACTATTGAATCCATTCTACAGTGCAAACAGACTTTCATCTACCTCACTGCATCCCTATCTCTCGAAAAACCGCGAAACTTCTTTGTCCTTTCGCACTGTAACTGGTCTCTACCCCCTGGAGTACCCAAACTCCCCTTAACCACTGAAATAACCAATCTAGCCACGAAATTACGCGAATTTCGTCACAACACAGATGACTTAATGTTCGCGCCTCAGGTATCAGCGCAGAGAAAGCATCTACAGTGTCTGCGTAGCTTACTCACACTCGCACACGTGCATGGATCTGTATTGGGGGTCGTGTGGTACCCCATTCTGTGTACGCTGCAAGAGGTATACTATTACTACAATTTAGAAGCTTATAATGTGACTCGGAAAGAACAGTTACAGCCTCAAATAGTCCCTCATTTCACAACCACTGCTCTTAGGGAGGATTTCATTGTGTTACAGCAGTTGATGTTGAAACTATTCGACAGTTCACAGTTTTTAAACGATCAAGCATTGATCAGTCTTCTCCAGTCGCTGTGTAGGCTTTGCACCGAATCCCTGGTCCACATACACCTGGTTCCAGGCGGGCAAAATGAGAATTCCCGCCTATTCTGCATCACTAAAATACAACAGGTGTGTTCCACTAATTTATTCCGCTCCAACCTATTCTGGGAGAATTTAAGCGGGCACCTTTTAACGGCCTGCCAGTCCCCTAATATTATAATTGCCGCCGCTGCGGGGGAATCCTTCATTGAGCTGATCAGACAAGCCATCGAGTTCGCACACCACCCACCTCTGGACGAACAGAAAGACTTGCAGCGCACATTTATGCAATCACTTTTGGAATTATCCCTGGTCCAGAATGAGGATCATGTTATGCTGCAATTGTCTGCACTGAACGTCATTCTTCAGCAGAGTATACAGTTTGTTAATTTCTCATGGGACATCGTATTGTCTGCATTAACGTACGCGGCGAGTACCAATTCGACTGGGATAGTTAAACTCGGTTTCCGTGATCTCCAATACATCATAGCCGATTGCCTGTCGATCATTCCGGTTGAATACCACACCGTACTGATCCTCACCACTGCCATGTATGGACGGCAAGAAGTTGAGATAAACACATCTTTCTCTGCAGTCGGACAACTGTGGAATTTAGCTGATTATTATTACCAGAATTGGGAACGTTTGAATGTAGGCGTTCACCCCGATTCGCCTGAGAAAGGTGTGTTTCTACCCATCTTTTCAGGTCACAACATGCCCGAAACTATCAGTGCTCCAATATTGAGATTCTTACAGCAAAATAAACTCATTCAAATGGATCTAAAGTGTCCATTGTCCTGGGGTGACAACTTATGGATGACACTTTTTCTCACGCTTGGACAACTCTGTGTCGACGAACGTGCAACTGTACGTAGGAGTGCCGCTCAATCACTTTTCGCCACTTTAGAAGCACATGGCCAATTGCTGTGTAAACCTGAGTCCTGGAGTTATGTGTTTTGGGAGCTCATCTTTCCATTAGTCGAAGAGATGAAGACTGCGATTGATTCGGCTAAGACAACTCCTGACACCGAAAGCTCTGTTATAATCCATCACCATAGTCGAGATACAGCTCATAAGCAATGGGCAGAGACAATCGCGCTAATTGGAATGCAGTTAGGACGTTTAATTAAGACACGATGGTCTATTCTTGTTCACTTGTCAGATTTCGAGAAAATTTGGCTTGCATACCTGAGTTTTATAAAGTTCTGTAGTTTGCATTTTACGCCAGAAGTCGCCTATCAGACCTTACAAAGTTTTCGTGATATTCTCCTGAATGGTGTTGACTATAACGAAGATGAAGCGAAGCCTGAGGCCAATGTCCCAAAAACCGAACCACTGCAAATACGTCTGGACACTGCCTACACACAGGCATGGGGTACTTGGATCCAAATTGCAGAGCTTAAACTGCCAGTGATCCTCCGAGATATCGAGAAGGCTAGCGATAGAGGAATGTTACCTGAAATGTCCCAATTTCACGCTTTCCTAATTAGTCTTGTGAAATTAGGTCCAGCTCTATTCATACACTTAAAATCTTCTCTACAAAGTCCGAATATAAATGAACTTTTTCAACTTTTAAAAAATTGTGTTCGCTGCCCAGTTGAGAGAGATGTTTCTCCTTTTCTTGTTCCTTCACCCTCCGAAGATATCATTGCACATCTCCACGAATGCATTCTCCACACAATTCATATTATCCTCGTAGGGAAACTAACTACTCAGTCCATTCTGTGCTTCGAAGCGGCCAGTTTGATGAGTCGGAAAATTGACTGGGAAGAAAGTTTCAGTAACATCACGATTTCGAATGATTTCACTTCTTATATTCCTATCGTGTTAAGAGAAATGTTTTTCTATTGCACGTTAATCCATCGTCCACTGTCTATCACAATTCCTGCTGACCTCCGCTCCAACTTTATTGACGTGAATTACTATCCATTCTTTAAGGTTTGTTTAAGATTCCTGAAGATTCTGCTTCCAATGTCCCTTGTAGCGCCCATTGACTATTCAACTTTCATTCCTGAATGTGTGCCCCACTTAGAAACATTAATCCCGTTGCGGTTAAAGCTCTACACTAACCAGGTTGAAAACTGGGATAATTTCTATGATATATTTACTTTGTTTATAAAATGCTGTATACAGTATTCTTTCAAACAAAATGAAAATTTGAAGTCCTCAAGCGATAAGATTTGCATTCCTCTGAAAGAGTTATTTCCTCTGATTCGACATGCAATTTTTTTCAACTTCCCAACAGTAGAAGCAATGCAAGAATACATTCTGGCGAACCAGAAAAAGAGTGTGGAAATCATTCACTTACTTAAATGCAATTTTGAAGCACATTTACCGAACCTCTCAAATGAAATTTCAAATGCGTACCTGAACATGTTGACTGAAGGTATTTTTCACTTTCAAAATTTTGATTTTACACTCGATCGAATGTTGTCTTTTTCATGTTTGGATGCGTTTCTTGGCAGCACCCTTATCACTCACCCTGGCAGTTTTTCGAACCGAGCGTTCAAAAATTTGATCGATATTTGCATTGAAAAACTAGCTTTATTTCCTAAGCAGGGACACTCTGGTTCGGACAGTTCCACCTTGAGTGACGAAGAAATGGTTCAGATCTTACAAATCATTTCTAAAACGATTCAAACTGTAAATGATCAACTCTCCCGAGCCAAATCAAGACAAGACCATAATTCCAAAGCAATGATTGCGTTGCTAAGCAGGATCTACATCCCCTTAACAGATTGTTGTCTAGTGGAGTCGGTCGTTGTGAGAGAGAATCTTAGATCCACTCTTCAACAGTTAGCTTCCTGGATAATATTTTCTGGGAGTAATTCCTACCTCTCCGTCTCTTCCAGTTCAGATTAGTTTAGTTTATTAAATGTCTTTGATTGAGTGTATATTGAATGATATTTTAACTCAGGTGTATCTGACATTTCTTTAGAAATTAAGATTATTTTTCTCAACTTTTTTCGTTTTTATTTTAAGATTTCAGCGTATTTAAAGCGTATGACCTAAATCCTGACCTGTTTTACCAGTACCAATTCTCTCTAATGTCTTAAATCAAAAGGGGCTAACATTTAAAATCGTTTGTATAATTGAAGATCGTTCTTTTTAGCTCTCTTTAGCTCCAGGGTACAATGTTAGGGACAGTTTCCATAATGTATTTCTTAAGCTGTGCCTTCTACATGAAGGGTCTGCCTGACAACATTAACCCATTCTACAAACTGGTGCCCATACTTATCCTTCTCATCACAACCTTTCTACTCTTATTAGAGTCTCCTACTTCTCGTTTCTTTACACTTTTTGCTGCACAGTTTTTCTCCCTTCTAGGAGACTATCTCCTAACGTTGCCTTCTCAATATTTCATTTTTGGAATAGCAGCTTTTCTAGTCACTCAAATACTCTACACTTATCTCTTCGGGTTAAGCTTGGACCATTTTATTGAGTTTGCATTTACATCCATCCTATCCACCCTACTCTTCTTCAATATTCTCCTCCCTAACCTCCCTAAAGACACATCCCTCCGGGTAGCAGTATCCATCTACTGTGTTTTCATTACGCTAATGTTATGGCGAGCAAGCTCACTCCTACGCAGATATCATTTTAGTCTCATGGCGTTTTCTGGCTTTATCGGAGCTGCACTGTTCTATGCATCCGATTTGACTATAACAGTAAATATGTGGGTGAAGAAGTTTCAGTATGCACAGCTCTTTATCATGTCTACTTACTACATGGCTCAGTGGCTCATAGCTTCTGCCATCACTCATTTGCCTTGATTTACAATCTGTGTATAGGATTTGTATTAAATTGCTTGTCGTTTGTCGAAATACAAATTGGAAATATATACAATAGGATGTGGTAATGTGATTTTATTTGATATTTGCTTTTATCTTCATATACTTTAGTATAAACTATTTTTGCATTTATATTATTTTAAGTTTGTGTTTCGATTTAAGTTAATAGGATGTAACTTTTCAATTTTTAACTAAATTAACTTAACTAATCTAGTATTTGCTACACACACTAAGTATCATATTATATACTAAGCTTTTAAACCCGATGTATATTATTTACTTGCAAAAATATAAAGGCAATGCCAGTGAGAGAAACCTCTCCAACGAGTTGGTTACATTCGCACTCTCCTCGCTTCTCTGTGAATGGAGACAACATCCACATAATAGCCTCCCCCCAACACTTCTATGAATGTCTACTTCACAAGGTTTCCACTGCAGATCATAGAATAACATTGGCCGCACTTTACATTGGAACTGGCCAATTGGAACAGAATCTTATCAATGCCATCTCCAAGAGAATGTGTGAAAAACCGCATTTGCGGGTACAAATACTTCTCGACAGACTTAGGGGCACGCGCGGCAAGACAAATTCCATTACCTACCTATTGCCCTTACTAATTAAATACCCCAAAAGGATACGAATAAGTTTGTATACCACTCCCATACTAACAGCCCACCGTCTCTACATCCCTCAGCGATTCAATGAAACGATAGGCGTACAGCACATCAAAGCGTACATATTCGATGACGATGTGATTGTCAGTGGGTGTAACCTGGCTCATATGTATTTCACTAATCGTCAAGATAGATATGTTCTGGTTGAAAACTCTCCTCAACTTGTACAGTATGTAGACGAGATAGTCTCCACTGTCTCTCTGTATTCCGAGACTGTTACAGAAAGCGTTGTAAAGGTTTCCAAACAAAATGCACTTCTTTCACTACATTTAGGCGAGGCTATTAAAAAACTGATATTAAAATTCCTAAAGAATAATCCAATTGAACCAGTAAGCGACACAATTATCCACCCAACACTTCAACTCTACCACCACGGAATCCACCAGGACCAAATAGCCACACAGGAAATATTCTCCAATCCAGGTCCTAATGACATACTGTACATTTCCTCGGGCTATTTCAACATGCCTGAATTGTACATAGATGCGATCATTTCAAGCCAAGCTCGCTACCACATATTATCTGCATCTCAAGAGGCTCATGGTTTCTTCCAAGCGCAGGGTGTATCAGGTCACGTTCCTCTGATGTATCTACATCGATCCAACATGTTTCTGAAGCGTATTACCAATTTAAATGATCGTATCAAGTTCTACGAATTCCAACGACATAATTGGTCTTTCCATGCCAAAGGAGTTTGGTATTATCGTGATGGGAGTGAGCTTCCTGTTCTCACGCTTGTAGGATCGCCTAACTATGGATACAGGTCTATTTGGCGGGACATCGAGTTGCAGTTTTTTATCCAAACACGGAATGAATCGTTGCAAAAGCAGTTCGATACTGAATGCAAACATTTATACAACTCTACCACCACAACAGAGATCAAGCCGAAATGTATCCGAGAAAGATATGTAGCCAGATACGTTAAACTTGCCAGCAGGATATTGAGAAGTTTTTTATAACTTTTGATTGGTGTGAATTATATAACACATTTTGTGGATATGTAATTTCTCGATTTAACGTTTACATGAAAAAGGTCTCATTTCAAATTTAGAATTGAACAAACATAAAAAAATCGATCCATGATTAATGTTTGCATTTCTGATTCATGAAAATATCTTGAATCCATTTTTTTTAAAACGCGTGAGATTCAGTATATGTGTTAGTTTCTATACATCCAGCAGAATGCGGTAATTTCAAATTAATTCCTTATTGAAAGAGATATGGGAACTTACAAAACCTTTTTAGTTAACAATGGAATTACGCAACTGTGTAGAAACTGGAAATGTCCGTCATATATGATAGAACTCGCCCACATTTTGTGGTCAGTATTTCTTCATATGAAAATGACCAGACACTTATGCCATTACTATTACGAGTATGGACGATGATCTACCCCTCCTTTAAAATGGAAGACATGCGAGATCACTGTTTTAATTAAGGATAATTATCTCCAAACAAATTGATTCAATTTTCCTACCTAGGATTCTATTCGCAGTACTATAGTCACTTTCTATTGATAATTTAATTTTGGGTATTAGGGTAGGTGGAGCACTTTATTTATATTCTATAACACAAAAGAGTTGAGGCGTATTTTCTTCCAACGCTTACAAATTGATAACCTTTCTCTGTATATTTATTATCTAATGATTAGTGTGGGCTTAGAATACCATCAGAATTGAAATAAATTACCACAATCCTTTGAAAAGTGATGTTCAAACTTCCCTCTTTATTGCGTGGTAAACTTTATAACTAGGAAAGTTAGGAAAGTTTATTATGAATAATTAAAACTTTTCTAAAATGCAGAAAGCAAAAACTTGTTCCAAATCTGTTTTACAATTAACACTAGACAAAATCAGTGTTTATTTATTTTACAAGTACTGCTTTCAATATTTTTCATATAAATAAGATCAAATTTCAAGCTATTTAACTTAATTTCTCATTCTAAATACACTTGTAAGCTTTTTACTAGATTTTAACACATTTTTTAAATTAAATGACTGAATTCGACGAGACAAGTGATCTCTTCGGAGATGACGGTGAAGGCAACAGTATATTTGATCCGATATTACCCATCAAGAAGGAACAGAAGTCCAAACCACCGCAAGAAAATTCTGAATTGCTTAAAGCCATGGACGACGCCGATGAAGACACTAACCAAAATTCCAGCACAAACAATACGGAAAAAGAAGTTGTAAAGTCACACGAGTTAGAAGATTCCCCTCAAGACTTAGAGAAGTTGCTAGTGTGTGAAAAAGCCAATTCCGAAACCTATAAATCGCTGAATAAAGATTTGCATAATAGTCTCGAAAAGGCCGAAAATGAGCTCGAACAGGTTAAACTAGACTATGCACAATCCAGTGAGGAGCTGTCTGCGAAAATGAGTGAAGAAATTGAATGGAATTCACAAAAAGAAGCATTGAAAGCTCAACTGAGAATCTCACAAGACACGATCCAGAAGCTTAAAACAGAGAACGTAGAGTTAGGCCTCAAATCAGAAATGGAGAGCGATATTCCAGCTGACTTGTCCACAGTTAAGGAGGAACGTGACTTGGCAGTGAAGGAAAAGGAAGAAACAAATGCGAAGCTACACAAACTTCAGCAAGATCTCTACCTAATGCGTTCTGAAAAGGTGAAGCAAGAAGACTATATATTAGATCAGTCTAAACAATTGACTCAAAAGCAGGAGACCATATCTCAGTTGAAGATACAATTAGAATCTGGAAGCAAAGACGATTCCGTGAATGTTGAAGAGATGAGCGCTACAATTCGCAAGTTGGAAAAGGAGATAACACGAAAGGACGAGAAACTGTCCGAACTTGAAGATTTAGCTGTCGTGGCCAGACGCAGTCAACGGCAGGAACAGGAAATGAAGTTGCAAGAAGAGAAAATCATAAGTCTGGAGCGGAAGATTGAAACTCTTCAGAGAGGAGAACAGAAGACTATGATACGCCATCTCACGAACAAATCTCCCATAGGAGAAGAAACCATTACCCCTGTGAATGAGAAACCTACCGTGGTGACAGATTCCCCTCCGAAACCAAGCTCCCCCTCTCCCCCACCTCTCGCCCCCACCGCCAATACCTCCAAGCCTCCCGAGGCACCTTCAACCGCGGCCAAAAAAGAGAAAGAGCCGTCCAAGTTAGCTGTCATCACGGACAAACAAACCGGAAAAAGTTTGCGCACAATCACGCTGGAAGAACGCATCAAGAAATTCCGTGGCTCCGCTGAGAACGTCAATACGGATGACAATAGCGCCACGCGCCATACTTTCCGTCGCGTCTCTTCGTCTGGATCGGCTCGCAGTACGCCGAGCCCTGATTTCGTGCCCCGTGCCTCTAGCGAGCCGGTCTCCCCGGAACCTGCCGAAGAGGTCGCGCCCCCAGCCATGCAGAGTCTCCCCCCCAACATTCAGCCGATCAAAAAGAGCGCCGATTTCTCAATCAAGAGGACATATAGCCCACAGCCCGGTCGCGCGAAAACCTCAGTGGATCCTGACATCTGCGTTGCTTGTGGACGCACGGCCTACCCGATCGAGAAGATCACCGTAGACAAGATGCCCTACCACAAATTCTGCTTCAAGTGCAGTATATGCAAGAGCACACTTCGGCCAGGCCGCCATGCCTCCTATGAAGGAATCATCTACTGTTTGAATCACTTTAAACAGGAGTTCTTAGGGGGTGGCGGGAAATACCCGGGCCAAGTGATCAACTACGTTCCTTAGTTTAGTAAAGTGTGGAATGGAATTCACTATTATTATTCATTTTACATCTACGGTAGTGGGATAGTGTTTCTTACTAGAATAATTATAAATTAAGGTATTGTGTTGAATATTGCCTCTGTTTAGGAGTTGTCACTAGTTAATTTTATTACCCATACTGTTGTGACGTATTCTATACGTACGAACTCTATTTTATGCTTATTGTATTGTTAATTAAATGATAGCGTGTGGCTTGTCTGAATTTATTTAGGATTTAACACGTATGGCTTATTGTTCAGCGATAATTATGAACTCTCCAGCAATCTTCATAATTATATAATTATTAATTAAACGCATCAGTTATTATTAGAGATAAATTCAAGTTCTAATCCATGGGATGGGTAAATATTCTAGAAATGATGGTTATCGATTATCTAACTGTTTCTTCATACATTAATTATTCACTGAATAGATTGAATAACAAAATAGAATGGATTTGTAAAGGCAGTAGCATGAGGTGGAAATTTAAGTGCATCTACTTGATTATAAGGCTGCAACGAGGCATTTGCTCTAAGGTCTAAGCTTATATTCTATGGGACTTGTTCAGAAAACAAATATTCTTGAATATTCAGACATACTCGGACGGGAGAATAACACTTCTGTAACGCTCTCATGATCCTAAATGCTGCTTTACTTAATAGAGAAGGAGCTATGCAAATCTAGAATGATCATTTAAATTTGGTATAATCCATACAGAAATGAGATTGCCGTTTGCTTTTTTTCTACGATATAACTGTTATTTGCCGTGGGTTGATCTATAACATGTGGTAATAATCTACGTTGCTTAATGGAACAATCATTTCCAATTTTTATAGATTTCACGGCAAATTTATAGATGATTTAGTAGAGGTCAATTCGTTATTATTGTGTCTGTGATCTCATCAAACGGTAGCAGATTTATCAATGATTCAACTGAATTAAACATATATAATAGTATATCTGACAATAGTCATTCAAATTCAGGTTATTTCTCGCTGACGCGTATAATTATCTTTTATATTAATCCATTGAATAATGCAATCTCATTTTAGACACAGGTGTTAAGAAGTAGAACAAAGTTTAAATATTATGATGTATATCCATAAAGTGCATATGTAACCGTTAAAACGTCAATTCTGTTTTATGTAAAATACCTGGAATGATGGTAACATATATGTACAGCAAGTTGAAGGAACCGACATATTTAAATACATTTATAATCGTAGGAAATATACTTTCTGGTAACTTTTTATGTAAAAAAAATTGTAAACTTTATTCGTAGATCGAAATGGAGACAGAAATACCGCTACAACGTATGCAATGGAAACCCAGCAGTATAGAAGACCTCTTCATCGACTACTCACCAGAAGATATAACCACAGTGGTGGACTCACAGGGCCTTACCCCCCTCTCATGGGCCATTCTCTACCAGAGATGGGACTTGGCCATGAAACTGCTTCAGCACGGGGTTGATCCGAACTACCAATCGGCCGATGGACTTACCGCACTACACATGGTGTTGATAACCTACAGTAGCAATCTACACGCACTGCCCATATTCAGATCTTCATACTACTACTTCTATTCCAACACTATTTCATCGTTATCCTGTATCTCAGACGATGATACAACTCGGCCATTCCTGAATACGCTTGTACAGTTCGGAGCGAAACTTATTCCTGATGTTTGGATGATGACAGCTTTGACCGTTGCACGTCTCTCACGTCTTGATAATGAAGTAAGATTGATCGAGGAAAATCTTGATGTCGGAGTGAGAGACGTTCTAGAATGTTCCATCATTCAAGCATTGCACCAATTGAATCCATTCCTGTTTAAATCCTATGACTTGTACCGACAAAATATTTCCGCATCGATAAAGCATGGAATACCTATATCACTTTCTCAAAGTATCATCAGACAAATTCTGCAACGCAACGCGAATCTAATAGAAATGCATCAATTCGCTTTCATCATTCTTAGACAACTATATCCCTTCCCTTCCCTACCTTTGAAACTCTTTTTGAACCTTCATTTCACTACTCTAGTCCTTCGGTCACGCTCACATCTGTTATCTGCTACAGACGAAGTGAGAATATTCGATCTCTTCAGGAGTTACCTCGAGATGATTAACACTGGCTACCCAACACATTTCATCGAATATTTCACAAACGATGCCCTTCGCGTAGCTGCCATTGAGTTAGAAAACATCTTCGATTTCACTCTGATTCTGGATAAATCGTTAGAACTGCATTACACATCTACCAAAGACCTCAGTTGGGTGTACCCTATCGACCGTACATTTAACATGAACTATATTCCACTGCTTATGTACGATTTTCTCCCTTCACGGAGTGATGTAACCAATGGCGAAGATTTCATTTACAGACTCATTCAAATTCTCTCGCGCATATATTTCATTGTTGGAGAGGATTCGACTAATTCAGAACTCAACATTTTCTTTTCAAAATGGATTTCCAATCTCAACTTCTCCGTTTGTCGCTTACAATCCCTTTTATCAATCGTAATAGTCACATTTCGTTCCAAATGTGCACAGTTGAATAACTGGTACAGGTTTGCGTTTCGTGTCATAGATTTTCTCCTCAAATTCGAAGTAGATATAAACGAGCGCGCCCGTGACACACTAGCCTGTTGCCTCCACACCACAGTCCATCTGGATATGCCAGAAATATTCACATTTTTACTGGAAAAAAACGCATACCTATTCACAGTAGATAAACGCGGTTTAAACGCACTGGATATGATCCGCAATAAATCTTCATCGTTCAAGATTCAACTGTTCATGTCTATTCCAAAACTCCGTCCACCTTACCCCTTGAAATCCCTAGCTGCCAAAGCGGTTAGCGAATACTTCAGCCACTCACAGTTACGCGTTGGGCACCAAAGATCTCAACTCAGTCAATTGCTAGAGTTGCATTTACACTATTAAAGCGCTGGGCTAGCCTTATTGGAGTTGAATACAACCGAGTTTTGAGTTTAACATTACAACTATCGGCTGTGCGCACTATCATTTAAACTTTGTTGTCATCAATTTGTTGCAAGTAATTGCTTGTGTTGCTTTTATCCGTAATTCAATTCATCCTTAAAAGATTACCTTATCAATGACTCAATTTGTTACTACGATTGCTATGTTAGATGGGAACTTGACTCTTTCACCTTATAAGTATAATATCACAGCATGCTCTTAACCATAGAAGAAATCTGTTACCTGCCATATACATTTAAACGATTATAAAGTTTGTTGTCTTGATTTTTGATTGACCATCCGCATCAAATATACGCTATTCCTCCCCATAATTTCATTAATATATTTATTTTTAACTAATAATGGTAAGATGGTTTAACGCGTCAGTGAAAGGAAACTAGGTCACTTATTCAATGTTCTATATATGCCATCATTACTACGCATTAGATCTATCTCTATTCAAGTGAGTTTAGAAAACTTATAAACGCTCATAATGATTATAATCAATCTTTTGTAATTAATTTACAATTAACAGTCTGCCCCAACTAATTAGTTGATTAAAACATCGATTATGTCCAACCTCTACGCTCTCGTGATATACTACAAAGACAATGGGAAAGCTGCGACAAAACGTGCTTCCTTTGATCTGAGTTCATTCTCATTCTTTGTACGTCGCAACGTGAAGGAGTTTATGGAATTCGCAGCTTCGGTCCTCGTGGAGCGCACTGACATCGGACAGAGAGTGTCCGTCAAAGAGCGAGAGTACCGGTGTCACGTCTACGTCCGTTCAGACTATCTCGCGGGAGTCGTGGTTAGCAATCTAGATTATCTCCCGCGTGTCGCGTTTGCGCTTGCCACGCGCGCTTTGGAACAGTTCACGAACGATTTCCCGCCTGGAACATGGCCGGGCGCCAGTCCTGACCTATCTTACCCGCCGCTAGACGCCCTACTGGCCAAGTACCAGAACCCGAAAGAAGCAGACTCGTTGTTAAAAATACAATCTGACCTAGATGAGACGAAAATAGTCCTCCACGATACGATACAGGCCGCACTCGAGAAGGGAGAGTTGTTGGATGAGCTGGTCAATAAGACCGACCGACTAAAGGACTCCTCAAAAACTTTTTACAACGGAGCGAAAAGCGCAAATTCATGCTGTTCTGTCATGTAACCATATTTTGTAGAGCAATCGCCTCCCTAAACTATACATTAGAGGTGTAAATTATATATATATGCTTCAAGTTATTATTTTAATAATAGTGACAAACATTTAGTATGCATATCATGTGTTCACGGTGCTAGTGCATAGTATACAAGATAGCTCCATGTATGAAATCATCATTTAAGTAACTTCCTACCTCGATTCTATATCTGAAAAGTTTCGTTTTATTAATATAGTTGAAGCCAGACATAAATATATTTTTCAGACAATAAAAGTGCTTTCGTGGGGCAAATTATTTTCAGAGTAATGTGCATAATGAAATTTCATGACATATGATTAAATTCTATACTTCTTTTCAAAATGATAATTGCGATAATTATCTTGGTTAATCTCTGTATATTTCGTTATACTTCTCATAGCAAGAATGGAATACGATATTGAGCAAGAAACTGACGTTCTATTCTGTCGCATTTTCTTCCACTACCTCGGTTCGTTACAGATGCCGCACACTTGGAAGCAAGGTCCCAGTCTGTCCTGCATCAACACTTGCATAAAACGCATCGAATCAGAGGGGAGAGAGCCGATCTCTGTCTCGTTGGAAATACACAACAACAGTTTGAGACTTGTCAACAATGTCGGTAACACGATTCGTGTGTTTCCTTTCAAGACCTTAGTTTACACAGGTGCGTCTACTGCGAATATAGAATGCATGGTTGTTGTCACACGTTCTTCCATCTCTGAATATTCGCCACAGGTATATGGCGGAGGAAAAATGATAAATATTTCGCACGCGTTTCGTGTTCAACCAAATGAGAGTATCGTCAAATATTATGGACCAGCGAAAGCGCAGAAACTTATGCGAAATTTAGATGTTTTAGAGTATCCACAGGATGCATTGCGAGTGCTGAAAACATTCGTTCGTATTTTCGAACTCTGCACAAAGTACGAACCTCAATTGAAGCGACCTAAATCTCATTTTGATAATGCAACAGGAAGGGTGGTTCTAATCGACTTTCGGAATAACATGAGTGATGTCCAGTCCTGTGCCAGCTCAGAGCATTCTCCTTTCGTTGTACTCTCCAACCAGCATTCCAGCTCTGACGGTAGTATCACTGATAATGCGAGTTATACGACTTCTGATCACTCGCACCGATTCGATAATCCATACGAGAACATCACTACCTCATACTCGGACACTAAATTGAACGGAAAAGTCGCTTCTAAATCATCCACTAGTCTCGACTGCATCTCGAAACATTCCACTTTTGCTCCGAAGTCTGGAAGTCACTCCAGCCTTCACGAGTCGAGTATTTACGGTTATTCCCCATCGCGTAAAAGTGGTTTCAAGCCACAGCGTAAAGTTTTCTGTGAGAGCGAGCCTTGCCTAGGCAAAAACCTCACGCATGTAGAGAAATGGCTTGAGTCATTGGATAATTTACTCAGCGATCCTGATGGAGTGGAGTTATTTAGAAAATTCTTGAAGACAGAATTTAGTGCTGAGAATTTAGAATTCTGGCTGGCAGTTGAGAAGTATAAGTCTCTGAAAACTCCTATTGAAATTGGCTTACAGAAATCTGCGATTTTTCAGAGATTCATCCATGAAAACGCGCCATCACAAGTGAATTTAGAAGAACGACTTAGGCGTGAAATCATCGCGAATTTAAAACTACCTGACATATCAATTTTTAACCAAGCTCAGAGGAAAACCTACCACATCCTGAGGTATGACTGCTATCCCCGGTTCAAAAGCTGTACCATCCTAGCTGACTACATACAAGAGAACAGACTGGCTAGCATGAAAGGTAGCCTTCCACCTGATGATGATGTGTCTAGTCAGAAACTGAAGCTATCTCACTCAGATATTCAATTCCCCCGCCAATCAAATGATAGTGAGAAAACCCACAAGCATAATCCACTGTCATTTCTCCGTCGCAGTTTCGCAAAGCGACGCAATTCCTCATCAAAGGATAACACACCACCCCTGTCCGCACAATCCTCTTCAGATGAATTCACTTTCATACGTGAAGTCCCCACGGATGAAGACTCCGTCTATATACACATACCTGGCCGAGAAAAACTAAGTTGCAAAGTGAACAGCTCGCTAACTCTACGAGCTGCCTTACATCCATTATTTCAGAGTTTACATATATCACATGACCTCTTTGAATACAGACAAGCTGATACACTGAATCTCATAAAACTTGATCAGAACTCCGTCTTATTCAGTGGTAAGAATATTATCTTACAACAACATACTGAAAGCTTTGCTCTCACTGTGAAACTCCCATCACATCCCGTGCAGGAGTTCATACTACGCACTTCAAATGATAAAACAATCCTGGATACTATTCAACCTATTTTGGATCTTAAAAACATTTCCAAAGATTTAATTTCCTTACAACTAACAGA
The DNA here is from genome assembly GCA_963281255.1 of Aphrocallistes beatrix. Lineage (NCBI taxonomy): Eukaryota > Metazoa > Porifera > Hexactinellida > Sceptrulophora > Aphrocallistidae > Aphrocallistes > Aphrocallistes beatrix. The sequence goes on along the minus strand of OY725500.1, from coordinate 4,029,004 downwards.
TTGTGAAGTGCCATTACAGTTAGAACTAGGTAGTTCAGTTTTGAATAAACAGAAAGTAGAATTAACACGATTCGAGTTCGATCCACTCAAAGTTAAGACTAGTGTGAGTTCTAACTCACTTAACAGTTCCCCCTCACGTGAAGCTAAGCAAGAACTGCTTAAAACACAATACCCTAATAGGAAAGTGAATAAACTCCGGAATTCTCAGCGAACTAAGAAAGAAAAACCCACCAAAACAAATGACATGCTATCTTTGTTAGAATCTGCACAGATGAACCGAATGAACGATCAGAGATCGACTTTAGAGAGGAATTCTAGTAATCCGTTTCTATCTGAAAAACCTCCTAAAATGCCCGCCATTTCTCAAACTGATCGCACAGGTGCCGATATTTGCCCGCATACAGGTGAAACACTATTTCAGGCGCCAAATGAGAAACAACCGCCAAACAAAAGCCCACTTAACCCGCGTAAAGAATATGTGGTTTTAGACCCGCCCAAATTCACACCTCATAAACCAACAATAAAGGTCCCACAAAATTTAGAATCTAAATTCCAACCGACATATTTCGCGCCCAATCCCCGGTTAAAATCGCATAAATACAACGTAGCACCAGGCATGCACCATCAACTAGGAGACAACATTCACGAACACAAACAAATGTACAATCCAGCAATACAACAACCGAACTCTGTACAAACCAGTCTACCTGTAACATCTGTCCACACAGCCAACCTTCCACACCAGACCATTTTCTATAAAGGTGTGCAGCATTTGTCTTCGCAAAATCCTGGAAGGAAGTACGGCGAACAGAGTACCAGGACTCAGTACTATACACCTGACCAGGTATCGCATAGCATTCAGCCAACCCCATCTCCATTCGATGAATGCAACCTTCCTTCACGAATGAAATTCTCTCAGAATCCTCTGCCTAATTTCCAAGCACAGAACGTAGCTTCAGGGTCCTACAAACCGTCCTTTACTAAACCAGACCAAAGATTCACTCATACTTATACAAAGCCACTGCATACTCCTTCCTATCTATAAATATGTGGTCAAGTAAATCTTTACTGTCGTTATGTTGTCGCACCTTATTTCTATATATAATTTTTAGAATACGCAGCATATTATTAAACGTATACTATTATGCTATTAAAGCTTATTTCAGCACCGGTAATACACACAAGTTTAGTTGTTACACTTAATGTCTATCTTAAGTTATTCGGCACAAACTCAGTTTTAATAAATCTTTCATATTTTTTATTTATTAACCCGAGCACGTCCAGGAATGTTGAATTGAAAGTGAAAGTTAATTGAAAGTAAACTGAAAATGAAAGTGAAAGCTGGGTCATTTCTATTTATACCTTTGACCCCCAAGTAATCCTCGGGTTAAACCTAAAAATCTCACCAAATCACTACATACATGTAGAAATGGAATGTCAGGGGATTTATTCAACTCTTAACGTTTCAATCTAGAACGAATTCGCCTACTAGGTATGCCATCTTCCTACTCAGCTATTTCTAATTAAAAAATCAGAAATGCAAGAGACACAAACCGCTCCTAAACCAATTCACTACTCCCTCTCATTCCCAAACAGAAGTGTAACAACTTTATCAAAAACGCAGCAATATTACATCGGAGACACATACTTTACTTCTGTACCGAAAATAGGCGAGAGAAGTCGCAATATCGCGAGTAAATTGAGTACAACTTTCCAAGAGCGCCAACAGTTGCATATAGTGAGGAGAGATAAATTCATTGAGACAGAAAAGGATGTCATTTTTAATTCGCGACAGTCAATTGAGAAAACAGAAAATACCAAAGCAAACGGGCTTTTCACAAAAGTTATTCCTTTTACGAGATCATTTTCACCTCCTAGAAAACATCCATCAAAATCAATTAAGAGCCCAACTCTAACGGAATTAGAACCAAAACTTAAAATAAAGGAGAGGTCAGAATCAGTCATTTTTGAAACTAGCAACAAACTTTCTGAGAAGGTTAAACGCCCTCACACTGATGATAAAAAACGTAAACTATATGACTCCGCTGCTCATGACAAAATGACAATTTTACGTACGAAAGCGAACAGAGCAGTTAACCACCACAACATATTTAAAGTCAAAGGCCCTTATAAGATAATACGCCGCCAGCTGAGGCAACGCGGATGGATTGAACAGGATTATAATTCCAAATATGGAAATAAATCAAAGGATAAAACGAAAGTGAACACGAAAATAGTTGATAACGATTCAACTAGTTCTGAGTGTGATAGTTCATCTGACTGCCCTTCTGATGAGGAAGATTATTGCATTCTAGCTCGGGCGGTAAAAAACGCTCTACCCAACTTCATCATCACTTTGAAAACATCTGATGTTGACTATAAGTTCCTTACAAAAGCACAGTTTGCGAATCATTTTAAGAAAACAGGTTGTTTCACTACAAAATCCGGCCTCACTCAAATTTTTCATGAACTACCCTGGTATACGACCTCAGATTCAAGAGATTTCTTTCCAAGATGCTTCCTACTCTCTTCAGCAGCAGACCAACCAACTTTCATAGAAGATTTTCTTAAAACCGCCGCAATTTCAATTCTTAAATTTTTAAAAGCATCGATTGAGGCAGGTACATTTTGTTCAAATGAAAATGAACACAAAAACTTTGCCATTGAAATTGTGAATTTCTCATTAAAAGTGGGTTCTTCGATACTAGAAAACATTGAAAATTACGATCTCGACGAATTGACACCTGTCATAACATACGATGAGAACGAACCACTTTGGAAAAATCTACTTGACTCGTTCTATCTTCTAAAAAGTAATACCATCCAATGGCAAAATGAATGCAGAGGTTTGTACCAAGAAACAGTGACTCTGTTGAATTCTCTACAGCGAGTGATGCCTCAATTCGAAATGGACGGGTCGCGAAATATTTGGATCGTGAAGCCGGGTGCCATGTCCCGAGGTCGAGGCATCAAATGTTTGTCCCGACTCGATGAGATTCTAGAGATGGTATCCTCGCGAATCTTGTTGCAAGAAGGAAAATTTGTTGTACAAAAATACATTGAAAACCCACTTCTAATTGAAGATACAAAGTTTGACATTCGCCAATGGTTCTTAGTGACAGATTGGAATCCATTGACAGTTTGGATGTATAAGGAATGTTACGTACGTTTTTCTGGACAACGCTTTTCTCTATCTGACTTCCACGAGTCAATCCATCTATGTAATAACTCAATACAAGTGAATTATTCCGTTTCAAAGTCTCGTTCCTCCAACCTACCAACTGACAACATCTGCGATATAGAAGAGTTTAAACAATATTTGATTAACATTACTGGCTATGATGTATGGGGAGATGAGCTGTTTGAGAAAGCGAAGGACATAGTCTACACTATCATGCTATCATCATCTCACAATGTAGATGTACACAAGGGGTCTTTCGAACTGTATGGGGCTGATTTCATGATAAGTAGCGATCTGAAATTGTACCTTATAGAGATAAACTCCAGCCCTACTATGGCTCGCAACACAGTAGTAACAAAGCGGCTTTGTAAACAGGTCCAAGAGGATCTTATTCGTTTTTTGATCGATGAAAATCGATCAAGATTTCAAGCGGAAAAATGCAACTGGATTTTAGCTGGAAAAGGCCCCAAGTTTAACTCGCAGCCCCCGTCAGTCGGAATCTGTCAGAATTTTACTATTTATGGCAAACAGATGAAGTCCTAATATATTTTTACCCAACATAGAATATTTATTTGCGAAATTCACTTAATTTATATATTCAACTGTTTACGAATTGCATGCCTACACTCCAGAAAATTTACACATCTATAGTTGTACGTATTAATTTTAATAACTTAAAACATATACTTTGGAATTTTACATGAAATTTGCTTTAAATTAAAAATATATTTTATCCTAATTCGTTCAAGTAAAAATGTCCGAGATGAGAGCAGTGATAGACACACAGAAGGCCAACTTCTGGAAGGAGTCCTTGCACAAAGAAGCTCAGCTCCGGAAAGAATGGTATCTCCGTTACTCGAAGGAATTCGTTAGATCCCAGGGAGGTCCTAGGCGTCGCCCACTCGCGACGATTGACCTCACCCCTATTGTTGTTCCAGATAAAGTTCCCTCCCCCCTCCCTAAGAAACCAGTTACAGCCCCTCAGCTCACGGGACGGGTTAGCACTGACGTCATTGGTATGAGGCCGGCTACCATGAACACCCATCGGATGCTGTACCAGGGCATCAGCCATCATGGAGAAGGGCGTTTTAGGTGGGAATTAAATGAACTTATGCAATAATACATAGACTTAAGACCTTAAATGGCTTAGGTTTAAGATAATATAAATATTTTAAATCATAAATTTTCGAAGCTATCTAAATATAATTTATTTTTGAAATTCTTGTAGATATCTATCTGCGCGGAAACAAATTGGTCCTGAACAAAAATTCTCCCATCCTCTTACAAACAGCATGGATTATGGATGGAAAATACATGAGAGAACTTTTCCGAATAGATCTGAGTTTGCAAGGAAGTTTCTTATCAAAAACTCCTTCTTTAGACCAGCAGGGATCGTCATTGGGCCCACTTAATGATGAGAGCTTTTAAATGCGAAGGATTTATTTTATGAACTATTTATTTATCACTTATTTTAGAATATACACGTGGTTACTTTATATTTATTATTACGAACGTTAAGAAGTCTAAATTATTTCAATTTTATTTAGAACAATTCTAATTCATTTAAATTGATTTAATTTACTTAATTTCAAGATCCATTAACAAGTTTAGTTATCAGTTCATCATTCTTAACTTAATATCTCCTTTAGAGGTTTATCAACCAGATTGAGTTACTGATAAGGATGGCACCATTAACTGGATCCTATCTTAAACAATAGTTCTAGAAGCAACCTATTCCAAAATCACACCCTTCGTTTGTGACACACCTAATTACAATAGCCTATTATGAACCCTATAGGTTATGAACGGAGGCGAGAAGAATGCGTAGATAATACTCAGCTAAATGCTTTTCTAGTCTGAATATAAATGCTTGCCTATTCAGTGTTGAAACATTAATTAAAAATGCAGTTAAATCTGATTTATTTCGTATTCGTTTTGTTTTTTGTATCAATTTCTAATGTTGACAGTATACAGTACGAAAAAAATTGTCATTATCGGCGTAAATTTTTCATTACAAAATCAGTTGCGGTGACAAAAAATATTCGCACTACCACTCTACATAGAGAATACGTTCCTTGTGGAAATCTTTTGGAATTCTTTCGATGCCTCCGTGTCACTAGGGTGTATAAAATCAAACAGGTTACAACCTACAAGCTCGTGAGAGAACAGCAATTCAAGTGGGTTCCCTGTTGTTGTCGTGGAGAAAGGAGAGATCGCGAATCCGACCTTTGTGAACCAATTTGCACCTCTCCCTGTCAGAATAACGGTATATGTATCCGTCCTGGAAAATGCTCTTGCACCCCTAAATGGGAGGGTCTCACTTGTGAAACCGATGTTAATGAGTGTCGGCACTCTCCATGTGCTCACATATGTACAGATCTCGTGCCTGGTTATACGTGTAGCTGCCGTTTAGGCTATCAAGTGGATCCTTCGAACCGTAGCCAATGCATTCCACACACTGTTAATGTTCAAACATTTCAAGTACAAGCAGAATCCTTGACTCAAACTCGGATCAGTTGGAAATTGGAAGCTTCTTTTGCATTGTCTAATCTTTTAACCGCAATAAAAATCCATTTCAACACTGGAAATAGCACTGCCACTCTGGCTAAAGTAAATCCTAGCATAAATACATTGACCATCATGGGCCTTGAAGTTAATAGGGTGTATGCATTCAGAATTGAGTTACTATTTCACGCATCAATCCCAGTCAAGGATCAAGTGATTGCAACCGGCATCCAACGTATCAAATTCCACACTCCATCCATCCTAACCTCTCAATGCCTCGACTATCATAACAAGCATCAGAAAGAATTAGCCACATCCCAAGTCACATATCGAGAAGACCCGAATCCATGTTACAACGGTGGCTATTGCATTGATGACGAAAATCCCCCTGAGTTTACCTGTAAATGTTCTCCTGGATTTGTTGGTGACCTTTGCAATGAACTTAACGACCCGTGCTTAAACTCTTCGTGTGAAAATGGTGGGGTGTGCATTGCAACAAGTGATCGTTCCAACTACACATGCAGATGTCCACCATTCTACATGGGCGTGAACTGTGAGGTCAGATTGTCAGTATGTGACCTTTACCCTCAGGCATGTATGAATGGCGCTCACTGTATTGAATCAACTCTAAAGTCCACAGGCTATGAGTGCGTATGTGCTACAGGTTACATAGGCAGACATTGTGAAGTTGCTTATAACTATTGTGGGGATAGGATATGTCTTAATAATGGAGTATGCCAGCATAACGTTAGCAGTGAGAGTTATCATTGTGCTTGTAGTCTGCCATACTATGGGGAAAGGTGTGAGATAACGATGAAATCTTGTGCAACTGATCCAACTTTGTTTGTGGATCCATGTCAGAATGATGGACTCTGCTATAAATACCCTGCACCTGTAAACGAATCGTTTTGCGCTTGTCCGAAGCATGCAATGGGTGAATTTTGTGAAGAAACTTGCACTAATGAGAGCGGTGAGATGTGTCAGTGTGACGTTAACGGGGGCTGTGCTACCAACTTATCTTCAACTACAGACGTTGGCTGATACAAGTAATACATTTCACTCCTGAATGTATGTGCATTGATTGAAGTGATAAATGTAACTATGTAATACACACAGATCCATATTCAGATTTCTAAATGTTTGTTGTTGTTTTGTAAATCCCCAAATTGATGAGTGTTAAATAAGAATTTGGTTAATCCGGGCCTGCTAGTACAATATCTACGTGTGTGTTAATGTTACTGATAGCAGCATGACACAACCAGAGTGTCCATCCGCAGTAGCGAGCAAAAGGTCCAGTTTACCCAAGACGCTACAGGAATACATGAGGAAATACCTCATCCTGCGACCTCCACTAGACCCACGCTACTTCGTACAAGATCATGAAAACCAGTTGCACCTGACTGAGTCACCTCCACAGAATATCGTCCTGTCCCGCTACGTGGAGGGATCTAAGCAACTCTCCTCTCTTTACCAGGCTGCACCCTGTCCACGGAGAACGTTCTGCGCACAGATGTTCTCAAGAGAAGATGAAGTGATGTCACAACACAGCGATGATGACAGTCCAATGCACCAAAGTCCGCATCCAGATATACCTCAACAACCGCCAAATATTGAACAAAGTTCTCCTTTTGCAATTAAAGGTTTCTTTTAATTAACTAAAATGTTATATTTCCTTGATATTCTGATATCTAAAATACTTCCTAGTAGATCCCTCACACAGTCAAAGTGATTTTGAGGAGTGCAACTGTGACAAAACGCCGTGTTCGCCGATTACTCCAGAGAGGTCAACTGAAGCAAGTTCACCAGAAACCTCAAAGCTACTACTAACATCTCCGAATCCAGAATTTCAAACAGTTTACAAGGTATGCAAGTGTATTAAGTAAAAATCACGATCTAATTTACAGGTGACTCCGCTTAATCGGGACACTTTGGTCCTGGATATTTTGTCTCAATTAAGCGGTTGTCCCGATTAAGAGGAGTTGACTATATTTTAAATTACGTATTTAGATTGAAGATGAACCGGATTCAATGAGGCAAAGACTGAGAGAGAAAAAAAGTCTAAGAAATAATTTACAGATGGCCAGCACCTGTCAATTAAGGAACAAAGATAGAAAGAAAAGAGGTTTGCCTTTGCAGCTTTCTATAATCGAACAAAGTTCACCATCCAAACAACTGGGTAATGGATAGAAACGTAAAAATGATAGCATCTGTATTTGTCATATATTATGCATTGATTAAATGGCTTTCTTTTAGAATCAGACTTGGGAGAGGATCTTGGAGACGATACCCCAAAATTCAGGTCAAAAAGAGTAAAAACATCAAAAGCTGTATATAATAGGACCAGCACACCCACAGCAATACCAAAAACGTGTGAAACTCTAGGAACAGCGAACTCAGGATGGAAGACACCTGTTTCTCACTCGACTTCCAAACCATGGACAGAGCATGAAATGGAATGTCTCGTTGTCGGAGTGAATCGGTACGGCAACAAATGGAAACTGATCCATGATACGTTTAATTTCCATCCGACACGAAGTTTGAAAGCCCTTGGTACTAAGTTTCGCATTATGAGTACGAATGGCGATTTTGAAAAATATTTAAAAAATTTCAAAAAGAAGGCTGGATATAAGGACTTGATTGCTTCAGATGATAATGATGATGATGATACAGCTCCACAAGTGACAAAGGTGAGAAATGAAAATATTTTATACTAGTTTTTCGAACATTTAAAGCAGTGGTTCCCAACCTGGGGTCCATGGACCTCTTAGTGGTCCATAGAAGATATCAGGGGTCCACGGGATTCGAAATTTTGTGTTACGGTTAATAGGAAGGGGTCCACAGAATATAGGAAAATCTTTATAGGGGATCCACAGCCCAAAAAGGTTGAAAACCGCTGATTTAGAGCGTACTATTTAAAGCTACATATATATATACTTTCACGTAGGCTGATTCAGGTTCGGAGACTGACTCATCCCAGATTAGTAGTGGTACTTCTTCATTTTCTGAAATTGACAATCAATGGAGTCGCAAAGAATTGGATCTTCTTGAAATGGGTTTCAAAAAGTATGGTCCAAAGTGGAAAATGATTTCAAATCATTTTAATTTAAGTCGAAACTCACGTTTACTTCAAAAAAAATATGCCAAATTACACCCCAATTATGCTCAAACCTTTCAGAAAAATCTAGAAAGGAAAAAGAAACAAAAGCTAACATTCAAAAAGCGTGTTAAATGGACCCAAAAAGAATACGATTCTTTAGAAAGAGGTTACGATGCTTTCGGACCAAGATGGCAACTCATTTTGGATAGCTACAAGTTCCACAAAACAAGAGACAGAAAGTCACTCCAAAGAGTTTACCAGCAACTTTATTCCAAATAGTACAGAACTTAAAACTAAATAATTTAGCAACTCTCATTACTTATTCCTCAATCTTATTGACTTAAAATCGAAAATTGCTTGCTAAAATATTTACCATCAGGGGAGAATTAACATTATTGTTATAACACTGTTTAGGAATCTATTAGCACGGATTCTAGAATGTTCTTAGGTGACTCAACAGACAATAGCTCCTTATAGAGCTTCCTATCAGGGAGTGAAATAGCATATTTAGTACTATATAAGTATGTTCTAGTTGTGTGTGTGGGTATTACTACTAATTCATTATATCACTATCGGTTACGTGCAGAGACACAGGTAAACAATTACGACAATTATAAAACGCTATTAGAATTATAATTCCTAAAGGAACATGTATTTATAGGCGTAGCTAGTAGCTAGTTTGGGATACGGGGTTTGGGGGTGTCAATACCTCCTGGCCACCTTTATATGGTTAATCCGGGCCTGCTAGTACAATATCTACGTGTGTGTTAATGTTACTGATAGCAGCATGACACAACCAGAGTGTCCATCCGCAGTAGCGAGCAAAAGGTCCAGTTTACCCAAGACGCTACAGGAATACATGAGGAAATACCTCATCCTGCGACCTCCACTAGACCCACGCTACTTCGTACAAGATCATGAAAACCAGTTGCACCTGACTGAGTCACCTCCACAGAATATCGTCCTGTCCCGATACGTGGAGGGATCTAAGCAACTCTCCTCTCTTTACCAGGCTGCACCCTGTCCACGGAGAACGTTCTGCGCACAGATGTTCTCAAGAGAAGATGAAGTGATGTCACAACACAGCGATGATGACAGTCCAATGCACCAAAGTCCGCATCCAGATATACCTCAACAACCGCCAAATATTGAACAAAGTTCTCCTTTTTCAATTAAAGAAGGTTTCTTTTAATTGACTAAAATGTTATATTTCCTTGATATTCTGATATCTAAAATACTTCCTAATAGAACCCTCACACAGTGAAAGTGATTTTGAGGAGTGCAATCACTGTGAGAAAGCGCCGTGTTCTACTCCAGAGGGGTCAATTGAAACGAGTTCTATCCTTTCCACTTCAACGCCGGAGACCTCAAGTTCGATATTAACTTCCAGAAATCCAGAATTTCAAACAGTCGATACTACGGTATTCTAAGAGTATTAGCTACTTATATTCCAATATACAGAATAAGTTCTTTATACATTTTAAATTATTTAGATGGAAGTTGAATCAAATTCAATGGGACGAAGACTGAGAGAAAAAACACACCTTTTTACAAAGGAAAATTTATTGAACATGGCCAACACTTGGCAATATAGGAATAAAATAGGGGTAAAAAGGGATGATAGAAAAGAAATCCCGAAATCTAATCCTAAAAGAATAAAAACATCAAAAGCTGTAGATACTATGACCAGCACAGATGATGATGATACACCTCTACAATTCACAGAGGTGGGAAATTATAATATTTAATCGATATTAATTTTCGCATACAGCCGACTCTGTTTAATAGGGCCACATCAGTCAGAGGACATTTTGCCCCGATTAAGCGTAGAAGCCTATTAACCGAAAATATTTTTGTATTAGCTTCAATGTGTGAGAGCTATCCCAGTCCTACCAAAACTGACTGGATTAAGCGGTAGACCCGATTAAACAGTGACCCTATTAAGCGGAGTCAACTGTATTTTCAAAATCCACAATCTAATTCAAATTTTAAAATTATTTAGATTGAAGATTCAATGAAGCATAGCCTGGGGGAGAAAAAACACTTTTTTACGTGGGATCATTTAGACTTGCATAAAGGTGGGAAGAAAAGGGACGATAAAATAGAAACCCCGAAATCTGATCCTAAGAGAATAAAACCATCAAAATTAGAAACCAATGGAACTAAATCTCTTTCAAAAACACTTCCGAGTAATCAGGTTTTAACAAAACCCGTTTTCCAAAGCCTATATCTCAATTTAAACCATGGACAGAGCATGAAATGGAATGTCTTACCGTTGGAGTGAACCGGTACGGTAGCAAATGGAAAGTAATCCATGATACGTTTAATTTCCATCCGACACGAAGTTTAAACTCTCTCAGACGTAAATTTTACTCTATGAATATGAACGGTGATTATGAAAAAGTATTTGGCAAATTTCAAGAAGAAAGTTGGGTACAAGCATTCGATAACTTCAGTAGATGAACCACAAGTGAGAAATTAGAAACATTTATTAGTTGTATTGCCTTTTTAATCTAATTGTGTTTATAGTTGAGACACATGGCATTCTCACCCAAACCACTGGATATCGAAGTAACTGCTTCAACGCCAATCGTAAAAAAGCAATCTGTAAGTATATATTATTTTCAAAATTTCGACTAAAATATGTGTTGTTCTTATTCAAACGTTATATTAGTTAGACGTGAGTTCGTCCGGCCTAACAGATTCTAGCAAGCCTGGAAGAAAACGTTACTTACATTGGACTAAGAGAGAGACAAAATATCTTGAAGATGGCTTCGAAAGATTTGGATCTCAATGGAGCCTCATTCTGCGAAATTATAAATTCAATCCGTCACGCAATGCTCAGCATCTACGATCGAAGTACAGAATGATACACCCCGGCTATGCAAGAATTAGACAAAAGGTAGCTGCTGATAACGAAACTGATGATGAGAACTTCTAGCAGACAGAGTCGATCCCTACTTCCTCTCTCCCTCTCTTTAGGATGCATTCTCTTTCTGTTTATTTGTGTTTTTGACGTAGCAACCCTCTTGCACTTACTAGTATAACTGTATGTTATAAACCGTAATGCTATTAAACCCGAAGGTTCACTATCATTTATCATGAAGTTCTGTTTCTTTACCAAAGCATTCTGTACTACAGCAATGGTGCACTATAACATTTTTGGACCAAGGATGAAATATTAGACTATTTAATCCGGGGATGCAGCATTTGTCCGCATCGAATTTTGGAATGTCATTTGTCCGAATTGGGACGCTGTATTTTTCAGAATCTTGAAGCAGTCGTTAGTCAGAATTTCCTTTACTGGCGTTTGTCAGAATGCGAGTTCTACTCTAGTTTGGTGAGAAGGTGGTTGAGTGGCATTTTAGTTTTTTAGAATGAATGGGAGATTGAAAGTCAACATTTTGGAGATGATATATATAAGAAAAGTGTGAAAGGAGCTTTTCAAGTTCGAAATATTGTCCAATTGAATTGGCATTTTAATTTCGTGACAAGGGGGTTGAGTGGCATTTACTAGAACTAGAAATCCTATTCTGACAAACGCCAGCAAAGGAAATTCTGACTAATGACTACTTCAAGATTCTGAAAAATGCAGCGTCCCCATTCAGACAAGTGACATTCAATCCAAATACTGATTCGGACAAATGACAATATTTCAAAAATCGATTCGGACAAATGCATGCGCCTCATTTAATCCATCATCCAAAAATTGCACCATTTTCTTTAGTGTATAGAATGCTATGGTGATACCTTCCGAACAGTTAAGCTAGTTAATAATACATATAAGATGACTGACACGTCATCTAGATGGTAAAACTATACAAGAAAACTGATGTTATGTGATATTTCAAACTTAATGTACTAGTGGGGTGGGATTGGGGGTAAATACTACACAAATGGCAATCTAACACTAAATAATTACTTTCTGCCTTTTTTTGTATTCTTTTTCTTCTTTCCTTTATTGCCTCCCTTAGCTACTTTTGCCTCTTTGGGTTTGGGGGATGGCGTTTCATCGTCAGCTGTGTAAAACTCCGGGGAACTCGCACTCGAACGTTTCGAATCCGAATTAGATCTCTTCTTGATCGGATCAGCTGGTGTGGTAGTAGCCTCCTTTGGAAGTTCAGAATCCGAAAGAATATCAAATTTGTTAACTTGAGAAATATCCTCGTCGAGTTTCAATTCCATCGGAGAACTTGTCATCTCTACCCCTGTATCAGCAGGATTGTCAATCGAGTGGTTTGATTCTGGGCTATGAGTTGAATCTGTCATTTTCTTAGTTTTAGAAATCTTTTTATTCTTTTTAGAATTTTTACCACTTTTCACATTCAACTTTTTAGATTCATTCAGTGAGGGTTGTTCAGAATCTTGCATCAGACTAGAACCAACCATTATATTTTGCAAATTGTACTTCTGTGGTCTACAGGGTAAGGTATTTGTACACGGATATCTAGTTTTTAAATCTTTCTCTTTTAAAATTGAGTTCTTAATGTCAATAAACTCAGAATGGAGATCGATTAGAATCTGAGATAGCTTCATACAGGGTGCGATCAGCTGATCAACTGATTTATAGACACAAAAACCAGGGATGAGTTCTAATTCTTCTGAATTCATGTTTGTGAAGTGAACAAAAGCATCAGGACTGTCGAGCAGTTTTTCTCTGACCCAGTCAGCGAATATGTACTGACAAGCTGTGGTGATAGATGGAGGGATTAGTGGAGAGGAGATTTCATTCTCTGAGAATTGATCTTTTAAACTAACCTCATTGAATTGTGAGAATATCCCGCTCTCTTGAGATCTGTGAGATGAATCATTCCAATTTATGTCGGGTAGCATCAGGGAGGAATCGTTTGGACTTGGGACCTCAGCTGTCGTTTCTTTTTGTTCCCCTGAACCAATCGAGGCAGTGGACAGTGTCGATATTTCAAAGTTTGAATCGGATTCTTTCTCTAAAAGACTGATTTCTGTTAAATTATTTTCGTTAGATTCTGTGGTATTCGCAGGATTTGTAACGCTCTCGTTTGGATTTGGTGACATTATTCTGTCAAGTTCGGCAGAATCGAAATCAATATTTTCCCAAGAATCCTCACTGTTATCAATGTCGTTTTTGGCTGGTCGAGGAGAGGTTTTCACACTTTCCACAGGAATTTCTTTCTGTGTGGTTGATGGATAAAATTGAAATAAATATCTTTGACTTGGATCCTGTTTCTTTTCTCTCATGAAGTCGAAAGATGTGTGTTTATAACCTTTTTTATTCCCTTGAGAAAGATTTGTATATTTCTCTTTTTCGTCATCTGAAATCTCGATTTCACACTTCATCTTGTCAAACTTTTCGCAGATTCCGATTTTAAACAACTCCCTGATCATTGAAGGATCATAGATCGAGCTTCGTCCTCCATTCAGCGATGAATAAATGAGTAATTGAATCTCAAATTTGACTTGATTCAGTGCCTCTCCGAGCCAATTCGATCCTTTCCATGAACTCGGCGTGTAAGCTTTAGAGTTGCTGGCTCCCATACCAATGCCCCAAATTCGATCGAAAGGACTCGCTTCCACCAAATATTTTTCGTTCGTATTAAGAAGTGATTCAAGTAAGTGTCGATTTTGTGAGAATTTCGCACGGTTACCCTCTTGGACTATTTGGCGACAGCACATATTCCAAATTTCAGGTTTAAACTCCTCTACCTTTCGACCGAAACTTTTCATAACCTTCGGCTCGTTCGCTTCCATTATATTCACTAGATTAATTGAATCTCGAAACAATCGCGCTTTCCCAGCCATCATGTACTGTTCAGCACATATGTAGTTATCTTCCTTCACAACGAAATGGGCCGGATGGAATTGGCTGAACGGTGACTGAGTCTTCCAAAAGAATACTAGGTTGGGGTGCCGTGAAGGAATATTTTCAACCTCAAAATCGATACTCCTTTGGAGAGCTGAATCTTCGTTTATTTCAATTTCTTTTTTTTCGGATTCTCCATCACTATTCGAGTTTTTAACTTCCGACGTGGTTTTCGTTTCAATAGGTTTTAGATCGAAAGAGTTTTCCTCGAAATTGGGTTGTAACATTCTCAAGTTATACGGCGAGCCTTCGCACCTGTTCTGAAGGGTAGGTGATAGCAAATCTACTTTTCCTCTACCCCTACTACCCCTTCCTCTCCCCTTGGTTTGACCCTCTATTTCAATAGGCGTTATCTGACTTGGACTAACTTTCTTTTTGTTAGAGATATCTTCGCATTGCTCATTCGGTATGTGTACTTCCGTTTCCATTGGTTCCCTGATAGGCGAAGAGTTGGATGTCTCTTCGCAATAATTTACCTTTGGAACGTTCCGTAAATTGTAATTTGACCTTTCGACTCGATTAACAGGAACTGGGTTGGTTTCTCTCATTCTTCCTCTCCCTCTCCCCCTTCCTTTCGAACTCCCACCGCCCCCATGACTGGACAACGACTGTTTAGTATCCGGTATGAATTTGGCCATCTCGAGAATTGACCGAACCAGCTGAAATCTAGAAAAAATTCTGAATTCGGATTTGAAGATTCCAGGTAAACAAATCACACAAGAAAATAATAGAAGAGTTTTAAATACGTTCTAACTTAAATAACTAACAATTCAGTTTTACGTTTCTATGAGCATACTATTCACACTGGGTGGCTGAACGTGTTTAGTCATATTTCAATTCCATAGAAGATTTTTTAAAAGTTTCCTCACGACCTGACTTTTCATATCTATTTGTAAAAAAACACACACCAAATGGCATGAATATTTGCAATAGTTACATAATTATAGAATGTAATCGAGCTCTTTTCTATGGGAATAACAAAGCTATGACCACAGCAATTCATATGAATACTATCTTATACTGGTTTGCCATTGTAAAGAGATCCTATATCTACAATCTTATTCCCAATCTCTTGTGTGTCTCCATTGAGTAGAATAGCCTGATTCATTTCCCTCAAAGTGATGGACACTCTCCTCACCGATATGTCTTTCCTCTTTATTCCGTGCAGCCATTCAAATCTATGTGAACAAGTATTGCTTTAAAAAAGTATATCCACTGTACCAAATTATTTAATTATGAGGAAATATTCTTATGCGTTACAGTAGAACTTAGTTAATACGAAACCCAGGATAATACGAACAAATTTCGACCGTCCCTGGTGTTCGGATTAACAAGGTTCTACCGTATATGCATTGGTCGATGGGAATATAATTTTATTAAAAATACCTTGAACTACCCCAAAAACCAAGGAATGATCTCCTCGGGAGTGGTAAGGCCACTTGAACGCTCAGATCTTGTGAGAAAAAGGTGATAACACTATCAGATAGAGTGCTAATAGAGATCAGCCTGTCACCCCATACCCACTTGTCATCAAAATGCGGATCAATTGAGGCTCCATTCTCAGCTGAATATTCCAAGTTGCAAAATTCAACGGGTTTAAAAGCGTTGAACGTTTTGAGGCTGTTAATTCTACCCACAAGGGTTTCTGCGTAAGGAGGCAATCCGCTGAAATCGCCGAGTTTAATCTTCTTGCGTTTAAAGTTGATTTTAGGTCCGTAGTTCTGCTTTCTCCTTCCCGATTGAGAGTTTTTCCAATCAATCGAATCGATAACTGAAACTATTTCCGATTCTTCACTTTCGCTCAGAAAATCTTTCACTAAATGTATCCCATCCAATATAATACCTTCCACCATTAAATTGGAAATGAGTAGTTCTGTTTTGGAAGGAAATTTACATATTTTCCCCTCACAAAACAAACTAATTTCATTTGAAACATCAGATTTCTGTAAAACTCCACAATTAGCGCAAATGGTGTAAAATTTCGAAGGATTGTTGATTAAAGGCATAAGTTTCGAGCCTTTAACATTCTCACAAACAAGACAGGTTCGTATGCCTTTGCAATCGCATGGTTTGGACTGGGGAATTTCTGTTGACTTGTCTTCAGTGGGAGAATTGGTGGCCATTCTAAGTGGTTTTATTTACTAAAATATTATAAATACAAGATTCCAACCTTGGATCAATATTTCACATAAATACTTGCCTACACAAATTGCATAAAGTATCATTATTTATAAAATGTTCTAAACATTTTTTGCTGATTTTAATAATTTATCAAGTGAATAATTTGGATAAAATGACGAGAAATTGTAGAATTAAGTGAATTTTTATTGAAACTTAAGTCATTTTGCAGTGAATTTTTCGATCTTTGCCTCCAATTCAGCGATCTGTTTATCTTTTGAAACAAGAAGTTTTTCTTTCACGGTTATGATTCGTTTCAAATCCTTCTCAGTCTGTCTACTCTTGAAAGAGAGGAAACTTAAAACTTCATCCGCACTCGGTCTTTTCTCCCAATCCAATTCAACCATTTTTAGAATCAAATCGGACTCAAATGGGAAATTTTCCTTAAAATCGGTTTGCATTTGTCCCTCTCTTAGATCTTCTAGTTTATCACATCTTTCCTCATCGTTTATAGATGGACAATACAACTCTAGCATTACCAATCCTGAGCTGAAAATATCCGTTTTATCCGTATATTCGCGTGAATAGTATTGCTCCGGAGATGAATAAATCGGGGTTCCACGACGTGACGTATGGTTAGGGCCAATGGGCCATTTTGTATCGGGTGAATCGATGTTATAAGCTTCCTTGGATAAACCGAAATCTCCTATCTTCAGTACTTTACAATTTTCAGTTAACATCAAGTTCGCTGGTTTAATGTCACGATGCATATACCCTTTCGAATGAATGTAATAAAGTCCTTGAATTAGTTGGTTTGTATAATCGTCCGAATTTACCAAATCTGACTCTAAAAACTTCTGGAATGTAGGACAGCGGGTATTTCTCTGTATAAGCCATTCTTTTAAGCTCATCTCACAGAGCTCAAGTTGAATACAGAGGATCTGAATTTCTCCAGGGTGGTCAGGGGCAATGTCCAGGATTTGATGATTCTGTGTTGAATCGCCGGCATACGTTTTCTGGGTTTGTATATCTGGCTTAACTTCATCTTCAGAGATTGTTTTTTGTTGCGCAGCAAATTTATTCTGACTGACAACAAGATTCGTAAGTGTCGAAACAATATTTCCAGCACGTAAGAGATCTAGAGAAGCACTGCTATTACTCCTCACAGGAACTGATAATCCTAGTTTAGGATTGTTAATGGGGACAAGCTGTATAATTCCAGAACTTTCTGTTGACCAACAAACAGTGTTCTCTCCGCATCCAGAATTCTCGTTCCCGCTTGAAATCTCGCTCCAGGTGTTATCATCGATTTCATAATCTAACCACCCACAATGGTACCTGACTACATTCTGGTGGTTTAAGTTTGACAATACTCGAACTTCCCTCAAACGTGTATCTCTAGTAGCGTGAGACAGGATTTTAATCTTTTTAATCGCGTACTCTTTGCAATCCAACCTACTTCTCGCATTGAAAACGCTTCCGTATCCGCCTTGACCCAAAAGACTGCCCATGTCGAATTCAACTTTGATGCGAGAAATTTCGCATTTAGAATCGCTTTTTTCCTGAAATACTATATCGTCGCTGTAGTCTTGGTCAAATGTAGTTGGCTTTGTGATTAATAATTTTTTCAAAATTTCGAAGAGAATTTCATAATCCGGTATTAACTCATTTTTTCTCAAGTTACGCAGTATATTCGTTAGTAAAACAACAGCGAACCGCTCAGCAGGATTCAAATCTACTCTCGTTTCACTGGATGTCCCATCACTTCCCTGTAAGCATGGGTGAAGGAATGGGTTATCTTCTACATAACAAGGTTCAAATTCTTGGCTCATAATGAAAGCATCTAGTTCAGCAAAATCCTTTTCCCTCTTCGCAGCGAATTCCTTTTGCTCACTCGTAAAGTTCTTACTTATGCTAGTGAATATGTTACCCAGAAACTCCATGGATATTGTATCCAGATCTAAATGTGGATGTACTTTGATTAAAATGATTTTGGGCTTTTCAAAGGTTACGACTGCCTTTTCCCTTAGAAAATCAATATTTATTTTTTTGAATTTCTTTTTATCGACCTATTTTTGGGCATGCCTAATTTCCGGGAAGGGATGGGATCTCATCCCGGAAATTAGGTATCTTAACCCATCCCGTCCCGGAAATTAGGCATCTTGACTCGTCCCGCCCCGGAAATTAGGCATCTTGACTCGTCCCGCTCCAGAAATTAGGTATCTTGACTCGTCCCGTCCCGGAAATTAGGCATCTCAACCCGTTCCGTCCCGGAAATTAGGCATGCCCCTATTTTTTGTTGAATTTTTTGAAAGTGGACTGGGTTAAATCGTTAGAGGTGAAAGGGAAGAACTTATACAAATCGGTGAAATTCCGTGTTTGATTTTATAACCCCCCAATTAGAACATAAAATAGAAAATAATTGTGTAATAAAGCGACATGCCACATCATACTGAATTACATTAGACAGGTGAATAAGAGTACACTGTAGATTAAGACATTCATTACTTCACAGTCAAACCTCGAATTTTCGCCTCTAATTCCGCGATCTGTCTATCCTTTGAGTGCAAAAGTTCGTCTTTCACCGTGATAAGCCGTTTCAAGTCCAGTTCAGTCACTTTACTCTTGACTAACAACGAACACAGGACTTCATCTGCACTAGGTCGGTTCTCCCAGTTAGAGTCAACCATTCTTAGAATAAAATTCGACTCGTACGGGAACCTTTGTTTAAAATCAGCTTGAAGGTTATTCTTTCGTAAATTTTCGATGTTTTGGTACCTTTCGCTGTCAGTGGTAAAGGGATTATACAACTCTAGCATTACCAGTGCGGAGCTGAATATATCGGTCTTGTTGGAGTATTCAGAAGAAGAGCACTGCTCTGGAGATGTGTAGAGGCGTGTTCCGATCCGTGCAGTATGATCAGACGCTACTGATGAATTTCTAATATTGGGAATTGAGTTGTGGCTAAAGTGGGAGACATCATCTTCTTCTTTCGAAAACCCAAAATCGCCTATTTTTAACACCTTTGAATTTTCTGATAATAAAATGTTCGAGGGCTTAATGTCACGGTGTATAAAACCTTTTGAATGGATATAAGAAAGTCCTTGAAGCAACTGAATCGAATAATCATTTGAAATGGCCAAATCTTGGAGTTCAAGATCGTAGAAGGTGCTACAACGGGCGTTTCTTTGCAAGAGCCACTCTTTCAGGTTACTCTCACAAAGCTCCAGCTGAATGCACAGTATCGGCACTACTTCTGGGTGGTCAGGAGTGCGTTTCGCGATGGGATATTTCGTTGTTGAGGGAATGCAGGATTTAGATTTAACAAGTGGAGCTGGTTTGATTTCATTCAAAGGCATCGATCTGTGTCGGATAATTGTGTGATTCTCGAAGTTAACGATGCTTCTGACTCTTGAAGTAATGCGATTGAAAGATAATGTAGACTGGAAATTGCTTTGGGAAAACGAATGAGTTACATTCTCATTTGAGTTATCAGCGAGAAATGTTGAATTTTGTGATTGAGAATTTGAATTATCAGCGAGAAATGTGCAATTTTGTGATTGAGAATTTGAATTGTCAGCGAAGATAATGTTATCTTGGGACTGAGTGCTTATATCTTTCGCGAAAAGAACCAAGCTTGACCCATTGGATTGCAGATCAGGTGGATATGAATATTCAACTTGATTCATCTCATCTTCATTATAAGATTTGGAAGATTCTTGATTATCCTCTGTAAAAACGACATTAGATCCATACGAGAACTCAATAGAATTTGACCTCTTGAAAACTTCTGATTCTAACTTGGAGTGCGAGTACTCGCTCTCGTAAGATTCCTCAGAATTCGTAGTCACTTCAACTTTATTCTCGAAATCTAACCAACCACAATGGTACCTCACTACATTCTGGTGTGACAATTTCGATAATACTCGAACCTCTCTCAAAATTTTATCTCGATCAGTGTTCGGGTTAATCGTAATTTTCTTTATAGCATATTCTTTAAAGTCTAACTTACTCCTAGCCCTTACAACTTCCCCGAAAGCACCTCTCCCCAATACATCACACATCTCAAAATCCATCTTGAAACGAGAAACTACGAATCCAGCAGAATTCTGAGACTGATTCCAAAATGAAGTTATTAATCTGTCCATAAATGCGACTTCATTATTGAATCTGGGCGGTAAGTCCTGCATGCCTTTATGCTTTAAGGCTGGTTGCGTTTTCAAAATGTCCTTCAAAAAAGTGAGAAGTTTGTCGTTGTCAGGCAGAAAGTCTTTTTTCTTAAGGTTCTGTATCAGGTTCGATAGCAGGAGGAGTGCGATGAATTCTTCAGAGGGGCTTTCTCCACTTGAAGAATTGAGGTATAGCGATAAGATTGGGTTGTCCAATATGTTACCTTCTACTTCAGTCCCTTCAAATTCTTGATTTCTGATAAAAGTTTCCAACTCCTCTAATTCTTCTAGTGCTCTTTTCTTTGAAATGGAGTTTGCCATTTTGAAAGTATTGACATCTAAAATTCCCAGGATACTGAAGATTGCATGTTAATGGTTAACTCAAGTATGCTGGTTCGTGAGATGGTTTGCATTTATAGCTTTTAAAATATTTATGGAAACATATGTGGCTTTCTCATTGGATAGCTATATTTAGTATATACTATATAATGTTGGAATATTCTGGAAATTTTAGCCTTTTATAAAAATGTACGTAAAATTACCTACCATGAACATTATGTAATGCATTATAGAAGAACGATAAATTTAGTAACGTGCCTGCTGTGGTGTGTTAATTTTCTTTGTTCGTGAATTCATGCTACATCCTTGAACTAACCTCAACAATTGATACGATGAATAAAATTGTATGCCATTGAATGCTGTAGAAATTCAATGAAGGGAATTTATGTCAGCAGCCATAGGATACGAATTAAATTGGTGGAGGTATAATTTGAAGATGCTTAAAAATTAAAATCTGGTAATTTACATGTGTATCAGTTGAAAGATTTTTAAGAATATCCCATTATGGGTAGATTTATTCCTACAACAATTGATGAATAATTGTGATAAATAAAGAAAGTGCATACATACTTAATTATATAATCACTAAAAAGACAATTACCTCAATTAGAGCAAAAACAAAAAGTCAAAATAAGACAACAAATGCCAGTAATATAACCTGGCGTGACTGCACAATAATACAAGCTGATAGGGTGAGCATCAAACGTGTGAATCCCCCCCGTGCTTACAGCTAAGATAGTTAAGAATCCTCTGCAACCTGCGCTCTTGCAAAGTCCACAAAGAGTTGATCGAGAGTGGTCTGACTGACACCGTAATCGAGTATATTAAACCGTTCTTTATTAGCTTCAATGATCTTGAAGATGTACGAAGATTTCAAGTTGTGCGAAGGTAACTTATACTCGAGAACAACATTATGCTCTTCAGTTAATTCTGCCTCTTCAAAGGTGTTTGTAACGAATTGTTTGATATCATTTATCATATTCAGATTCGCCCTAGCATCTTTACCTCGTCTAAACCGAAGAGATAACGCATAACCTTCACCAAACTTATTTTTCAAATGCTGTGTACTTCCAAGGCATTTGAATCCCCCGTTAACCATAATGGCCAAGCGAGTGCATAGAGCCTCACACTCCTCCATTGAGTGAGAACTCAACACAATACATCGTCCTGCTTTAGTCAAGTTGAGCAAAACTTCCCAGAAAGAACGCCTAGCGCCAGGATCCATTCCCGTTGTGGGTTCATCTAACAGGAGGATGGGGGCGTTACCGATGAGTGCACAGGCTGCACTTAATTTGCGTCTATTACCGCCACTGTACTGGCCACATTGTAGATTCGCGTATTTACACAGGTCCATCCTTTCCAATTCTAAACTTACTAACTCAGCAATGCGCTTGCTAGGAACGCCGCGTATTCGCGCGTACATGTACAACAGCTGTCTCCCGGTCATAAAGTTGTGGAGCGCATCAAATTGTGGGCAGTAGCCAACCATCTGACGGACTTTCGACAATTTTTTGCGAATATCGAAACCACCAACAGACGCAGTACCACTGCTGCACCGAAGATTTCCAGCTAATATTTCAAAAGTGGTCGTTTTTCCTGCCCCGTTAACACCTAACAAACCAAAACAGTCTCCATAAGAAATGCCTAAACATATCTGATTGACGGCTAACTTGGGTTTTCGTCTACGAAACACATTCCCGGGGTATATCTTACTGATATTTTGTAAATACACTGCTTCGCCATTCGCACTAGCTTCTAAAACTCGCTTTCTTTCATCTGCAACATCATTATCTTCATCAGTGAATTCTGTGTACCCACTTGACCGATGATAAACTAAATCCACAATTTTTGTATCGAGTTTGAGGAATTCGGTTAAAAGCGTCAAGATGAAAAAAACTAATCCGACTAGGATGGGAACAAAAATATAAACGAGAACTCCTGGTTTTTCAAATGTAAAGAGATTCTCATTAATGTTGAAACCTAAACTCCGACACCCTTCCAGAGTTAAAGGTTCGGTCTGGCAAAGTTCCAAAAGGTTTGTGTTGTTATACATCTGATAGATTCCAGTAGCGAGAGAATAATTGGGAAAGATTGAGAAGATATAATTCATAATATCAGCTGCGTCCGTATTCCCCGTGAAACTCAGAACGAGTACGATTGTATTGAGAATTTGATACGAAAGGAAAAGTACCAGAATTGTGATAGAGAAAGCTATGATGGAGGATTTGAATAGAAAACTGATGAAATATATGACAGGAAAACTACCAATGCCATACGCTAGCAAGAGAAGGTATACAAGTACTAAATTCGTGCCAGAAAAGGCAGAAATGTTGAAACAGGGAAAAGCTAAGAAAACGAGCGTACACGAGAACACGGTAATTACTAAGTCCCAAATTGCGATGCCGATCCAATAAGCAAACGAATCCAGGCCGGATACGAATTGGAGGAACTTTGATCTACTCTGTTTTTCTTGTAAAGGAAATATGATAAAACTACCAGAAAGGAAGGACAGGCCAAACGTGAGGAAGACAGAGAGAACAGTCACTAAACTATCCACAGAAGTTGCCAAGACTTGAGCTACGCTGTTTCTCGGTAGAGGATGATTATTCACAGTTATTTTCGGGGGGTTGCCAGTAAAACCGTTTTCTCTCCACAGACTATAAAACTGGTAGCTATGGAGTACCCCTAATGCGGTGGGTGCCGTGTGGAAACCTTGGTTGTTGTACCAGAGAGTGACCCGATCCGGTCTAGGAACGAATTGAGAGAATAACCTGCCTATGCCCGTATTCACACACTGACGCGTTGAATTCCGCTCTATAGCACAGACACCAGTTGTCTCATTGTTAAAATCTCTATTCGTGACTAGTTCTGAACAGCATAAGCATTTTCCTGAAAGAGAATTTGGTTCTAGTTTATTCGTCGTGATTCCCAGCAAGTGACTAGCATAAAATGCCTGCACATTCTTATTCATTTCCCTGAGTAAATATTCGTTAATGTAGACGGTTTTGACGTTTAGCTCCGTCTCGTACGGTCCAGAGTAGGGTCTGGGTTGGTTCGTGTTGTAGATGATGGGTGGGGGTCGCGGGCAGGTTCTATCTTGGTCAGCTTGAGTGCACTTTGTACATTCTTGACAGTTTCGATAGCCAAAGTTAGGAGATGCGTTACAATAGTCCACAGACTTAAAATTCTGAGTCACCCTATGTGCGCAATACTGGTCTAACATTTGAAACTCGTAGTCACAGCACTGAACTGGTTGTGTGTTATTCCGTGTTGAATTGACCAGAGCAATGTAACCAGGCAATATTTCCTCTTCCATAGCCAAAGATGCGAAATCACTGAAATTCGTGATCAAATCAAGGCTAAAATTATTGGGTAACGTGTTCATACTCTCAGGAACTTGCATGTGGAATAACGACACAAGATCTGGACGGGGGAACGCATTCTGAACAGATAATTGTATGCTTGGATCAGGACTAGACGGCTGACTTAGAAACTTCACCATAGCTAACCCGAGTACAGTGAATATCAGCGGCAGTATGATCTGTAGTATGACAAATCCGTATCTGCGAAGACTGTACCAAGCTTTCTTAATGATCATCGCCCATAGTTGCTGGAACCATAACACAACGCCATGGTTGAGTGTCAACTGTTTACTGTTATGAGACGGGTCTCCATGCTGTGTGCCGTTATTGATTTGAAGGTCCGAATTGATCACTGATTTTGTAACACTAGGTCCGTCGGGAGATGATAATGATGCCCTTGGGATTCGCCCCGGAAGCTTCCTTAGCGGACTCATTTCGAGATCGGATCCAGGACTGATTTCACTCGAACAGATCCCACTACCAGCATGTTGCTCATCAGTAGTGTCACTGATCGTGCGAAACACATCTTCCATCGTTGTATGTGAAATCCCATAACTTTTAATTCCCAACTGAACCGAGTTGCTCTCAAGGTATTCAAAAAGACTGGGGAACTTGGTTGTGTCTTGTGCTGGAATGACGAATGAAATTTCAGTGCCTATATCGTCCTCTACACGTGCGTTGGTTACGAAACTATCGATTTTTCCCTGTACCTGTAATAAATCGAATGTATGCGATTTTACCATCGTTAAGTGGTAACCAATACCGAATCTTTTTTTCAGGAAGAGAGAAGAACCGCACGATTTGAGAACTCCTTCCGACAGGATAGCGATCCTATCTCCCAAAATATCTGCTTCGTCCATGTGGTGCGTGGTGAGGAGCATGGTGCGGTTCTCTTTGTACTTCAGTAGCAGGTCCCATGTCGTTCTACGAGCGTATGGATCAACACCTATAAAACACAAGTATTTTTTAAAAAACAAGAATAGTTGAAATTTCGAAATAAAAGTGTTTCTCTCTAAGCATTGTCAATCCATGTTTTTACAAAATATCAATTTCCCAGCTAATGGAATAATGGGCGTAGGAACAGGGGGGGGGGGGGGTCTGGGGGAGCTTTGGGCCCCCAATTTTTCTGGAATATGTGATCATACGTACATTTATTTTGTTGCAGTGCCAACAACGAAATTATGTTTAGTTATGACTTTGTCAATCTTGTTCGCAGATCAATATAGTTGGAGTGTAGTATAGGCACTAATTTAGTAGATATAAGAATCCTTATACGTATTAATAAACTCAAAGATGAATACCTGAAGTTGGCTCATCGAGTATGATGACTTTAGTATCCCCGATCAGAGCTAACCCCACTGACAGCCTCCTCTTCATGCCTCCTGACAGCTGATGGGAGAGAGTATTCACTTTATCTCCGAGTTTCATATCAGTTAACATCTCTAAAACCTGCGTTTTAGCTTGTTTCCAATTCCATATCCCTTTCAGGTGTATGAAGAAGTGGAGATGTTCTTTGACAGTGAGTCTATCAAACAGGATGTTAGACTGAGGACATATGCCCAGGTGGTTACGTATGCTGTCCATGTCTCGGAGTATGTCCATCTCTTCAATGTAAGCGTTACCTAGGTAGAATAAGAGAGTTGAAAATGTGCGAAAATTTCTCTAGAAACATGATAATTGCCTAATGTACGGTTCACCTTTTGTCGGAGGGAAGAGACCAGTTAGCAGAGATATAAGCGTACTCTTTCCAGCTCCGTTATGTCCCAACAACGCAGTTATCTGGCCTCTGTACATGTTCAATGATAGCGAATTTAAAGCGGTCTTTTTACGCGAGTATTTCTTAGTCAAATTACATATTCGAATCCCGACATCAGCATCGGCTGGCTCATGTTCAAACGCATCCAATAGCCCAGGCACCCTATCGACAGCTGTGACCTTAGTGTCTCCAAAGAAGTTAAAAGAACGACCGCACCAGTAGGAAGTGGTGAATGGAAAATAAAACGGCTTTCGTAACCCATACTTCCTCGGTAGGGCTTCATCTAGATACCAAGTTAGTACAGACTGGACAATGGATGTTAAGATTAACATTGCGAAGACGTGCAAGAGGTTGAATGCGTCAGTTGTACTAGTTGGTGAACCGATATTACTCCATGTAATCCCTGTGCCTTCTATCTCACGCGACACGAAAATATTCGTCGACATTGCCATGCAAGTGTTGCCTAATAGGCAAGCTAGGATTTTAGCGTACAACGGAAGATCATTATAACTAGTGAAGATGAAAAAATACGGAAAGTACGTCATAAACCAAACCAGGAACGAGACTAAGAGTGCGAGGCGAGCTGACGTGAAGAATGTACTGACCAAGAAGGATAGTGTGATTAGAGATATGACGTACAGCATTAGCCAGATGAAAGTAATGAAGAAGTTTGTCAAACTGAAAATTCTACAGAAGCGAAGCAGTAATGCTATAACGAGGACGATGAGTATCATGAAGATGAGTTGCTTCGTGAACCAAGCGAGCCAATTCACCCAATTCGAGAGTCCCATCATCTTCATGGATTCGCGTAAACGTGTCTGTTTTTCTAAAACAATTTCCTTCGTCACAATGCCAGCTGTGTATATGAAACTGAAGACGAGTAACAGCGGCAGAAGAATGCTTAGACCAAGTAAGAAGAAATCAGAGACGTATTTAGGATATGGGAACTGTCTAGCATCGATGGGAAGGACTTTATTGGGGTTGGTCTGGTTTGGAATTTTGGAAGCTATGATGGATTGCACCAACGCGTCTTGTAGAGTTAGAAACCCTTCACGGAGGTAGATGTTAGGCGCGGTACGAGGACCAGGGACACTGAATGCAGGGTCCACTTGGTCTGTTCTCCAATTCAAGGTGGAATCTGGACGTACTTGGTTGAGGCGGATAGTCACTTCTATGTCATCTTCCATCCGATCGAATACCAGTCCTGCTACAATAGGTCTGTAGATTCTAGAGATATGATAAGAGTATCATCACGGCCCAATCCCATGTTAAATTTAGTGGAAAATCAATAAGTAACCGGGGGCGATTATTAATTTCTAACCATCTGATGAAAAATTAATTTTCAGAAATGAGACTTTTCAATGAATATAACCACACGAGTGATTCGATAAATGGTAGAAAATAATTTACCGTTAATATTTATTCTAATGGATAGCAAAAGATTTTTAATACCCTTTGGGGGGGGATTAATCGAGTATATAATACGATAAAATTATAAATTCCCCACAGATTACTCACCCAAATCTTCTCAATGTGTTATGACAGAGATAAGGGTTGCTGATAGGATCTGAGATGTTGATCCGATTGAAAATATCTAGAGAGAGTCTCTCCATTTCTTGTTCGCTCTGTGTCGGGACAAGTTCGATTGATAAATTAGGAATAGACAAAATCTGTTTCGTTCTACTCACTATTGAACCGATTTCTGTAGAATTTGGAGTGTAAAAATATGTGAAATTACAAGTTGAGATGTTAGATAGGCTTGCTGACACCAGAGCTGGAATGGTGGGGTTGACTGTAGGATTGTATTGTAAATTTGTGCCATCAAAAGTGCTAAAACATTTTGTTTGATCTGTAGGCGCCACTGCAAAACGGAGAATAACAAGAACCAGAACTCCGAAAATTGGAATTAAAACTTCAAAAATGGTTCCAATTGGTCTCCTGAACTGGAGGAGAAAATTCTTCCACAGCAGCAGGAAGAATTGGAGGAGCAGTTTCTGTCCGTACATCTGTGGAATATTCACATCAAGATTTAGCTAATAAGACAGCTACATAGAAATATATTCAGGAATCAGTATATGTAGATTCGAACTAAAATAAATGCCTAATCGTAAAGTTATAGTTCTAGGTTCTCGAGGAATAGATGTCAAAAATTTTTACCAGGAAATCTTTCATGTGAAGAAGTTTTTTTACTGATGTGAAATGACTCCTTTCCCAGTGACAAATTGGTTTTGAAAAGTAATACTGAATATCTATGAAGATATACGTATGTGTGGCCAACAATTGTGCCCACAGGCTAGGGTTGTCACCTTATTTGAAAACACGAAAAAATGTATTTAATTGATTCCGCGACCTCTCTACATCCAAATGTGAGTAATGCAAGTAATCACATCAATTGAAACATCAATTCTGTGTATAAATTAAATCAATTTATTTCCATGATTTTGGGGAGCTTGAACGAACTTCTCTTACGCTACAATTTGTTACAACAATGTTTAGCTCGTTTATATATTGCGAGCAGTAAATTTGTCTAAATATCTATATTCTAATTTCTAAAATTCTCTAGAGAGAAACTATCAACTAATCTTTTTATATTAGACAATTAAGAAGGAAACAAGAAAAATGCAATGTTTCTGATTCATCACTGTGTCTTGTAATAGTGTCGACATGTAATACCATCAATGCATTGGTGAGAGTGGTAATTAGTATCCTGATACGGTTTGGGTTCATAGTTTCCAATAACCATTGTTAGCACAGATCAGCTGCTGGCTCCGTCAGCTGTATTGTTTGATTTATTTATTAGTAATCCAAGAGTTCTCAACATATTAGTCGCATCTTTTGTTTTATACAAACGGGTTCATTATCACTTAGTAATGATAATTAATTTTGTTAGAAGTGTATACTCATCGCCTACACAGATTTGCATTAAATAATAGTTCGTATCAGTATTCTTTCTACGAAATACACTCGCATATAAATTAATTGGCAAACCTAATTACCATTACAGAGTACAGCTGGAGAAAACTTTCAGAGAAAACTCCTTGTCCCTTCAAAGTATTTTTAAGGTTTTACCTCCAACCTCTAACTTTCATGTATTTCACTAATTAGTTGTATCAACTCTTTGAACAGATTCTAGACTAGTTTCGATAAAAAAACAGATGTAAGCTTTTATAAACAAGCTATACAAGTTACAACGCTCAAAGCTATCATCATGCAAAGTGTTCAAAAGAATTCATTATCTATGACATACAATTCAATGCTTTTCATTCGAAGTCTTCTATTTTGTCCCAGACCGATTCGAGTGTAAAATGCCATTTCTATTTCACTAATTCGCAAGATAATGCCTATTATTGAAACTCCTCACTTCATTGGTCACTTTTATTTAATCAAGGGATTATCTAAGTAAATTTTATTTTCTACATAAATATATACGTTACATGTACATGCCAACTTGAGCCACGATAAAAGCGGGACGCGGCGTTGAATTTCGAGGAACATTGCGGGTAGCAATAAAAAATTATATATAGAATCAAAAATAGCGGGACATAAGAGGGAAATTTCATATAAAAATGGGAAACTCCTGAAGATTAGCTCAATAAGAGAATGAAAAAAGCAGGATGTCCCGCCTAAAACGGGAGGGTTTGCATGTATGTATAGAGCTACCATTCGGTACATTTGGACACTGTTGCTTAGTATTATTGGTTACGGTATATTCGTTTTAGCATGTCTAACTGGACCATCGATTCTAAGCCTCTTTCAAGACGAGGAGTTCGAAACACCATACCCAATGATCCAGGGTTTGAGATTCTTCCCTCGAGACCCTTGACCCAGTACGGATCCCAGAGTTCTCGCGTTGATTACCAGCCCGCCGGACGAGTACGTCCGGAGGCGGCAGAAATCGCGAGACACCATCATTCGGGTACAGTAGGAATTCTCTTCCAGACCGAAGTGAGACCCTATACATCTAAGAAACCCGCGAAAAAGGATTATCTAAAAGCGAATTTTCGCCACGTAAGAGACATCGAGCGATACACACAGACAAAATTGGAACCCCCGGTTGAAAAGAAACAACCTGTCATAAAGTCAGCTATCAAGTACCGCGATACTCCCTCTCGATTGGGGGACGTCTTGCGACCTGCGTCCACCGCCTCTACAACCCGACCGCTTACACCTCAGAAGAATTTCATCGCTCTGAACAACAAACAGGCAGCGGATTTCCATGTCCGTAGGCCGCCGAGCGCTGAGAAAATCCGCGAGGTAGAAGAAAAAGAGGAACGGAATCTCCGTGTGTATAAACGTGGGTCAATACCGACATACCTTCGCAGGCGCCAAGATGAATGGCACAAAGTCGAAGTGGAGCGCATTTCAAAACTGCCCGATCCGAACTGTCCCCCTGGACACGTGGCAATGCCGGATTCAGAACGCGTTGAAACACTGAATCTGCTTTCTAAGAACAAAGCTGAACTGTTGGAAGAGTTGAAATGCCTCCCAATGCGAACTGACACCTTGAAAGGTGCACAGAAGAAATCGCTACTCGAGAATAAACTGGCTGAGATTGATGACGCAATCAAAATATTCTCGAGAAGGAGAGTTTACGTGAAACAAGATTGATTGTGATGCTTGTTATTTATCTTGGACTGAGTCTGACACTGTACATCATTATGGTTTATTTTTACTTAAGACATCAGCATGACTCATTTCTCAATTATTTCAAGGGAACTTTCTGGAAAATATTATCTAAGATCAGGGGTTCTTTAAATTTTTGTCCTTATGCCTCCCCTAGATAACTATTAAATCGGCACTGGTACCCCCCTGAAAATGAATCTGCAAATGAATATAAATGTACGATTTCAATCAATTGATTTTTAAGATTTAAAAAAATTAATTTGAGTATTTTTCGTGGAGGAGAAAATGGCGAAGCGTTTATTCAAGTTTGTGGGTTTCTTAATGGTTACATTGTTGGAATGTAGACTAAAGCAATTACAATACTTCACTCCATATTCTTGATAATTAAGAATGAAATTGATATTTATTATTATAATTCAGACTCTCAGATGCTATCTCCTTTACGTGAGTTAATTCAGAACTACAACTATTTCAGAGCTGGATGTTAGTTCTTACATTTAAAATTTTGTTTTGTAGATACCAGTAAATAAATCAAAGTAAAGGATACATAAATTATTCTAACGAATTCATTGAAATGGTGAAGAATAGTGTATTATTCAAATTTTGAATTATACAAAATCTCTCTTGTTTCGGTCGTTTCCTTTAAGAAAATCTAAGTTTAATCATATTTATTCATTAACTCGACAACTAATACATATAGGAAATTATATTTTGCAACTACAATGGTGTCAAACACAAGAATAGTGTTTCGAAAACAAAAGTAGTTTTCTCGTAAACACATGGAAAGTTAATAAATCTAAATAACACTTGAGCTAAATGAATCCGAACTATTTGTAAAGTAACTCGATTACTTCGGCATACTTCTTTGCGACGTGGCCTCGCTTCAGCTTAGCAGTGGGGGTGAGATCGCCAGCTGGAATGGACAAGTCGCGAGGAAGAATGCCATATTTCTACAAACAAATTCAACACTAACTCTCCATTCAAGTTAAGATCAAGTTCACGGTCATACCTGTACTCTCGCGGCGTTAGAAATTGCCCTCTCATTCGCCCTATTGATTCCCTCCTGAATGTACTTCTTGACAGGAACACTCTCCATCGCTTCACTCACCTTACTCACCTCTGCACCCAGCCCCTTACAGATACCCACAGCCTCATCGTCCAACTCGTCAGTAGCCAGTCCCTTCTCATCAATCTTGCTCTTGAGTGTCACTAGCATGCCAAGGTATTTCCTCGCATCTCCTACAACGATACAGTAGGAGCACAGACGGAGTTCTTTCTTCATTTCTTGCTCGATTGAGACCGGTGCTATGTTCTCCCCGCCTGACGTGATAATCAACTCCTTGAGTCGACCAGTTACCCAGACAAATCCTAGATAGAAAGAAATCATTTCAGTTCCCCTTTCTACAAGTTTCCGTTCCATGACATGTTTATGTTGTATCTGGTAATTATTCATGATATTTACTGTATTGTGCATACAGACCTTCCTTGTCAATACGACCTATGTCTCCAGTGTGATACCAGCCATCCTCATCGATCACATCTTTGGTTTTATCAGGAGATTTCAGATAACCCATCGATATGTTCCTCCCTTTCAGACAGATCTCCCCTTCACCATCACTACACATACATTAAATTGATATATTAGATATACATATAGTATTCAGGCCTCTCAACCTGTAATCTAACTGAATCGTGTGATGGCATGTGGCAAATCGTGAGCTATGCTAAAGTAGTATACGAACAGTAGTTCTAAAGCGGAGTAATGGTATCAAATAACAGCGAAAATCATGAGACACACGATGAGATCGTGAGAGTTGAGAAGCCTGTACAGTATTGGTACTAAGATGTTGAATAGTGCTGCTGGAGACAAGTACAAACCTATCTGGCTTATCGATTCTAGTTTCGGTACCCAGCAATCTTTTCCCAACTGATCCATATTTATTGGCATCTTTGGTACTCATGGTAGCTGGGCCCGAATTCTCGCTACACCCGTATACATTACATATAGGCATGTTAACACTATCGAAGAATTCTAAAACTTCGAGTGGAGTTGGAGCTGATGCTGTGATCTAACACAACGAATGATAAATAAAATTATTCCATCGATTTGTAAAAATTAATTTATCTTACTTACCAATAGCTCTGATTTACCGAGTCCTAACACTTGTTTCACAGCTGCGGCAGGTACTCTACATAGAATCGATCATGCTAATAGTACAGAAATTCATTCATTTTAACGGCCTACTCCCTAGCCTAAAACTTACTTTCCCGCCTTGAACGCTGGTTCAATCTTTTCCTTCATCTTCTCCCATACTCGGGGCACACCCAAGAAATGAGATGGTTCAACTTCCTAAAGTGATGCTGGGATTTAAATAGAGGTGGATATTCAATTGTTACAAATTCAGAATCAGACAAATCACCTTGAGGGTTTCGACGAGTGTCCCTTTCAGAGCATCAGGCTGAGCGAAGAAAACCTTACATCCAGTTTGGATAGGGGAATAGATATCCTACAAAATTTGAGAAGATCAAAACTACCAATATCTGAATTCAATTTGTCTATTAGAAGACTTACCAATATTTGACCGGCAATGTGGCTAAGAGGAAGATAGCTGACTATGCTCGCATCCTGAAAGAAACGGAAAAGTAGTATACATTGAAATCACAAAAATTATACTTTTATAACATACCGATGTAAATTTATAGGTTTCAGTTATCACGGCTGTAGTCCAAGTACAATTATCGTGACTTAACATCACTCCCTAGAAAAGGAATAACTCGAATTGAAGGTAATCAATCGCATCAAGTCGAACACTACAAGAACACCTAGCAGTAGACTTAAAAACTCAATATTTTCCTACATCTGTCATCATTACAAGACCTTACTCAGTTAATGATGTACAATTTCACTCACCTTTGGCACTCCAGTAGTTCCTGAAGTGTAGATTAGAGTGCAACACTGTCCAGGCTTCTGAGATGACATTACGCTCTCCACAGCTTCGCTTTTAACATCCTAAAGTAGAACAATATTACAACAGTAGTCTAGCTAATATTGAAACTTGTAGCTAGTATGCAATTCAGTCAGCATACCTTGCCGAGTTGGAGGAATTCGTCCCAACTGAGGACACCCTTCTCCTTCAAAGACTGCTCCACTGGACCAGGGACATACTGCACTACCTTCATTCCGTCCACTCCTTTCCCAGCCTCCAGCAGTTGCTCCAACAGCAAGCTGTGACCTCCAAACGCAACACGACAACACGAATTCTCCAGAATGTATTTCGTCGTTTCCAAGTTATTCGTGGAGTAGATACCAGTAGCTAACGCACCGGCTAAGATGGCGCCGATGTTAGCAATCATCCATTCGGGAGAGTTGAAACCCATGATGGAGACACCTTGGAACTGCTTCACACCAATCGCCAGGAGAGATTTCGCTAGCTTCACACTCTGCTCATAATACTGAGCGTAGCTGGTGGCTTCCCATTTCCCGTCCCTCTTCACATTCAGCGCATTCTTATCTCCGTATTTGGCACAGTTCTGCTTGAACAACTGCGGGACAGTGAGAGGCGTGAGTGCAGCAGGACCGTCTGCCCCTACCTTGATTGGTAGCTCAGCATCAGGTTCACACACCCAGTTTGCAGATTCACCAGCCATACTATGCAGATTCAATAAAATCTAGACGAAAGAATGAAAGCTGCAGCTTTAGCGTTAGCTGTACGTACGCGGTAACAACACGATTGGACTGCATCGTATTTTTTTAAAAAATTGAAACAATTGATTTGATTTGATTTATTTGCTACAAGCGCGCTTTGCTTGCTTTCGCTGTGCGGCTGGCGGACACAAAGTGTCCGCCAGAGGCGCCTAGGCTCACATTGATTAACTATAAGGTAGATAATATCTCTAAATTCGTCTGTCCTACTGTTATAATCGATATCGCACGAAAAATCGCCAAATTTGCCAATTTTTAAAATTTTGTTGCGTAATGATGACGTCATAACAGAGTGATTTTGATGATAGTTGTATCATATGTGAGGTATATTAATATACACATTCTATTTAAATTTCAGCCTTCTATCACTTAAAATGGCTGAGTTATGATCGAAAAACTGAAATTTCTAATTATAAAAAAGGTGACAATGACGTCATAATTCTATGATAAGTTGACATTTTCGTCTGAGCTCAGGACTTAGTGGAGCCATAGCCAAAAGACTCCCACATGCCAAAAATCAGCTTTCAATGCCTGGCAGTTTCTTCAATCAATTCGTTACAGATATCCTTACTATTAAAACTCGATTAATTAATGTATATACGTGTATATACAGGGTGTCCCATAAGTATTGGCCGGTCTTCAGATTTTTGAATTGTAAAATTTTTATTGCAAAACCATTGTGAAATAAGACAAGTTACTTTCAATTATTGAAGTAAATAACTTGCGAGTAATTTCTATCACTTAAGTTTACAATCTATCATAATACAAAGCTATAATATTAATAGGCCTGTTGCATGAGATTATTGACCCCCCCTCTAATAATGACCCCCCTCTTTAAGGAACCATGGATACTCAGGGGAGTCATTATCTCATGGGGGTCATTATCCTACACGAGTTGCGTGAGATAATGACCCCCCCTTATTAATTAAGCTTCATCATGTTCAATAATAATTATGCTGAATTCTGCAACATCAGTGAGCTCTTACCTCATTGATGCGACTTGATTGTTGTCATCATTGCATGACAGTTACAAACTAATTTATAATACTACACTTATTAAACCACAGGAAGCACTAAATGTTCTGCCAGCTGGTATCTATTACGTTATTATTCTAGCTTACTACGCAATAATTCTAGATTAGTAATGAAAGACAAGTAACAATTGATTGGATTAAATTACTTTTGGGAACAACAAAATTTAGGAATATATCAAGAGAGGAGACAGAAATGAATTAACAACTAATGAATATACAAATCCGGATGTAGAATATAAAAAACTGTATTAACTTTTCCTAGAGAAGTACCTTTCTGCCATTATGTTAGCTTAGGTGATAGCATATCGTTATACTTGTACCATACATCATTGAGACGTATTATTAAGTAGAAATGGTTACCCATCGATACTGTAAATCCGGCTAGTTTATAGCAGAGGCAATTTTGAGCTTTACGCGTATCAGTGATGTAGATGGTCTCATCAATATCTTGAGGGGTGCAGGGAATATTAGGAAGATGACCAAGCTCAATAATGAATATTGAAGGAATTGCAAGAAAATATCCAGAGAGTTGCTCAAGACTACAGTCATTCGATTGACATTTCTTACATTTTAGGGGTAAAATCCTCTTATCAATGCTGGTTTGTAGGGTAGACGTGACATTACTTAAGCTTCCCAGTTGAGGTGTTATGGTAAATTGATCACAGCAACTGTAGCATTGTAAAGTGGATGAATAAACGTCATTGGAAATGCCAAATTTTCTTAGTATTTTGATGAAAGAAGATTCAGAGCCATAAAAATCATACTGTTTGACTATAACATCGTACGTTACTTTAATATTAATCAATCTCGCAATATAGTCTCGGAGTTCATCAAATTTTAGGGCATGTATGAGTTCAAAAAAATGTTTTACATCTGGGTTTTGTGAAATTTCTGCGAAATCGAAAGCTTCTTCTATTTTGCTTTGATAGAGACTGATTAACGAAATTATATTATCAATCGAGCATGTATTGAGGTGAGAGATGTCATTAAATTGTCCCTGCCAAACTGGGCATAAGTTTTCAAACATAGAACTGGGCGAGTACGAATTGTATTCTAGGTCAACAGAGGTTGATATGACGTCCATACCGAGTTCTCTATCTTCAATATCCGATTCGACGTAGATAACCTGAGAATTCGCGATATATTCAAGAATAACTGGTAGGAGAACAGTTAGAAGATAGTCTCGTTTGTGGGCATCACTAATGTCTATCTGTCTGCAAACAAGATATTCGTCATACCACTGGGAAGCTAAACAAGCAAATTTTTCTTTGAAATTATAATCAAATGGAGTTGTGGGATGGTATGCTATGAGGTCATTAAATCGCATGTACTTTGATTTTTCATCGAGCTGTTTGTAGAGATCAGACAAAAATGATTCCTCATTTAAAGCGGTCAGAAGTTTAGGCTTGATCTCATTAATAATTTCGAGCTGTTGTTCTTCTGAAAGGTGAGGTGGCTTTGCAGGAGATTCGAAAATTTCAGCCATTGCACCAATATTACCGTCTCCACCTAAATTTTTTAAAATCAATAAAATTTGGAATTTTGCAAAAGCTTATTCGTATATCGAGCATCTACTGTCTGGTTGTCTGGCAGTATTATCACTATATTTTAGTATACCAATCTCAACAGGTTTATAAATATCATTTGACCACAACTACTAAATAATATAACGGGTATGTGATACTGGATAAACCCATGTTTTTCATTACAAGTAAAAGCTAAACAAATTTCTGAATCCATATTCCCAAAAACGTCGTTTTGATCGTTACTAGGGTATTCAGATATAGTGAAGTTAACCATGAGGGAGGTTATCGCAAAGAGCCAGAACTCATAAGAAATCTATGTATACTTATGTGCTTTTTAATCAATTAAAAATACCATACATCGTAGTAGTAAGCTAAAAATTATTTTACAAACTGTTACATTTAATCGTTCTACAAATGTGAACTTTTTTTCTTGAAAATTGTGTCTGTTGTTAAAGCAAATGTAGTTGTTAGAAATTAGAACAAAATATCGTAATTTCATGACTAGTTGACTGGTGTAATCAGACAGCTTTCTAAGATTTCCAACCACACAATTACGTACTTGCCTATTGCCTAATCGGGTGAAAATACGTAATTCAAGAACGTAATAAAAATTTATTATATTTTAAGGAAAGAATCTAGGCGATATTTCTTTGGTTTCATCCTCGCCTAGCTTTCCAAATAGTACGAGAATTTCTGAAGATTTAATTTCTTGCATAAATTGGGTAATCAACTTTCTAAATGTGCATAATTTTCCAATAAAGAATTAAATAAATTGTAAAATCAACTTGAGTTTTAAAATGGATAGTTGGTTTACGTAAAATCAATACACTTTGTCAAAAACCAAAGGGGCAATCAACAAGGTAGCTGGGAGCAATCGAGTACTAAAATAAGCCTGCGAATCGTGCTTGTTAATTTAAAAGTCTATATATTGTTATAAATACAATTTGGACACATACTTACATTGATCACTGGTGTATTGGTAGCTAGTCGAATGCAAATGCTCTTCACTCGCGTTGGAAATTTGTGGAGTTGAACGGGAAGTTTTTGACTAAATTATAGAGAATGGTAATCCATCATTAAAATCAAAATTACATAAAATCTCCATCTGGTAATTACCTTACGAAAGAGTTGTTTTGGCATTGATGATTTGCGTTTCCTTGATACCCGGATGGACATTTCTGCCGGAGTTTTATCACTCTTCTATGATACAAGTTTGAAATAGTAACTAACAGATACATACTAATTTAGTCTTGATTTTTGAATAAATATAGTACCTGTGTATTGCGCTGCAAATATTTTTTAGTAAGGTGGAATGGGACCTTTTTGGACTTCATTTTATCTGTAACGATTACATGCCCTTTAGTGACTTTGTGCACTTCATATGGACCAAGATATTTTGGTTGTGTTTTCGTTCCAGGAAGTTTTTTGTCCTTCTTTACATTCCGAATGAGTACGTTGTCCGACTCCTCGATGTTTGACCTATGCGGAATATCAAATATTAATTTTGCATGCGGTGTTGTGAATATGATATCAAGTCAGATACTTACAAAGTCAGCCACATCAACACTCATTTTAATTGTATACACTTTATACTATTAGTTATTAGTTACATGTAGTAATGCTGATGAGCTATGAACCTGTTTATTTAAAATTAATACCTATTTCGTTGGACCTTTGCATCAAAGATTCGCTTTTGACGAGCTTGATCTTGGATAATATTTTTCCGGGAAACTTCACATTCGGAATTCCGGCATGAATCCATATCTTCCATCCAATCGTTCGCATTAATAGGTGGATCATAAATGCTCTCGTATGTTTCAGACTCAAGTATAGCTTCATCTTCAGAGCTTGAACATTCCTCAACTTCTATGTTGCTTGCTCGAAACAGGTACGCAGGATTAAAATCTCTACCAAACATCAGTCGGAATGGCGTAGTCTTAGTAGCCTTTTTGAGGTGCGTATTCGCAGCTAAGCATGCCTCATGTATCCGATCTGGCCATTCAACATCCATGTTGGATCGAAATTTCTCAAGCTTGCTAGATAATTAAATAACTTCATTCAAGACCTGATACAAGAAAGGGGGATACCCCAACTAACTATACAATCACGACGTATTTTTTCAATATCTTGTTATGAGATTCCACGAGGCCATTGCTTTGAGGATGGTAAGCCGCTGTTGACCTATTGTCTACTTTTAATTCTTTATGGAACTGTTGGAACTCCTACGATAGTAAAAAGGCATAAATAATAATATGTATCATGATAATTCAATTTTTTAAAGCTAATTACTAACCTTACTCCTGAACTCAGGACCCTGGTCGTGTTGTATTATTTGGGGGGTACCTAGTGTTAAGTAAATGTTGCGTAGTCGATTTATCACTTCACTGGAACGCTTAGACTTGAGTGGCCTTGCAACTACATACTTTGACAAATAGCATACCGCAACTAAGAGATGTAAATAACCATCTTTACTAATTGGCTGCCATGGCCTTTCGGGGGGTGGTATGGGCTGGAGTAAACGATTTTGGTTTGTATTCACAGCTGCTAGCTTCTGGCAATCATCGCAACTTTTTGTCTAAAAGAAGACTACATTAGAATTCAAATATTGTAAATTCTATTCGAATTGATTGAGGAATGTTAAACAATAGAAACCTGAAAATTGGTATGGGGCATGAGTCTATGAAACACTTGAATATCTACATCAGTGATTCTCAAACTGTGGTACGCGAGCTCCTTCTAGTAGTAGGCGGAGGTATCTCATTTTACGTTAAAAATATATCAAAATTTGAATATTATTAAAATTATGATTTGTACTTTTGTCAATCATATTCTATTTATTGTAATTTTGTCCATCTCACGAGTGTTTTTCATATGGTTTATTTTTCGGGGGTGAATTTAAATATCGATCATTATGGTGGTAAGCGGGGACCCTAATATTTTTTGAAGTGGTACGCGCTGTAAAAAGTTTGAGAACCACTGATCTACATGAAATGTTTACACTTATTACACAAGATCAGACTTTAGTTGAGAGATTTTACATTTTAATTTAGGGACTACTTATAGATGGCGAGATTTTAAAACGCCTTGAATTTGCATTATCGGTCAGAATTGATTTCTATCGGCTATAAAATCATCTAACATTACTCAATAAGATAAGTATTATCGACGGCCGATAAAACTAATGGAACTCAAAAGGAATCATTAATTAGTTACGAATAACTATACTTACGTAGAGTTTAACTTCGTCGCACATCCCAATCCAGTAGTATTCCCTGCGGATATTGGTTAGAGTTGCGTTCATCCCAGGATGGTGTTCGTCATGGTATAACTTCAAGATATCTGGCACTTCTGACTTTAGAGGATATCGTAAAAACACTTCAGTTCCATTTGGTAACTGGACTTTCTAATAAAATATAAATTATAAAATGATTGTATTTTGAATTTGAATTATTTGTTTATATTGAAAATTGTTAAAACTTACTTGGTAAAGTACATTCTTTTCATCTACACGAAATTTTAATGCCTTTCGTCGAAAGTTCCTCTTCAAATTTTTACAATTCCCCAAATGTTCTGGGTACTTTTGGCGCAATAAATAATTACACAATTCATCATATTCAGTTGAATCCATTTTGAGATTTCCAAATTGAATCAATAAACAAAGATAAATTATACACAATGTTTTATATCCATGCATTGCAAACAATATTATATAGTGTTATTAGTGCGTTGTCAACTCATTAGAATAATAACGTAATAGATACCAGAACATTTAGTGCTTCCTGTGGTTTAATAAGTGTAGTATTATAAATTAGTTTGTAACTGTCATGCAATGATGACAACAATCAAGTCCATCAATGAGGTAAGAGCTCACTGCATTACAGTTACAAACTAATTTTATAATACTAAATAAGGGGGGGTCATTATCTCACGCAGGTCGTGTAGGATAATGACCCCCCTGAGTATCCATGGTTCCTTAAAGAGGGGGGGTCATTATTAGAGGGGGGTCAATATCTCATGCAACAGGCCTATCTAGCTTGAACAAATCAATAATATTAATAGGCCTATCTAGCTTGAACAAATCAATAATGAATGTCCAAGATAATGGAATCGCGATTCGTTCCAAGGCAATTGGACTTCTAGAGGGCGGTTTATCGCAGAAAATTGTTTCACAGAGGTTATCTGTTAGTGAAAGATCACTAAGGCGTTGGTGGCATGCACACAAAGCCGGAAATCGCCTCGAAAGTAGACCCAAACAAGGTCGTCCAAAAACAATTAGCCGAGTTGCTAAAATTGTAATTTCGAAATCTGTGGGGAAAAGGAGACAATCAACGCGAAGAATTGCTACTAGACTATCCAATAGCGGAATAACCATCTCAAAATCAACAGTACACCGTTATCTAAAGGGTACTCTTGGCCTAAAATCTTACAAAAGACCCAAAAAGCCCCGATTAACGGAAAAAATGAAAGAAAATCGACTAAAATTCGCCCTTAAAACAGAAAAGTGGACAATCGAGCAATGGAAAAAGGTCCTGTGGAGCGACGAATCCTCCTTTGAACTATTTTCTCTTCCAAATCGCCAGAACGACAGAGTTTGGTCAAAATCTTCAAGAAACATTGAGCCATGTCTCCTTATTAAATTTCCACCGAAAATTCAAGTGTGGGGGATGATTTCGTTTCAAGCAGTGTCGGAATTGCATTTAATACCGAAAGGGCAGATGGTTAATGGAGCTTATTATCGGGACTCGATATTAGCCAAAACTTGTTTGGATGCGATCAAACGTAAACGGAAGAGAGGCTCAATTTTGGAACGGTCAATGCTACCAAACATGTCCGAGTTATTTTTCATGCAGGATGGTGCACCAGCTCACACTGCCAATTCGACCCAAGAATGGTGTTCAAAGAAGTTCCCAAACTTCTGGCGTAAAGCGGAATGGCCAGGTAACTCGCCTGACCTTAATCCAATTGAAAACGTGTGGGCATATATGAAAGAGAAGATCAGCGAAATGGGAGATGCAAATACTTTAAAGGGCCTGGAAAAAAATCTTATAGAAGCATGGAGATCAATCCCTCCAGATTTTTTAGCAAATTTAATTTGTAGCATGCCGAATCGTGTTAAACTAGTTATAGAAAAGGATGGAGATTACATTGGAAAATAAAATTGACTTATATTATTTGCTTAAAAAAAATTATAGCAACTTATACTACCGGCCAATACTTATGGGACACCCTATATATATCTGTAACGAATTGGTTGAAGAAACTGCTAGGCACAGCAAGCTGATTTTTGGCATGTTGGAGTCTTTTGGCTATAGCTCCACCAAGTTCTGACCTGACGAAAATGTCTACTCATCATGGAATTATGACGTAATTGTCACTTTTTGATAATTAGAAATTTCAGTTATTCGACTATAACTCAGCCATTTTAGGTGATTGAAGGCTGAAATTTTAATAGACTGTGTATATTAAAATATCGAACATATGATACAACTCTCATCAAAAAAAAAGATTACTCATCATTATATTATGACGTCATCATTACGCATCAAAAATTGAAAAATGACAAATTAGGTGATTTCGAGCGATATCGATCATAATAGTAAGACAGACGTATTTAGTGATGGTATCTACCCTATAATTAATCAATGTGAGCCTAGGC
The DNA here is from genome assembly GCA_963281255.1 of Aphrocallistes beatrix. Classification (NCBI taxonomy): domain Eukaryota; kingdom Metazoa; phylum Porifera; class Hexactinellida; order Sceptrulophora; family Aphrocallistidae; genus Aphrocallistes; species Aphrocallistes beatrix. Next base: position 3,986,096 of record OY725500.1, on the reverse strand, counting down.
AGACACTTTGTGTCCGCCAGCTTCGCAGCGCAAGCAAGCGAAGTGCACTTGCATATATATATATATATATATATATACTTAGGGCGGTCAGAAAGTTCTAATCAGTGCTATCATATACTCTTATTGTACCTTATTGGATCGATATTGAAGCTTGAATTTACTTCTTAACACATTCACAAGTGATACCAATTTACAAAATCAAAATCTAGAGAAAACTCTTTGTATACCACGTCCTATATATTGTGTCGCTTGAGCCACCGTGTAAAATTATGGCCACAAATCACCCGTTCACCACTCGTCCTTCCCTAAAAAGTAGGCTCCATTATCAGATATTTGAATCTGAGAGAGTATCATTCCCATCAACTTCCTAAGATTGATTTGTATTTGAGCATTCGTATCGCTTAGTAATGCCCTTGTAATGTCGTTACTCTTGAGGGAAGGTCGGGTGGTTTGTGGCCATAATTTTACACGGTGGCTCAAGCGACACAATATATAGGAAGTGGTATACAAAGAGTTTTCTCTAGATTTTGATTTTGTAAATTGGTATCACTTGTGAATGTGTTAAGAAGTAAATTCAAGCTTCAATATCAATCTAATAAGGTACAATAAGAGTGTATGATAACACTGATTAGAACTTTCTGACCGCCCTAAGTATATACACACATTAATCGAGTTTTAATAGTAAGGATATACTATATAAGAAAAATAAATTAGGATCACAGTAGTAGTAATTTCAGTGCAAAATACAGAAACATGCTTCAATCCTATAGTTGTGGGGAACGTTGAGAAGGGGGCACTGAATGAGAATTTATTGTCACATATGTAAATATCATTGTAACATTGTTGTGTTGCTCAATTACAAGCTGCCTACAAGAAAATTATTCATCAATCAGAATATATCCAATGTATTATGTCTCAGTTTTGGATCAACAGTTACAGATTGCTTCTTAACAAGGAATTATAAAAAGGGATTATACTCTGACTTAATAAACAATGAAGTATGGGGGGGCCTTCTGAAAGTTTCAAGCACTTTAGGGGGCGTTACAAAGAAAAAGGATGGGAAACACTGGTTTAGTCCATTTCAAGAATTTTATGTCTTGAATTTCTTTTTAAAATCTCTGGGAAGTATCGATATCAAACCTTCTGATGGATCATTTTATTGAGTAATTATATCTGAAATCCCAATAATCCGAACCCCTCGTGACACTCAAGTACCACTCTCGTGCCAGGTTCGAATATTGTATAATCAGGGTTTGTGTGCTTAGCGATCTTCTTTTTTCTATTTAAGTGAATACCTAGGAAATGCAATAATCTGTGAATTTGATTGTTAAGAATATCCTATCAGAATTAAGTAACAATCACCCATTCATTGTATAACGAAGTTGAATTTGCTTTTATTCTCTTAGATATCTATATTTATTGAATCTGCACAGTATGGCTGGTAAATCTGCAAACTGGGTGTGTGAACCTGATGCTGAGCTACCAATCAAGGTAGGGGCAGACGGTCCTGCTGCACTCACGCCTCTCACTGTCCCGCAGTTGTTCAAGCAGAACTGTGCCAAATACGGAGATAAGAATGCGCTGAATGTGAAGAGGGACGGGAAATGGGAAGCCACCAGCTACGCTCAGTATTATGAGCAGAGTGTGAAGCTAGCGAAATCTCTCCTGGCGATTGGTGTGAAGCAGTTCCAAGGTGTCTCCATCATGGGTTTCAACTCTCCCGAATGGATGATTGCTAACATCGGCGCCATCTTAGCCGGTGCGTTAGCTACTGGTATCTACTCCACGAATAACTTGGAAACGACGAAATACATTCTGGAGAATTCGTGTTGTCGTGTTGCGTTTGGAGGTCACAGCTTGCTGTTGGAGCAACTGCTGGAGGCTGGGAAAGGAGTGGACGGAATGAAGGTAGTGCAGTATGTCCCTGGTCCAGTGGAGCAGTCTTTGAAGGAGAAGGGTGTCCTCAGTTGGGACGAATTCCTCCAACTCGGCAAGGTATGCTGACTGAATTGCATACTAGCTACAAGTTTCAATATTAGCTAGACTACTGTTGTAATATTGTTCTACTTTAGGATGTTAAAAGCGAAGCTGTGGAGAGCGTAATGTCATCTCAGAAGCCTGGACAGTGTTGCACTCTAATCTACACTTCAGGAACTACTGGAGTGCCAAAGGTGAGTGAAATTGTACATCATTAACTGAGTAAGGTCTTGTAATGATGACAGATGTAGGAAAATATTGAGTTTTTAAGTCTACTGCTAGGTGTTCTTGAGTGTTCGACTTGATGCGATTGATTACCTTCAATTCGAGTTATTCCTTTTCTAGGGAGTGATGTTAAGTCACGATAATTGTACTTGGACTACAGCCGTGTTAGCTGAAACCTATAAATTTACATCGGTATGTTATAAAAGTATAATTTTTGTGAATTCAATGTATACTACTTTTCCGTTTCTTTCAGGATGCGAGCATAGTCAGCTATCTACCTCTTAGCCACATTGCCGGTCAAATATTGGTAAGTCTTCTAATAGACAAATTGAATTCAGATATTGGTAGTTTTGATCTTCTCAAATTTTGTAGGATATCTATTCCCCTATCCAAACTGGATGTAAGGTTTTCTTCGCTCAGCCTGATGCTCTGAAAGGGACACTCGTCGAAACCCTCAAGGTGATTTGTCTGATTCTGAATTTGTAACAATTGAATATCCACCTCTGTTTAAATCCCAGCATCACTTTAGGAAGTTGAACCATCTCATTTCTTGGGTGTGCCCCGAGTATGGGAGAAGATGAAGGAAAAGATTGAACCAGCGTTCAAGGCGGGAAAGTAAGTTTTAGGCTAGGGAGTAGGCCGTTAAAATGAATGAATTTCTGTACTATTAGCATGATCGATTCTATGTAGAGTACCTGCCGCAGCTGTGAAACAAGTGTTAGGACTCGGTAAATCAGAGCTATTGGTAAGTAAGATGAATTATTTTTTACAAATCGATGGAATAATTTTATTTATCATTCGTTGTGTTAGATCACAGCATCAGCTCCAACTCCACTCGAAGTTTTAGAATTCTTCGATAGTGTTAACATGCCTATATGTAATGTATACGGGTGTAGCGAGAATTCGGGCCCAGCTACCATAAGCACCAAAGATGTCAACAAATATGGATCAGTTGGGAAAAGATTACTGGGTACCGAAACCAGAATTGATAAGCCATATAGGTTTGTACTTATCAGCACTATTCAACATCTTAGTACCAATACTGTATATCTAATACTTCAATTTAATGTATGTGTAGTGATGGTGAAGGAGAGATCTGTCTGAAAGGGAGGCATGTGCTTATGGGTTATCTGAAATCTCCTGATAAAACCAAAGATGTGATCGATGAGGATGGCTGGTATCACACTGGAGACATTGGTCGTATTGACAAGGAAGGTCCGTATGCACAATACAGTAAATATCATGAATAATTACCAGATACAACATAAACATGTCATGGAACGGAAACTTGTAGAAAGGGGAACTGAAATGATTTCTTTCTATCTAGGATTTGTCTGGATAACTGGTCGACTCAAGGAGTTGATTATCACGTCAGGCGGGGAGAACATAGCACCGGTCTCCATCGAGCAAGAAATGAAGAAAGAACTCCGTCTGTGCTCCTACTGTATCGTTGTGGGAGATGCGAGGAAATACCTTGGCATGCTAGTGACACTCAAGAGCAAGATTGATGAGAAGGGACTGGCTACTGACGAGTTGGACGATGAGGCTGTGGGTATCTGTAAGGGGCTGGGTGCAGAGGTGAGTAAGGTGAGTGAAGCGATGGAGAGTGTTCCTGTCAAGAAGTACATTCAGGAGGGAATCAATAGGGCGAATGAGAGGGCAGTTTCTAACGCCGCGAGAGTACAGGTATGACCGTGAACTTGATCTTAACTTGAATGGAGAGTTAGTGTTGAATTTGTTTGTAGAAATATGGCATTCTTCCTCGCGACTTGTCCATTCCAGCTGGCGATCTCACCCCCACTGCTAAGCTGAAGCGAGGCCACGTCGCAAAGAAGTATGCCGAAGTAATCGAGTTACTTTACAAATAGTTCGGATTCAGTTATTTGCTAGTCTACAAAATAAAATTATTTTTTTATTTTCATGCTTGCAAGCATAATTTTATTTAGATTATCTAGGATTAGTGCGTGTTTTCGTTGTTTTTCACATTTATTGATAAATTATTCATATAGAATAGATATGAATATAGTTATATATTGTTTAATTGATATACTTTATTAGAAATGAGGGATAATATTCGTTTTCAGGTAATCTTAATTTTATAACATTTTGTGTTTTTCATAGAAAGAGGGCTGAATTGTGCAATATTGATGGATAATCTTCTTTCATCATGTTTAAGTAAATATTCAAGCAAATTCAATTCTTGAATAATATGCTCTATATCATGAAAAATGTGTCCACGTTTGATAATACGTTTCATTGAGTAGCATTTTTTATACATTCAATCATATTGAACCAGTACAATGTCTCAATGAGAAATGGCCATCTCATGAAATTCATCAGATCCACAGCAGATAAAAGCAGGTTGCAACACACAACCTGTCGTGTAGATATAATCAAGTTGCGACATTGACAAAAAAACACTAAAAGTTCTAAAAGAGCATCTTGCATTCTATTAGACGTACCCCTAAATGCTACTGCATGTGTGATCAAAGATCTTGAAAGAAAGTTTGAAATTCTCTTCGATATCCTTTAAGGGTCTCGTAAATTGTATGATGTAGAAAAAAATTTGCATAATTTGGGGATATTTTTTAATTATAACAAACGGAGCTTTTTTAAACAAATATGTATCCAAATCTTCGCAGACATGGTTCAATGGTATAGTATCCCCCTGCAAGGGAGACTCAGGCAGGATTTGATTACACCTTTTTTTTCAGGGAGGTCTCACCCCCCCCCCCCCTGCTCCAAGGGAGTTTTGGCGTCCATGGTCAGACATAGAACTGGTTAGAATATCATTAAAATTGTGAATGAATTCTTATTTTTATGAATAATAGAGGTATCAGGTGTGAAGGCAGAATGTTCCACACTTGAATATATTTACAGATAGAATTACCATCACGTACGTATATTAAATGTGTAGCTTCGAGGAAGCTAGATTCGATTGTCTTAGCCTAACGTCTATTTTAAATTAAGTTTATGTTATTGAGCTGAATTTTTGCGTGTTATTTTCTCTCCCGCTTAATTTGCGGTTTGTAACAGTTCGTTTATTCCAATTGGTAAGACAAATGTTAAGACAAAAAAGAAAAAATTAGCTTTACTAATATCCTCAATCATCTCAACACGTTTTCAATTAATAATTATTGATCCAGTGCTATATACTAACTTGTGGTGAGATCTAACTCGATATTTCCTCCATCATCCTGAATAGAGATATTTATGCTGAATGTAAAAATGTATAATTAATGACCTCTACCCTTAGTTGTAAATTTCTTTTTGTTAAGAAGCCAATACCTAACATTGGTCTGAGCTATAAGTACCTCTGTTCGTTCAAACTTTTTAATTTAATTATTTAATTATTCCACTAGAATCTCAAACAAAGTTTATGATTTTTAGATTTTAGCGGGGATTTATTATCTCATTACGGTTAAATATCGCGACAGTGATTTATGTTAGTCGATCGATGTCTTCATAAAGATCTTTTCGAATATTTTTTAATTATCACAAAGTAAAACAGGCTTTAAAATACTAACTTCTGACACTTCCAAAAGACTCATGCATACATTCTATTGTTTCTAGCTGGACAAACCATTTTGCCGGAATTTCAACGGCTGCCTATTGGAATCAATAATTTCATGGAATTTGTCTGGAATTTGTCTGCAATATGCATCCAGACAAAATGGGAAATTTAACTAGATAGATTAAATATCTTTTTCACCCACTTCCACAGCTCTTATGCTCTATGCAGTGTCTAAGAATGTCTTTTTGGAATTTAAGTATTTCATATTTATTATCCGATTTGTGCAGCATTTTTGCAATTCATCCATTCTGAAAATATGGTTACTAAGGAAACCAATAACAAAAGAAATATTTTAACCAGCTAGGATGATTCTTCACAATTTTCACACTTTCTATATAAAAGCAACCAAAGAAAATTTTGTGGGATTTAAATTATATTAAATATTAGTTTATTTTAGCACTTTCGTCATAGTTAATATCTCCCTACAATGTCTCTATGCTGCCTCTCCGAAGGTAGGAATAGGCCGAGTGGGGAAGAACAGAGGAAGTTCCAGGAACAAAAGAGGAAGAGCAAGCAAATCTCTCAAGAATTGAAGCAGGAGAGATTGCTCTACGAGAGGACGCATCGGATTTTGTTGTTAGGTGCTGGGGAGTCTGGAAAGAGTACAATTGTGAAACAGATGGAGTTAGCATTTGTGAACGGATTCAGCGATGAAGTCAGGAAGGAGTTTGTGAGTTGAAGAGAAATTGAATATTTTAAAAGTATCCTAAATGTTCATTTAAAATCAATTGAGGGAAATTATAATTTTGCTGAATTGTGAGTATATCTCTCTCTCAAATAATTCCTCTTCGAAAATGTAAGATGTGAGATTGCATATTTCGTTAATATTATCCGACTTATTCACTTATTTTCAAGTGAGTAACTGCCTTCAATAACATTCGAATCATTTTAGATTTTAACGATTAACAGGTGTTAAGTCCGATTGTAATTCTATAGCATTAAACTCATACTCTTTTATACAAATAAATTATTTGTATTTTCCAGGGGTTTATCTAGGTGTTCGGCCGGCACTTATAGGTGCCCGTCTGGTATCGTCCGAGGAGCCAAGGTGCTTGCAGTGTGATTCGATTTTGGTACTAATTACCACACCCCGGGAATTACAAGATAAACCCCGGGTTGGGTGCCATATAACTTTTATCACCTTTAAAAAACGTGCCGGACTGGAAAATCCATGATATTTTCACACCTCACTTCAACATTAAAACTTCAGTTATTCCAGTTTCTGATTTTACAAACCTTTTATTTAGGCTGAGATAATCCGAACCAATCTACTGGAGGCCGTGAAGACCATTCTAAACGTGATGCCACAGCTCAAAATCTCACTCAGTGACGACAGCCTAGAGCCGCACAAAGAGTACATCATGTCCTGCTTTCCCAATGGCTCCAACCTCCCTGTGCGTTTTTATGACAGCTGCATGCACATCGTTCGAGACGCATCCATCATGGAATGTCTGAAAAGGAACAACGAGTATCAGGGCTTGGATAGTGCCTCGTACTTCTTGGAGCCGAACAGGATAGCTGAGATCTCAAAGAGAGATTATCGACCATCGGATAAGGACATCCTAAGAAGTAGGTAAGCGCCGTATCCCAATTACATTTATTCGGGCATTTTCTTAATAATATTTTAATTCAATTTTCTGCATTTCAACTAAGTTTTCTAAGTAATCTGGTATAATTACGGAATTTAAACTTTTCCTCTAGGAAGAAGACCCAGGGCATATTTGAAACCAAATTCGTCATGGAAGGAGAGAATTTTCATATATTCGACGTGGGGGGCCAGCGTGAAGAGAGGAAGAAATGGATTCAGTGTTTTAACGACGTCACAGCTATAATCTTTGTTGTGGAGAGCTCTGGATACGACTGCGTGATTAGGGAAGATAACCAAACCAACCGATTGGAAGAGTCATTAATTCTTTTTGAAAAGATTTGGAAGAATCCCTGGTTGAATAGCATATCGATTATTTTGTTTTTAAACAAACAGGATCTCCTCGAAGAAAAGGTAAGAATAAATATTTATTTTTTAAGTCCCAATTCCTTTGCAGAGGAATTAAGTGGAAATCATAAATGAGGTCACATTATCAACATATTTTGGGGTTCCAATATAGTTGTCAAACCCAATTCAGCTTATTAAGTATGTTACGATTCTGAGAAATTATTTCATGTAAGGATGTAGATAAATGCGATATCAATCAATGCATGTGTGAAAGTATGGGATACTACTCTTCAGCTTTTCCTTTCTCCTTTTCGCAATCTGTTTTGAAGAATGGATGCTCCAAAGCTTGGAATGCTGTCATTCTCCTGTGGGGATCTAGAGATAGCATCGATTTTACTAAATCGTAAACTTCATCGGTGTACAAATCTTCGGGTTTGCTTGACTCAATTCCCATCAGTTCAGGCGAGCACATATCTCTCTCCCTCAGTCTGCTACTCCTGCGCGGAGTTATCGGTGTGTCAGTTTGTGAGCATTTCTTATCTGCTAGAATTTGTTTACAGACAGGAGCACAAACACCTCTCAGATCTCGACACAATTCTTTTATCTCGAAACCTCTCACGTACGGTTGACAAGTCAGTTTCTTGTTCATAGCACGAGCTGCGCCCTGTAACGCGTCCGTCCCGAAAATAGTCGCAATGTGTCCAAGAGCGGTATTGTCATCTTGCGACTTGAAGAAGGGGTAGCGACGAGTGAGAATGGAGATCAGAATGATTCCTGCTGCCCATACGTCCACTGCTATCGTGTGTGGAGTGTACTTCATTAAAACCTATGAGAAGTTAATAATCAATGGAATCCTACTTCCGGCCAAAGGCGTAACCAGCACAATTTTAGGGTGCGGCAATTCCAGTCTATTCCGTGAGAGGGTTGCGGCACCCAATGCTAATTTGTCAAATTTTAGTGGGCACAGCCTTTGAGGTTGCGGCCTAGGTCCCATGTGCTGCACCCTGCCTACGCCTCTGCAAGTTCCGGCATACATACCAACCGTCCCGTTTTGGCGGGCTTTTTTCATTTTTCTATTGAGTTAATTTTACGAGTGTATGAAATTTCTTCATTATATCCCGCTCTTTTCGACTCCTTATATAAAACTTTTATATTATATCCCGCGTCCCGCTTTTATCATGGCTCAAGTTGGCAAGTCTGTTCCTTCGTACTTACCTCTGGAGCTCTGAAGCCAGGAGTTCCCGCCCTTGACACCTGTTGACTCGGCCTTCCGATACACAGATTGCAGATCTCATTGTCCTTATGCTTAGCACTACAGTTTGAGTTCGAAACCAGTGTTGCAGCTGAAGTTGTCTCTTTAAATCTTCTCAGCTCTTGACACCCCTCCGTCACATCAACGTTAGCATCACCAGGTATGCCTAGAAACTGCGCTAGCCCAAAATCCACCAACCTACACTGTCCACTGGCACGATTGTATAGGAAATTGCTTGGTTTGATATCTCTGTGGATTATGTTGTACCTGTGCACGTGTGCTATCGCTTCAAGGAGGGAGCGCAAGTATTTATGTGTGTCATATGGGGTGAATGAGTGGAAATATGATTGGAATTTCTGGTGTGGGAAATGCGGCATCACTAGAATGTAGATGTCTTCAAAACGCATGCACGTAAGTAGAGTTATGATGTTATGCTTCCCATTGAGAACGCGTAGCATTTGAATTTCTTTCTCGACTCGATCTGGTCCAGATGTCGGAACGAGAACTTTGAAAGCTAAGCTGAAGTTATTCTCATTGATATAGCTCCCTTGATAGACTGTACTGAAAGTGCCCTCCCCTATGCGTGAGAAATTGTGGAAGTTTTCTTGTATCTGAGGAAATTTATCGAATATGTCTACTCTTTTCTCTTCATTCAAAGTGGTCTGAGGTGATGCCATCCTAATTTTGACAAGTTACCACATTATTTTTTAACCTCACGATCTACTCCAGTTCTATTCAAGATAAGGTTGTGTTTTAATTTAGAACTTAGATTAAAGTCATGATTGGAGTAATAGAAAATATACATTCAAAATTTGGTCCATCATAGATGAAAGATCAAATATTTCATAGTGTTTTTCAACAAAGTTGCACCCTTCTTACGTGCAAAAAGTTTTTGTGGTATTGAAATTTTTAAATATCTGTTTCGTTAGATCAAACAAGGTCGCAAAATGGAGCCTTATTTTCCAGACATAGAGGCTTACACTCCTCCAGACTTCTCCAACTCACCAGATCCAGAAATGCAGAAGTTGGAAGAGGGAGAAAAAAAGTTTGACCCACAAGTTCGCACTGCTCGCTGGTTTATTCGCGAACAATTCATGCGAATTAGTGAGTTCAATTTAGCCGCAGAAAGACGCCTCTACACGCACTTCACAACAGCTATTGATACGGACAATATTAGAAATGTCTTCATGGATTGTAAAAAAATTGTCCATTTGATAAACCTCAAAAATTTTCACATGCTAGCCGATACCTGATTCAGCTTATTTCCTACTAAAACAGCAAGAAAATAGTCATTTGCATGTATGCGCGTTCTTTGCTCTTTTCCATATAAATGTGTTGGTTTTTCCTAATGTAGGCATTCTATGAGTTAGGATTGAGTGGGCTTGATTTGTCTATGTTCTCCAAATGTTGCTGTACATTTTGTTTTATTAAGAATGAATGAAATTATTTATTGAATTTAACTGAATTTCAAAACCTTTTTAAGTCATAAGCTTCCCAATTCGATTGGTGTTTTTGAAATATATGATCCATAGTGCCCTTACATATGATTTATTGATGGATAGGGAAGCTATGACTTATCTATGGTGTCACCTTTATTAACTATCCACTCCTATGAGGTGAGGAGTCAAACTTGCTTGCCCATTAGGAGGCCACTTTATGCCACTATAAGCACCATGAAAAACAAATTGAAGTGGCAGTAGTGTCATCTATATAGATATATTATCCCTTGGAAGCATTTGGGATTTTTATATTGATAGTAGTAACCCCAAACTTGTACGGCTTTCATTGAAAATGTCTTAAACCGGAAATAACGCAACACATTCCTGTGGCAAGCGTGGGAGATATATATATATGCGTATATAATTAACCTTGAGTGGTTCCATAAAAAGCTTCAGTAGAATAACAATATTGTATAAAAATCTAACATTTTGAATGGATTATCTTCAAAGCGAAATAATCCCATTGATAACATAGCTTTCTTAACTTAGAAGTTAGAGCTTAATTCTCTATTACGGTAGTGGTTTTATAATGTCTGAAGACACTCAAACGATGGAAGGAGTAGAATCGAGCTCTGACAAATCTCCTGAACCTCAAATACATGAACCAGTGGGGCTCTCCTCTCCTCAATCTGACCTGTTCCAGACCCCTCGAGCCATCCTCCCAACTGAGGCGGAAATGGAAACTGAACACATCTCACAACAGACTGAAGGTATTCAGTGCATACCTGCAACCATCCCGGGGTTTTGACTCAATTAATGCGGCCATCAATCGCTTTTTATATGTAAAAAGGATAGGAAATATGAATAATCTGATTCTGGAGCCGCGAAACTAAAGAATTTGATTCTTAACGAATAAAATTGTAAAAGTAATTAGCATCTAAGTGTTTTCTGTTAAAATCCAAGGGAATTTTCTGAAGGGTTTGGCGAGTATGTCAGTGTGTGATGTATGATAGAGAAGTCATTTGATTGCACCGCTGTCTTAGTGATTTCATAGTCTACGTTTTCAGGTTCCTCGAATCCAATCGATCCTGTTCCCCCCTCCGGCGGTCCTCATTCTCCTGAAACACCAACCCAGCCAACCACTGAGTCTCAGCTATCCCAACTATCTACACAGCAGCACGAGACAATTCCAAACATTCTCCAGCCTTCTGACACCCCAGTAGACCCCATGGACCCGGACACTGCTAGCAGTACTCAACATCCTCTCGCACCCAGTGAAGCGATGCATTCCTTCCAGGAAACCTCATCACCAGGGAAAAACGACCCTTCGTCTACGGAAAATTCAGTAAGATTATTTCTACGGAAATCTCGTTAAAAATATTCAACTTATGAGGAATTTAAGTATTCAAATGGATGGATGCATTAATGCTTTTTTCGATTGATCTTATAGAAAGATCAAAAGCCTCGGCCTAACTACAAGTTAGCCTTTACACTGATCGGACACACTAGAGCAGTTTCCTCTGTCAAGTTCAGTCCGAATGGATACTGGCTAGCAAGTGCTTGTGAGTTCGTATTTAATTGCATTTCAATTAGGTATTATGTGGGAGAATTGTGGTAGAATTTCAAATATTTTCGTCTAGCTGCTGATAAGACTATAAAGATTTGGGGAGCACAGGATGGGAAGTTTGAGCGTACACTCATGGGACATAGACAGGTGAGGTTAAGTGGCAGAGTATATTAAAAAAATTTCTTTAAATTTCTTATTTCATAAAGGACTTCAGAGTAATCAGATCTAACTGAAGTACATTAGCTATCTCTCCCATAGGGTATATCCGATGTAGCTTGGTCATCAGATTCTAAGCTCATCGTATCAGCGAGTGATGACAAAACACTGAGAATTTGGGAGGCAGCTACGGTTAGTGAGTTGATAACTCTTATGATTAAGGATGACACGGGAGTATTTATCTGATGGTCTTTGTAGGGAAAGTGTGTTAAGGGATTGAAAGGCCATACGAACTACGTTTTCTGCTGTAACTTCAATCCCCAATCAACATACATCGTATCTGGATCTGTACGTTCGACATACTGGTTGCATCCATGGTTCTTTAATATTATAAAATAACTGTATCAATAAGATAATAAAAATTTACTATTTAGTTCGATGAGAGTGTGAGAATTTGGTGTGTGAAGACAGGTAGATGCACCCGTATTCTTCCAGCTCATTCTGACCCGGTATCAGCTGTAAGTTGACTCTCCTACCTTTCTTATCCAATTCTGAAAGAGTTATTCTTTTAAAAATATGCGTATACATATCTACACATCTACCTTATCTCCACAATTATTCAAGAGGTTTCAAAAGAGACTTTTAAATCTAAACCTAAATGCCAGTTCTTTTGTCTGAATCCCTAGTTACACATCCATGTTTGCTTGTTGTTCTTACTTTCTCCTCATGTACTTGAGTTTACATATTTTCACACCTTTATACTATATTGTGTCTAGTTACACAACGATTTCACATTTCCTTACGTAATTTAGACGAACCTGTTTCCCATACAAGGACATTCCATTGAATAGTATTCAATACAATGGCATTAGTGTGTATATGCAAATCTTATTATTTAAATGCTTATCTAGGTCTGTTTTGATCGCGATGGAACATTCATAGCTTCATGTAGTTATGACGGATTAATGTAAGCCAATACTTAATTATATTTTCAAAAATTGAGCAAATGCTCAGGGGAAAATATTTTTTTTAAAGGTTTATTGCCTCAGTGAAGTCCACAAAGTTGATTGAAATGCATTTCTTTTGATCCATGGTTTTTGCCTGTTAGTTCATAAGGCTAGATTATATATGAATATTGTATTAAGGGCGACCATATAGCACTTTTACTTTTTTGTTCATGTCCCACGCTAAAAATTATTCATGAACGTAAGCCAATATTATGGTGTCCGTTTTTTTTAGACAAAGTTCATTTTTTTCCAGGACAAATTAGAAATGTCTCGTGTCTGGTTAAAATAGCTCTGGTCATCCTAATTATATTGCATGATCAAATACCCACAGGTGTTTTAATAATTTTAACAAACCAGAAAGTAACCATTTTGATTGGGACAGAATTAGAACATATTTTACCAGCTAATCTTGTGTATCGACGGATATTGCTCCATCATGTAAAGCATGATATTTTTATTTAAACACAATATTGTCTCCACTAATTAATTAGAATTGTCTAAGATTCGTGTGCATTTTTTAGCCAAATTTGGTCCCAATTTATCCAGAACATCATTCCGATTTCCTGCAAAATTCATCTCCCAAATCTACCGATAAAAATTCAAGATAATGTTGACGTATATTTTCATGATTGTGGCTGTCCTAATTGAAAATGCTTAAAACGGCACTGGCTTTGGTATTATCTATTGTGCAAGGCTGAATTTGTTACTTTTCACTTTCAACAGACAGCTCGGCATTTTCAATTCCTTAACGAGAACTATTTGTCATCGTAGGCCTGCGTCAATCTTTGAAAATGCTTAGTTATTAAATTTCATCTAGACGTATTTGGGATTCAAGCACTGGTAGTTGCTTAAAGACAATTAGTGGTTTGTTACAAGTTTAAACTTTATATGATTAAGATGTGTGTTTATTCTATGTGTAGCAATTATATTAATCATCTGCTGAATTATACATATATGGATTAAATATATATATACAGTCGACTCCGCTTAATAGGGTCACATCGGTCAGAGGACATTTTGACCCGATTAAGAACCCTATTAACCGAAACTATTTTGTATTAGCTTCTATATGTGAGAGCAATTCCGGTCCTGCCAAAAGTGACCCAATTAAGCGGAGTCGACTGTATATATATATATATGATTAACCAAAAGTAAAGCTTAATGACTGGACCACCTACTTTCCCCTGAATGTCTATCTACATTCCTAGGAGTCATGTTACAGCTCTTTATAATTTGAATCAAGAGGAGCCCTGATAGTTAGGTTCATAATGTTGGATACAGATGAGCAAATAAAAATGCTGTTAGAGAAAAAACTGGATTTGGTTCTGATATATGAACTTCCTGTTTTATTAAGTGACTTTCCTAAATTTACCTTATTTGTTATAAAGTAAATCCTTCCAAAACTTATCACATTTCGATTAGTATTTTAAAAATCACTGTCGCAGAAATATTTCTGATAGGATTTCTTTCCCAGAAATTAATTCACATTGCGAATTATGAGGACAATGGGTAGATAGGAAAACAAAGTTGTATACACAACACTGTTAAGTTTCTTCTCACAAAGAATACCTAACAATAATCTAATTTTATACCCAAAAAAGGCGAATTTTATTATTTATCTTCACTTTTTATTGCCGGGTTTACTCCAGATTCAGATAACCCACCAGTTTCCTACATCAAATTCTCACCCAACGGAAGATATCTGTTATCGTGTACTCTCGATAAGTAAGTTATAACTTCTTCACCTAACTAATTATTGGAAAAGTTGTACTGAATATAACTGGAATCTGCTTTCTACTTCTTTCAGTGTCACTTTTAAATAAATTAATTCATCTGACATTTCCTAATATAGAAATGTCTGAAGACTATACTGTGATATTAGCATATTTCCGACAGTTTCGATTATTCAATGAAGTTTTTGCATTGACGGAGACATTTTACAAAGGAAATGTATCATTTATTAACCAATTTAAGCATTGTATAATTTTACCTGATAAATTACAGGTAAAATACCTTATGTACAAACATTTAATTTCATCATCATATCCTTTCATTAGTATCATTACTTCCTTTATTACGAAATGCAGTTTGGTTCAGCATTTCAATTACCATATACTCGACTAAATAATCGAACTGTAGTAAATTTTAAAACTTTATCGTTTCATGTGTGCAAACAGCTGTTTCTCCTGCTGAGATTTCGATGAGATATGTCCTGAGAATCAATTGATATGTTTCGCTGAGTGTATCGTTAAAGAATTTTAATGTTCAGCCGCTGGAATCTAAAGTATTTAGTAAAATGTTATGTCGATACATATTTCTTTTAGTCAAATCAAACTTTGGGAATTCTTCAAAAACAAGGTGTGTTATAGACTATAATTATACTTATCAAGGTTTTTCCCAACATTCTTAATATCCACTCAATTCGCCTGCAATCAAAATATCCAGCCAATTGTTAATACGCATTTTAGAAAAATGCTGATTCACCATCACGTTGACTGTCCCAGAGTATTGTATATCTCAAATCCCCCGCAAATCATGTCTAATGAATACTATCGACCTCTAATAGATCTACATGTGTTTGCCTCCACATCAATCCTTAATGGGTGTAGTTGTCTAGAAGAGTGCAAGACGCCTCCATTAGGACACGCCTCGAGGGTTATTCTTCACTTTTTCAAGAAATTTTTCTAATTCTTAGTGAAATGGATCTTAAAATAATTGGGCCCGATATTAATTGCCCAATGAACATTTTATCAGAAATATAAAAAATGTTTTTAATTATTTTACTTGATTCAACTAATGGCCTGGTAACATTCTCTCTGGAAAATTATTCCTGAGACAGGACTTACGTAGGCGATATTTACAGTAATCACTCTAAATTATACTTATAATTACCAGTAATTATATTTTTTATCTACAATTCATTCAATTTTATGATTAATCGACTCGTTCATCTAGTTCATTCATTTCAAAATATGATGGAACCTGGTAGAACGGCCACCTGTTCATAACGGTCATTTTTTTGCCAGTCTCTTGCGTGGCCGTTATAGACAGGGTTCACTAAATCTGTATTTTTTAAACTCATCAAATAATCCTCCATCTTTGAACTCTTTCAAATTAATTGAGAAATAATGGAAGTTTACATTAGATGACACATATTCGATAATGAATGAATTTGATATCCAAGTCATTTAATTATAGAATTAAAATATATTTTCTCATTATTTAGACTTTAATATATACTTTTACATAGTTTCCTTATTCTAGAAAAAGCCATTTTATATTATGCAACTCTTTAGTAATTCTTTAATTAAATATAATTTCTTATTTAGACTACTTTTTACATAACATCTGTTAATACTTTGGAACATTAGGCCATACTATGGCAGACACAACCGACATACCTTCATTCACAGACAGAGAGATACCCAAATTAGAGCAATTAGCGTTGAGTGAAGTTTCAGAATGCCTCAAAAAACGCTCAAAGTACATGCTATATTTCCTAACGAAGGTACCGACTACTATATATCAGAAAATTCGTGATAAAGTTGTACCTGAAATTTACCTCAATGCGGAGGCCTCTACGAATTTTGAAATAAAACAACTGCTAAAGGGGGGATGCAGCCAGGAAGCATATCGATTCGCTGAAATTTGGATTCAGATTCTAGAAAAGTCCTCCGTAATCGATAAAGTCGCGTTATTCATACACAACTCTAAGTCATTGAAACAAAGAACTCTTGGTTCTATGAAAAAATTCGATATTCCTGCCAACCTCATTCAATGTATATCCACGAAAGAAGAAACATTCGTAGTTGAGGGGAAAAAATTCAAAGAAGCAGCTAAGCACCCTAACATGTTCATCGCAACAGTCGCAGAGGAACCAATCGAGCGGAAGCAACCGATCATGACAGAAGCTCACTTGGAAGAGATTAAGAAAACCCCGAAAGACAAGATACGTGAAAAGCTTATTGAGTATCTAAATCCGCCTCCAGAATTTAGTGCTATGCGTAAAATACCTCCACACCACTTCATCGTCAACAAGATGGATTTGCAAAATGATGACGCTTTATACATAGCAATTTACAATACAAACATGGAGAAACATACTTTCGTCTATACCGGATTAGTAGTACTAAAAGATATTATGTTGTTAGATGCACTGTACACTGACCAGGAACTCTTCCCTCTTTGGTACTCATAAGCTGGCCCCTCTTTGTATAGTGAATCCAATATCTCTATTTACTTTCTGATTTTTGTTTTAGAAATATATTTCGTGTGTACATTACTTAGGTGTTGGTATTTATTGATTGAGTAAATCTTAATATAACTATTCATATCCATGGCTTGCATCATGCAATCGTATTGTTAACAATTTACTTACCCGCAGCAATCATGTAGTTTTTCGCAGAATTGTATCTTCATATCTTCATCTATAGGTGTTAAAATGTTACACTGGACACCAGAATGAAAAATTCTGCATTTTCGCGAATTTCTCCGTAACATGCGGAAAGGTGAGACAACTTAACATTATTATCAAATGAAGATTAAACATTCTTAAAATTTGCGACGAAATATTGCTCTGTCTTGTTGTGCTAACTCATAATTATATCTAGTGGATCGTATCTGGGTCTGAGGATAAAAACATCTACATATGGAACTTACAAACAAGAGATATTGTTCAGAAACTTGAAGGGCATACAGGTATGTCTACATTGTTCTAGTAATGTGAAATGTTGGTATAAGAGTTAATTCATTCAGATTAGAACTTGTAAACTTATAACTCCTTATCTCTAGGAGAAAGTCATTGTTAATCCTTTATCTTTCTATTCATGTTCCCCTATACAATCAATGGTTGATAAGATTCAATATACTATTAATTGTTTTTACTATCTAAGGTTTTTAAACAAGAACAACAATGTTCGACTGATGTTGGCTCATAAACAATGTCTATTGAAACTATTAATACATGTACTTCTATATCATGTAAATGTCTGTTCTTTTTCATCATAATTACTATTGTTGCGTAATCCTTTCCATTTATCAACAAGATAAGATCTGACCTTCAACCACTCTATCAAAAGAATTGACATGTCAAATTGTCAGAAATACGTTACTTAGCTAATACGCTAACCGGTTTTATAGTTATACAGATATTTTTTAATCCAAATATTAGTATTTTAATATATTCATATACGTACATATAACTCATCACAGACATATTTTTGCATTATTCGAAAATTGCCATACGGTGCAATTGTTCTAAATCCACCGACAATGGGGAAATTTCTCACTAATACCATATGTAATTGTTATTTTCCACTTGGGAAATGGTCTATGTTTAACAATGTCGTATAATATTTTAAATAATGTTCGGTTTTTGCACAGTCTCGTTATCTCCAATGCTTTCATTGCTTTTAATTTGCATGCTGAGTCGATGTCTCTTATTCTTTTCAATAATGCTTATGGGTAAATCTTCATGCAAAACCGTGTGCACAGTTTTCTCCTGTGTTTTCAAGTTGGAGCATTTTATCAATGTCTTAACCTTACTTATTTATCGTTACGACAGTTGCTTTGGTTATAACTAAGGCGCAATCAATGTTGCAAAATACTACAAGACATTTCCTTCGAAATCTCGTGAAACCCCCCCCCCCCCCGATTAATCCACTTTAAAAATATTCGACCCGCATGCTTCGATTAATCGACATTTCTATTATCATACATACATATATAGTATTACAATGCATATAATATTCATATTTATTACTCAACAATTTCCCAATAGTTTCACAAACAACATCTGTATAAGTTTACATGCTAATTTATTATCACCTGTTCCATGGTAGATTTAGCAACCAATTTAAAAGCTTATATAAGCTAATTATACAATTATTTAAAATGACTGGCTATTTATTGTATTGCGAGATAAATTGTGTGGAAATACAACAAGGATACATTGCACTTGAAAAACAACAGATAGCCAATTTCACAAATTAATTCACCATCGATTTAATATATTCACTAATTCACCATATCATATCCATAACACAATTCTCTCAAAATATCGGAGATTCTATGCATGACTATTTTAGAATTTGACCACTATAGTACAATCGACAAATTAAAAGATGGGTTAAATTTAACAGATCACTGTGAAATCTGGTATAACAGACACTCTTATAATAGCAGTCACCTGGTGTAACCGTTATAGACACTCCAATCCACATTTCACCTTCCTACGAAAGGTTTTTAATTGAATAGAATCTTTAATTCGCTATTCAACGCGACCAAATTTAGTACAAACAATTGTTCAACCAATGAAAAGTGATTAAGAGAAAGTCTAATTGCTCTACCAATATTGGTAATCGCCTTTGCATTGAAAAATGCTTTTATTACATATTTTGATTGTTCACTAAACCGCACAAAATGGAAAGGACAATAAACCATATGCTTGATTTGATTATTTTACAAACAACATATTCTCATAGATATCGTAATCTGTACTGACTGCCATCCTCACGAGAATATCATAGTCTCCGGATCATTGGAAAATGACAAGAGTATTAAGCTATGGAGATCTGCTAAATAATTCCATTGTACAACAGCCTCAAGAGTGAGTCATTCATTTTCTTTACTGATCATAATGGGACAAATATCATTTACAATATTTGAATTAATTCTCTAGAATGTTTGCTTGTGGTTTATTTACCTTTGTATTGCTTTGATAATATCATGTTATTCGTGGGGGAAGATTAACATTTAAAAATACATTTTACACAAGCAAGGTTTACTTTATTTTGGTGTGTAAGCTCCTGTTATCATATTCTGGCATTGTAATGCTACAGTTGTCTACGTATGCGAACGGGTACACATTTAAGAAACATATATTTGTACATCCTTGTTTATTTTGACTAACTAATTTTGAATAATAAAGAAATCATAGCGTAATATAATGGATCGACTGAGTCTAGTTCAAGTCTTGTTTGACGAAGTAAACGACCCGGATAAATGTGGTTACTGCGAGAAACAAGATTCTAGTTACAAGGAAGGGGGAATATGGACGTTTAACTTCACACCTCAAGACGAACAGTACTTGCTTGAACATAGTTGGAGGCGTTGTGGAAAATTTATATACCTGTTCGACAAAAATAAAAGCTGTTGCCCGGCCTACATGATTCGCTGTGACGTAGATGCATTTGAATTGTCTCACTCGCAAAAACGAGTATTGCGCAAAGTGACCAACTATTTGAGAGGTAGTCCGAATCCAGAAGGGAAAGCTATTCAGCCCTCGAAGAAGACCACCATTGAAGATAAATCCGTCGAGAGTCCTGGAGCTTGTAAAATCGTGACAGAAGAAGAGAAATCAGGAGAGCAAAAAATATCCGAACAAACTGAAGGTGCTTCGCTACTGAAGAAAATACCAAAGAAAGGAGTTGGAGCTGATCCGAATAAACCGCAATGCATAAAAGCAAAGGAAAGGAAGAAACAAAAAATGGAGAAAAAACAAGCAAACAATAATCCAGAAGGAGCAAATGCCATCAAAGCTAAACAAAATGAGGCCAGAACGCTCAAAGACCATCTCAATGACCACGAGTATCAAAAAGGCGACGCACACAAGTTGGAAAAACGTCTAATTTTGGTCAATCCTGAATCTGAAGAATACAAAGCCACTGAAGCTGAATCCTATCGAATATTCGAAAGTTACCAGCAAGCAGTACACAAAGATAAACCGGGTAAAAATAATCTTAAACATTACAAGGATTTTCTTGTTACATCCGCCGTTATGCCGCACGAAGAAAAAAATGATATTAAATACGGCTGTTATCACCTGCAGTATTTTATTGACGGCAAACTCTTCATGGTGGGAGTACTGGATGTACTACCAAACTATGTATCTTCAGTTTACACTTATTACGATCCGAATTTCATGTTTCTATCTCCTGGTGTCTACTCTGCCCTGTCTGAAATAGAATTGACTCATAATCTCCGTGTACAAAGCGGTATCAAGAAGTGGTACTGCATGGGCTTCTTCATTTACACGATACAAAAAATGAGCTATAAAGGCGAGTATCACCCCTCCGACATCAATTGTCCTTATACCCATGAGTGGGTACCTTATAAGGATTGTTTGGAGAAACTTAAAACAGGAGTCTATCAAAATCTCGCACCCGATCAAAACCCTATGCCTGTTGGAGTTGACAATTGCCTCATATTTGATGGAGGCAATGTAGTGGAGTTCAAGAATTTACCTTCGAGGAAGAAAAAGAATACTTTGGAAAAGGTGCGAAAGTATTGCGAGCTCGTGGGACCCGACTTCTCCAAGAAAGCCGTGGCTATCTTTTAGATTTCCCATTAATAGACTCTAAATAGTTTGGTTAAATACCCTAGATTCTTCTGAGAACAATTCTTTTGTATATGCAAATTCTTTTCCAGCATGATATCTATATTACGATACAAATTCAGTTTAGTGGAATACCGCACTGATTCCAGTCATATTGAAGACTTAATATTGGTAGGAGAGGGTGCACCGTATCATGTATTCGTACTGATGAAGAAGCAGTAGCATTGCTTCTCTAAGTTTTCTGATTGCATACTTCTATCTATATTTAAACAACTTACCAATTAGATTTTAAGTATCAATATTCGTTCGGATTCAGAAATGTATTGTCACACATGGTATTCTCATTCTAATAACGTTTCCTAATTTGTAGGTAACTATAGATGTTTAGTTATTATGGATTCTCAAATCGCACTTCCTTTCAAATGAATTTGTTCTGATAAATGAGATAAACTTTCAGTATAGGAAGTCGCTGTAAGTATAGTGCAGTGGTGATTAGATAAAAAAAGGTGACATTAGTAGTATGTTAACGATCACCAGATCGCGATATATTCGTATACCTTAATATGGGCATAAGCACCTTATAATTCCATCTGTAAACCAAATTAATTCTAGCACTTAACCGAGATAATCCGTATTTATTTGATAAAATAATATACTAAGCACTAATCAAGTTGTAGTAGGGCTTATTTAGAAAACTAATGAATGCGAGACTTTTCAATCCGATGGGCGGCATATCTGTCTCGAATACCATTATTTTGTTGATGCCAGTCCTCAGTACATTGGCTGGCACGTAGAGGGTTTGTTGGGGTCCAATTTTCCAGTACCTCCCCAAATTAACTTGATTTATGAACAAGACTCCTTTGCCCCATTTGGACATATCTGCAAATGTATCTTTGGGAATGCCTTGAATCTCGAAAGTTCCTTTCACCAACATTGGCATGCGTTCTTTCGACGGCATTCGTTTCCAAATGCCCCCAGCTTCCGCAGTCGAGAGGTAATTAGGAAGAAATTCGATCGCATACGTTCTCCATCCCGTGACAGTCTCACCATCCAGCTTCACAGGTCCAATCAACCTTTGCCGTTGGTAGTCCAGTCGATCGCCGTAATTCACCCTACCCAAACCCTCGTACAAGATGTCTATAACGTATTCAGCTTCCCCCTCGATATCTGGGAGACCCACGCTTAGTTTATTGTAATTCTTCAGATCAACCAGGTGTTTGTTGTTCACCATTATCACTCCTGTTTGGTTCTCAAAGCAGTTTTCGACAGTGAGCATTTTCGAATCACTTTTCGTCCTCGTTCGATAGAGAACATAACCGAATCGCTGGCCACCCTTTCGGTTTATGGGAATTTCTTCCATTGAGATAAGCTGATCTGTTTTTGCTGGGTTTGGTAGATAGATTATTGTTTCCAAGATTGGCAGATAGAGATGCATTGATGCGTCACCATATGATGCAGTTGGAATGTTCTTAGGTTCATCAGGAATGGTGCGACCAAATTGATAAGCGCTTAAAATATTTCTGAAAAGTCTGTATTTTTCAGTTATGTCTCCGTTCTCTGTTAACGGTGCATCATAGTCGTAACTCGTAATGTCTGAGGTATAATGCTCGGAATGTAAGGCTCCATTTGTAAAGCCGAAATTAGTACCGCCATGGAACATGTAGAAGTTAACAGAAAACCCTGCTTCTAAAAGGGTCTTTAACATATTGGTCATTTCTTGGCCATCTCTTGTAGATCGCTTTTCACCCCACATTGTATACCATCCAACCCAGAATTCAGATACCATCAACGGATACTCAGGATTCAATTTATCTGTGTATGAGGCAATGAAATCTTCACTCAAACGCGCGCCATTGATCGTGGTTAATACATCTGTGTTTGGTGGTGGGGTAGTCCAAAGTCCCTCGTCGTTATCGCTCGTGGTCAGTAATTCAGTGATTCCTCTCTTTCGGAAACCCTTGTAGATATGCTTCATGTACTCAATATCGTTCCCGTATGAGCCATACTCATTCTCAACTTGGAATGCTATAATTGGACCGCCTCGGTTTGCTTGCAGTTGAGCTAGCATTGGCAAGAGCTTATCGAAATACCTATCAACAGCTGCTAAGAAAGGTGCATAGGTGGAGCGGACTCGCATGTTTTTATCCTTCAACAGCCAGCTAGGTAACCCTCCCCAATCCCACTCCGCGCAGATATAAGGTCCAGGACGGACAATCACGTAGAGGCCCACCTCCTGTGCCTCTAAGATAAACTTCGTTACATCGTAGATCTCTTTGAAATTGAACCTTCCAGGAGAGGGTTCATGTATGTTCCAGGGTACATATGCCATGACCGTGTTTAGTCCCATGGCCTTAGCTTTTCTTAGTCGGTCTCCCCAATAATTGGGCGGGACACGGAAATAGTGAATGGAACCAGAGAGAATGCGTAACGGTTTCCCGTTTATCCAGAATTCACGTTCCTTCAGTTGGAGGGTTGGTGTACTCTTGGTTACCCATCTAGAATAGAGATAGAACAAAAGAGCCAATATTATCAGACCGAGTAGTAGCGATGCTTGGTTCTTTCGTGCGATCTTGACAAGTTTCCTCTTCATAAGAAAAAGCTAGCTATCTTAAAGAATAAATTAATCGATAGATAACATATATAAAAAGATTTCTCATTCTGATTATACAATACTAATTGTGCAACGAGTTCTTTGAAATAGCTTTCAAGTAATTATATTTTGCTTCTAGAGTCTACCAATTCTAGATGTGGGGTAGCTAAATTATATAATATTGTGAGTGGGTGGATTGATTTCGAATAACTCCTTTCAGTCCTTTGTTATAGACAAGCTTTTTTTCACAAATTATGTTCAGTTTCTTCCGATGTATTTCTGTGGTTTATTGCTCAATATTTAGCCTAGACATCTATCATACACACGTATATCTTTGTTTTTTCTGGATAAAAGATTTTGAAAAAGTAGAAAGTTTCCCTGTCATAACCTATAGATAAGACTGCTGAAAGAATCGAAGCAATTATTTCATTGATTTGTCGAGATCATGACATTAATAAGGGTTTCAATTTGGGTTAATTTTAACATAAATAATAACGTCAGGATTCACTACCTAAAACCGATTTATATCTAACCTAACCGTTTAAAATTACTTGACGAAGCTATATCGATTCATAAGATCCCTTATAAATCCCAGATAAATCACTTTGATGACTTGAGCTAATCAAAAGGGGAAATAGGAAGTTATGCTAATTGAAATCGCGCACAAGTACGAACACTTTGTTGGTAGTAGTTTTTTGTCTAATTTAAATTTGTCAGATGTCCTATCAAGTTTGACAAGTTGTTTATGATTTGACAGCCTCTTAGAATGGAACAGGGGATTACTTTTCATTTTTAAGAATTTCGATAATAAATCTACTTAGAAAAGTGATTAGATCAGCCATGGAAAGTAATGTTAAATCTTAGTAGATGTTGGCGATATTAAATAAAATTCCATATGATAAATTTTGATCAAGAAAGCTAATAAAACTGCATGGTAATTTTACTGGAGATACATAAATATGCAATTAAAATTACAAAAAAAATGTATACAAGGACAATTTTCAAAATCTAGTGCCCACAATGTTAAACCATATTGGAATTTGTATACATATTTAATTAGCAATTATCGGATTATTTGGGAGAACTTTCTCTGTATATGGCTTCTGTATCAGCAGTTGAATATTGTGGTTGGGGCAAATTAGAAGTTTTCAAAAATGACACAAAAACAGATGACATCTTTCTCAACAGAACGGAGTTTACCATTGGTCGTAAGTCCACTTGTGATCATTTCCTAACAGACAATCCATATCTAAGCGGGGTCCACGCTCGATTCAGTTATAACACAGAAACAAATTCAGCTCAATTAACGGACGTGAGCGCAAATGGAATTCTCTTGAACGGAGTCCGCATTGGGAAAAATAACCAGGTAGATATTCACGATGGAGATAAAATCACACTCGTGTTGAAAGATTCCTCGCACGAACTCAATCTCCATCTGCGTCTAATTCTACTGCCCGTGTACGATAAGAACCTGATCGAAGAGACTAGTTCTATTTCCGAGGAAAAAATCAGCCTAGTCGAGAGTGATGAAGAGCCGAAATTACCGAAGGAAGATCTTGCTGTTAAGGATGATGATGATGATTGCATAGTGAAGGAGAAACCGGTACACTTTGAGGAAGAAACCACACTCTCCGCTATTACGGATACGGGAGGGAAAAAGTCGGAAAGTATTAGTTCGAAGCAGATTGAAGTACTCAAGAAGGCTGGGTATAAGGAACTACCTTCACTTCACAAATCTGAGTCGTTCGAAGAGCAATTATTATGCGGTGTATGTCAGGAGATAATGCATATGGCTGTGAGTTTACAGCCTTGTATGCACAGCTATTGTGCCGGCTGTTACTCTGAATGGATGGATATTTCGCGAGATTGTCCCGCTTGTCGAGCTGTGGTGGATAGGATCGCGAAAAATCACCTTGTGAACAATCTCATTGAAACCTATCTGAAGTCCAATCCTGAAAAGCGGCGAAATCCTGACGACTTAGCGGAACTTGACAAGAAAAATAAAATCACAGATGAATTACTATACCCGCCTAAAAAGCGCGCGCTTGGAGGTCTCTACACTGAAGATGAGGAGTACTACAGTCCCTCCGATGATGAATACATCCCGGTACCCACCTACTTCCCTACCCTCACCACCGTCACTCCCTTTTCTACTGCGCTATTCCCAATTCCGGGGATATTCACCAAGTGCAGACAGTGCCCTGGGTTCCTAGGTCTCCCCCCGATAACCACTACAATTGCAGTGGTCACTCCATCTCCATACGTGTGTCCCTTCGCCTCGCCAGCTCATCTCATCTGCACATGTTGCTGTCAGCCTATGCCGGATAGAAGTACATGCACGGATACTACGGTTCCTCCACAGCATTGTGATGTGTGTAAGAACGCGTACTGCCATATGTACTGGGGTTGTTGGGGGATGAGTTGTAAAGGCTGCTTGAATGAGTTCAAAAACTTCGCATTCGAACCAGCTGTCATGGCTACAATTGTGATTAATAGTTCGACTGAATCAAATGTCTTGAATATTTACTTGGCGAAGAAAAAAATAGGTGTTAGAGAAATGTTAGCGCAGTGTTTAGAAAAACTTGATAAAGGCGAATACAAATGCACAGATAGTCGATCTACTCTTATCTCTGGCAAAACAAGAATTTGCTATGCCTGCGCGCTGAAAAATTTCAAAGATTTAGCTTTTCTCTACCGAAAAGATATCCCAAAGGAAGATATGCCAGATAATATTGCCAATCGTTCCGACTGTTACTACGGGAGTGCTTGTAAAACTCAATTTCATAAACCTCTCCACGCGACTAACTTTAATCATGCTTGCGATCAGACACGGTTCACCTAACCACTATTGCCACCTGTCACATTTGTATGTATAGCTGTTACACCCTGCATTATTTATTGATTCAACTAGTATTGTAAGCAAATTGTTTGTTTCGTTGATTTAACGTTTTGATTATTTTCAAAGAATCAATTACGTGCATCATAACTTAACTGTAGTAGACATTTATATTAAAATTAAAAAAAATGTGTGAAAACCTATGTTTAATGATTTCAACCGATTGGTCTTAAGCTCAATCAAAAACTTAATTCAACACAAAGCTGTGAACAAATTCTACTAAATGTGAGTTCTGAATTTTGAGAACCTTATGAAGACCTGCTTCTACCAATTCAAGGCTGGATTCGGTTAACCGGTTAACCACCGTCAATCTTTACGGTTAAGAAAATCTTAGATAGGTTTGCCGATCTGCTTTATTTTCTGAATATTTACACTAATTTCTTTGTTTTTCGACAGAAATTCATGAATATTACTTCTAAAAAATTGAAAATACGATATAATTTCTATTTTATAACCATCGTATATTTCGAGACCACTGAAAATTATCAAATTTTTAAATATCAGGTTAAAGGCTTGTCAAAAATCCATATTTGTACAAATTAATATTGACATTGATTAACCGGTTAACCGCCCTGGAGGAAACCAAAATAACCGAGCCCTAAAATCGGTAAACCAACCCCAGCCCTGTACCAACAAACCCTAGCACTCACGTACACTGATGCCTCTGTCAGAGGGACTACTGCTGAAGAGTCTCAGCGGTCTGCAGCATAGACAGCTGGAGATTCTGTTGTCCCCACTTGCTGCCCAAGTGGCACAGTTGGTGGTGCTGGTGGAGAAGGCGGGGATGAGAGAGCAAGACTCATTGAGAGCTTCCTTTCCTGATCTTTCTCGGCAGGCCGTCACTCTGCTAGAAGCTTCTGAAAGATTAGCCAACGAGGTGAATAGTCTTTTTATTAAAAATAATTATAGAGATGATATTTTACCAATTGTACTGTAATAAAACTGTACTTTAGAATGTTCATAACGAATAAGGCCGAATCACTCTTAATTCGTTGGATTATGTTTCATTAATTAAATTGTTTGAGTATTAGAACCAAATTGAATTAACCAAAGGCCTGCCTTCATATCAAAATGCATTTCTGATACAAGTACGTATATTGTTACGGCCGTAGTAAATACACTACATAACATTGTCAGTTAAAAACTCCACAGATTGAGACGTTCACTCTGAGTAATGAGCGTCCTGACACGACGGTACCTGATGAAGGAGGTAGCCTGAGAGATTCCGTCAATACCGGCAGAGATAAACTGATAGGAGCTGCCAATGATATTAACGACGCTATCCAGAGTATCAATGCTAGCGAGAGGGAAAGTGATCAGGAAACGTTCCATAGGAACTGTGATAAACTTATTGGTAAGAGTAACTATTTAAAGGAGTCATCAACCAGTCTTTAATTTCCACGATTATTTCGTGTTTGAATAATCTAGCCAGTTCGCGGGGGCTGTTAGACGGAAGCATATGCTTGCTTAGTGCACTAGACACGGGCGAGAAACGAAAGTTAATCAGGTCGGCCTACTCCTCTCTGGATCGGCTCGGGCTAGTAGCTGGAGTCAGGTCTATGCGGGGACTCTTGGTCTGTTTCAAAGGGTTCACAGAAGCAGTGGTGCTACTGTTAGAATTGGTGGAGGGAAGGAAACAGGACACGACGGACATTGTACTCAGAGATAAGTTGAATGGATGTGTGGAAGAGCTGAAGCAGAGAATTCCTGCCTTTTCTCAGGCCATGCAGATGTATGTTAGGAATCCTGAGAAAGAGAGTGCAGTGCAATCGAGGGACTACGCTGTCGAGCAGGTTAGACAGAGTATTGGGTACATTTCTATTTAAGAATTCGGTATCAGCATGTTCCACAGTTACTATCAAATGGCGTTAAAAAGTATGATAAAATACCTTGGGTGGAAATGGGCAAATTTAATTTGATCAATTATTAGAAATAATGCCATTTTGACTGAAAAATAAAAGTAGAAGTGTTAAAATGTAATTAAGGCCTAGGCTTTAATTAAATTCAAATATTTAAAAAAATCACCATCAAAAAGCTCTCAAATTTTTCGATAAAAATACTTGCATACATATGACATGGTAGCGATATCATAACTCTCAACCTCCTCATTCAAACGCTACATATTGAAGTATCCATCGCTGAATTATTTAATTATTCCCACTATTTCCTTTACCGACACATGTTTTTACAATAACTCAAAAATGTAGCGTTTCGTTGCATTTCATTTAGATTTGTCAGTACCAGACTATTACTACCCCCTGCAAAAATTTCGCTCCGAGACAGCTCATTTCTTTCGAGTTTCTTTAAGTAGTTGGTAAATGATTTAGACAGTTAGTTCAAGCACATGTTAAACTAATGTGAATACTTCTGGGAATCTAGGAATCGAGTTAACCTTTAGGATGTTTCCGTTTGACAGATTACTATTAATTAGATAGTGGGCACCATCTGTATAATTTAATCAACAGCTCTTTGGAATCTGTAATGTAGTGATGGTGTAATCTAAAAAATATTAAATGCCTAGAAGGATGCATTCTTCTGGAAATACTATCCCCCTCTTAAGACACAGGTCTGTCCGATCTAAATCCAATCTGTTCTCCAATCATAGGCTTTGACCTCTCTCTCATATATATAAATTATTAAAAAAGTCTTTAACAAGTCAGAATTATTTTCATGCCATTGAAGAATTTCTCAAATACGATTCGCAATATTAATTAGGTTAAAAGGTGTCTGGAGAATTTCGTTGAAGCAGTAGACCCGAATGCCCTCAAGAGTTTTGAAGAATCGGGATCAGTAGCTGCTTCAGAGAGTAGCTGCCTGAGTCCAAGATCTAGCGGTGCTCCTCACGTGCTGATGGACTCTGTGGAGGCAGTAAAGAGAAGTCTACAGGAAGTGGCTGGTATGTAGACATCGTAACCCACTAAATAAGCGCTTCGTTTAAACAAAATCAAATTAAAAATAGTTTTAATTTCAATCAAATTTATTAACTTTCGTTTATAAACTTGGAAGTTTTAAGGATGGTAATACTGTATCCCTTTATCTTCAGAATGTCTCTGTCAACCTTTGGATAACGCAGACTTTTTCTACAAAAATTATAATGTTTTTCGGAATTCCTTCATAATTAAATTCTTTACACTACAAATCCAAGAAGCGAATTATAATTAATACTTCAGTTCGTAACCTTAAAGGCTAGGATTTCTAACAAACTACACAAAATAGAATGGCGGAAGTTTCGTCGCTGATATTTCTTTGAATGAAATTATTAAATCCTCACTTTCATTCTCCCATTCATTCTAACAAATAATAAATGACAATAACCTACTCCTTCACGAAATAAAAATACCACTCTCGCATGCCATTTGATATTATTTCAAACTCAAAATGCCCACTTTCTCTTTGCTCTTATACAAAATACTCTCCAAAATGCCCACTCTCACTTTCCTATCAATTCTATTCAGCTTTAGAACAAATTAATGTTTCCCAGCAGTTTGTAATTCCATTCAAAAATATCAGCGACGAAACTTCCGTTTACCCACAAAATAAAACCCCCTCAATATTTGTAAATTGAGGTTTTGACATTTAACAACTCATAGTCTCATACTTAACCCCAACTTGACGAGGAATGTTGAATTGAAAGTGAAAGTTAATTGAAAGTGAATTGAAATTGAAAATGAAAGTGGGGTCATTTCTATTTATACCTTTGACCCCACGTCAAATTAGGGTTAAATTTTAAAAAATCAGATTTCTTAATCTCTGTGTATAAGAGAATCACTTTGAAATCGATAATATTCAAATATTCCTATGGTAAGTAGAAATTATAAGCACAAATTTTAAAAAGTTTTTTCCTTTTGATGTTGAACTGAGGCTGTGTAAGTTCAATTGTCAACATGTAGACTAATTAAATTGGGCGTTTTACAAGTACTTAATTGGATCAATTAAATGTTAATTAGAGGCCGATTTTGATCGTACAACCGCCCTACTGCGATTGCAATTGCCAAGATTATTCACGAGAATTAGGAGATAAGATATTACTGTAGTTGCTGACAGAGTCTTGTTATTTAATTCATCTTTTTGCACAATAATGAGAGGTGCATGTTGGACTAAATATACAATAAAATCCACCTTTGGGAAACCACTTTAGTAATTTGATATTTGATTGAATAAAAGAATCAATACATTTCAAATGAAAAAAAGATTGCTGAGGGTTGAAGTAGTGTTACAATCAATTAGGAGGCGAAGAAGTAGACGAATATCTGTTCAGCCGTGACATCGAGAGAATCGCGAGAGACAGTACCTCTGTGGCAATGGGGATGAAAGATAGAAGGCGTGAGGATATCTTGATGGGGTGTGATAGATTGCGAGCTGAACATTCCATGTTCTCTTCCATCCTCCGCAATATCAGGCAGAATCCTAACGACGATTCTCTCCAACAGAGATTGGAAAGTAAGGTCCATTAAGTAGTTTGACCTAAATGGTTTCATTTTCCCCGCAAAACACCATATTAGGAAGTGCAGAAATGCTATACAAGTGCGTCGACGATCTGGACCAGTTAGTCCGGAGAGCTGTGTTAGAAGAAACTGTGAGGACTTTCACAAACACAGACACCTCAGTTGGCGAGCTGGTGGAAGCGGCTAATGAGGATAGTGAGAGTGTTCTCAACCAAAAGATCGCATCGTTTCGCGACCACGCAACCAAGGTGACTCGTGTGAGTAATGCAGCGTCCAAAAGCGCAGAAGAGCGAGAAACAAGTAGAATTAGATACATAACCGAAGAGGTAGAGAGACTCACACCTAAGGTGATAAAAGCCGCAGAAGCTGCGTATCGTACACAAGACCCTGCAAAGAAAGAGCACCTCAGCATCTTAGTGCAGGAATGGCAGAATCGCGTTAAGAACCTCACACAGGCTGTAGACGATGTGATGGATTTGAAAGAGTTTGTTGTTGTGTGTGAGGATAACATATATTTCTACGTTACACAGTGCAGAGATGCTTTCAAGCAGCAAGACACAGTGCTGCTGAATTCATCGGTCGTAGCCGTTAAGGTGAGTGGTTTTTCTATTAGAAAACATATCTAGGCTTTTCATCTGTTATAATACATTCTTTCAGGAAAGTTCGCGAGTACAAATTCAACCCTGATTAGGACAGTATTCTTGAATTATTTCAGTCTAAAAATTTGACAATTGAGTCTAACAAAAACCCTACGAAATTCATAAAATGATTTAAAACTTTCTAATTCAATTCAATCCAAACCTATAGCTAGCCCTAATTATGTAGAGCAAGTAATATTCAGCTCCCGAATATTTTGTAAAGCTAAGTGTTTCTCTACATTGATCGATTCTATGATATTAAGTTAGGTCTACTCCACATGTTTTGTCTAGATGAAAGTACAGTCACATGTAATATTAGGAGACAATTATAATGGAATGAATATATTATGCTGGTAATGATCTAATGATCCTCTCAAGTTTATTTTACACCTCAAACCATAAGTGTACGTCAACAGAAATATAACCTTGCTATATCTCTACGTATTGCCTGGTCAGGACGCCATCACGTAAAGTCATTTAGTTCATATCCTCTGTTATAATTGAGATAGGTTTTAACGTAATTGAAGGTCTGTGATGAACCCTCAACAAAAACGATAAAAAAGTTACAATGAGGTAGAGAAATATCATCAAAATTTGTAATTGTTTCACGTGGACATAGTGAAAGCATCGTTCTCACGAGGTTATTAAATTATTTATTTTTAATTGCTACGCAAGAATATGTTGAGAGTATCTGTTTTGCCTCAAAATTAGCTGACATCGTTCTGAGGCAATTTACTATATCGAATACGTAGAATAAAATCTAGGGATTGGGCAAATAAAGGCAAATAAATAATTATGCATTTCCATTACATACTCCGTAACTTTGATAATACAGTAGATAATGCTGGTCATTTTCATATGAGATATAGACAAGACGTTTATTCGCGATATTCGTATTACACTGTGTATATGTCCATGACTCCATGTTGATACTTCCATTTACTAGACTTGTTATATGCCTGTCTAAATTTGGGATTATTTTGACTAGAAAATATGAACGCATTTTCCCTTTTGAGAGTTTCATATTAAAATTTTATTGCATAATTTGCAAAATTAAAAGTAAAATAGTTTGTATTGTCAAATTCCAAGAAAAATTCATAGAACTCTTTGAATAAAGTAATTCTACACACAAGAACCTTATATTTCTCAATAATCTTCTTAGAATACAAGAAAAATATTTGATGATAACCCGAAGTTTTTCAAGAATGAGGAGAATTCTTCGAATTAAAAATGTAATTTTGCATTAAAATGTTTAAAATCTTTTGCCAATTACTCCTAAGTAATAAATAATTGTAAATAAGTTTATTGAATGTTACATTATATTGCATTGGAATTTATCACAATCAATAAAACATTTAAAATCCTAAGTTTGGTCCAAAGGACCCAAAATATTTTTAAATAATTCACCTTAATTTTACCGAATGATTTAACATTAAGGCGCACTGCACTCGAGTGTTGGATATCTGCCGTACGGAGCAGCTGAACAGAGATGATGAGCTGTTCTGTAGAGCTCTGTCCAACCAGGCGCAGCGGTTAGAGAGAGTCCTCACTCGTCTGGATGTCTCCGTGGCACAGGCTAGCACTGACATGATCAATGAGTATTCTCAAATACAGGTGGCCAATTCATGCCGCGAAATTTGTCAGTGTATTAAAGAGGTACGGCAGTTGGTACAGGGCAGAGGGAGGTCCACTATTCACAAGGATGAGGCACTGGAGTGGACTGATGCTAGCTGGACCTCACAAAGTCCAACTGGGGGTAAGAAAAAGAATCACATGTTGGCAACCCACCCGCTTAGCAAATCACATAGTCCACCAAAGCAAACTCGCGATTCTGCCCTCATAAACTCGTCTCCAATCCACACGCAAACAGAGGGTGACACATTACAAACACCTCTAGGACTCGCTGCCTTCTCGAACAGGGATTACTCAGACATATCGCCTGGTAAGATTTTAGACATGAAGCTTTTAAAAGTTGCATTGTCGTGAAATTAACCAATAAAATTTTTTTCTGAATATTCCCATAGCAATGCTAATGCATGCAGCACCCACACCGGGTGTTAATCTTACGTTATTTTAGATACTGTACTAGCTTTACATTCCAGTGTATATATCTATTGCGTCAGTGGGCTGAAGATAGTGTAGTGCAGGCTCCACACCATTCACCATCATTATTCCAACATAATTTACATTAATTTCCAAAAATAATAATCATCATGTTTACAGATGTACTGTGCACTCCACGTATTCGTTTAGTATACCACAGAAATGGGCAATAACCAGTTGTTAGATAATCATTGTATGTCTATAGTGTAGCTTGATAGCTGATATCTCGATCACCCCATTCCTGATAGATATTCTAAAATATTCCCAATTTTGGTAGATCATTTTCTGATTTATGTTAGAGTCGTGGGAATAAATGAGAGCAGCTCTACTCAATTCTTTTCATATTTGTGTCCCATTTGTCTATTTTCATTTGTCTATTTTCAGGTAGTCGACGTAAAGAGAGACCAGCTTGGAAGTTCACACATGAAGAAAATCAAACTCTGTCTCGGGAAACAATTCAACATTATCAAGAAACACCGCTCGATGTTCTAGCTAGAAAATCGACCGAAGTAGGGGCTGAAGTAAAAACTAAGTTTTCAGACAGTCGTGCCCCGGTCGAGGTTCGAGAAGGTTGGTCCCAAACCACACCAGACATCCCCCTAGTACTCGAAACCTCGCACCCTTACTATCTATTCGCACTGCCAATAGTCGGTCTCGTGAAATACCTCGCACTCTCCCAACCCCGGCAATTGGAAGCCCAGTGCACATCATTGACAGCTCGCACACTGAAATTAGTGAGTTTATGCGATGAAACGGTGGAATCCTGGAAATACATGGGACTACCTGAAGCCCGTTTGTTGAGACAAGCGAGCCAGCAGGTCACTACGTTAACGCCGCAAGTGATCGAAGAGGCACAAATATTATCCGAGCAAAGCCAGGCCGTGTTGTCCGAGGAAGATATAGAGGGACTAGTTTGTATTGCGAAGGAATGGATCGGAAAGTTGGCTGGTATGCTTGAACCATTGGAGAAGTTTTTGACCCCATGGTCCCATCTAGGCCACTCCCTCCTTGAATTGGTAATGCAAGGGAAGAGACACCGTTTCGATCGCGAGCTAGAGCGATTGCATGCGTTGAGTCTGTCCGTTTCTGAGTTAGGAGAAGTTAGTTTAGAAAGCTTGTTTCTCCTGAACAAAGGGGGGGAAGCGAGGGACGCGAGAGAATTAGAACGCGCACAAACTAAACAGAAAATCCAAGGCCTCTGTGAAGAGATCGGACAATTAACCCCTCTGATTCTAGAATGTTCTCGAGAACTCCCAGTCCGTAAGGATGATCTCCTCTGTCAAGAGCAGATAGCTGTCATGTGCATGGAATGGAGTGCAAAGGTCAATGGTTTGCTAAGTTGTGCCGATCAGTTGAGCGCTGACGTCAGCCATCCCGCCCACTTCCTACTCGCCTCGATCGAGGAGTCAGCTTCTCACGCCACCTTACATGCGGCTGTAGCCGATCTGAAATACTTCACTGCTGAGTTGAAAGAGATTGGAAATGCGGCAATTAGCGGTTGTACCGACCAGCACACGTTGAGGTTGGTGAAAGGGTCCGCTAGAGATATGGAACGTGTCTTAATTAAGGTCACGAGCATTATAGAAGGAATTGAACTGAACCCGAATCAGCTTCATCTACGCG
Source organism: Aphrocallistes beatrix (assembly GCA_963281255.1). NCBI lineage: Eukaryota > Metazoa > Porifera > Hexactinellida > Sceptrulophora > Aphrocallistidae > Aphrocallistes > Aphrocallistes beatrix. The sequence goes on along the minus strand of OY725500.1, from coordinate 3,950,336 downwards.
AAGATTTGGAGGTGCAACTTAGACATTGGGGGATAAAAGCCGCGATTATGATCTGTCTTGTGGACGAGCTCACCCTTCAGGTTTCTGGGCCTATTGACCAATTGGGTGGTGTTGCATTAGCTGTGAATCTAGCTGAAACATCTGTCAGTCGAGAGGAGTTGAAAGAACAGCTGGAAAATATTTCCGGGAATCTCTCGTGGAAACTGACACAAATGTGTTCACTGATCGAGCTGGTTAATGAACCAGTCCAACTCGGTTCCACTTCGCTAATACGCCCCATCAAAGCTTCACTGAACGCGTTAAAAAACGCAACTTCACACCTAATCGACTCAGCAGTTTCTTTTTCAGAGAATTCCGATCAGGAAAATAGTCACATATTCCAACACAGACGTCGGCAATGGACTTCACTTCTGTTGAAAACGATCTACTCGATGGATGCTTTAGAAAATAACGAACAAATTTCACAAATCTCAAGCATGGTACAAGAAATGTTACTACACGGAATCCCAGAAGGACTCATTCCACCCGATGAGTCGTATCCCCTTCCTGACCTATCCACACATGTTCCCACCCCTATGCAATCTTTCGCGAGTTCGACTCAGATTGAGTCTGTGAGAGAGGAATTTAATTCTGAGGACACTACAAGCCCATTCACTATGCTATCGCCTGAAAACATCGGTTACATATCACACACGGAAAAAGTCCCCTCTTATAAAGTTAAAAACGAAGCTCCATCACAATTGATCAGTGCATCAAGTGAGGTTGACAGGTTTCCTCCGCACACAGATGAACCTCGAAGTAAACCAACTTTTGAAGAGACCGGTGTGGAATTTCGCGATTCACTGCTGACCACCTCACCTACTAGAGGAGGGTACAGCGGTGGATCATTGGCTTCCGTGGCCAGACGGTTGCACAGAGAAACGGAGACGTACATGGATATAGGGAACCCATTCGTGGATATAGCCAAGGAACTGACGCAGTTGATGCTCAAAATGTCAGAGTTGGCAAAGGCGAGAGGTATGTAGTATAGTTAATTAAGAAAATTCTAATTATAATGTTTACTAATAAAATATTCCCACCACACATGAACATCGATGGATAGTTCTAGACATTTAATATTTTTAATTAGTAATAATTAACCAATTTTTGAATAATTTAAAGTTGTTGTTGTTGCTTACTGCAATTTGTCTATGCTAGTTTAAATATGATTAGAAGTATAGTATAATGTTCTAGTAAAAAGGATGGCAAATTATCCAATTAATTTTAGCAAAAATAAATCAATTTTCGGCAAAATACTTCGTCAACTTGATCAAATGATTTGGAATGTTACAATTTTAGTGTGGGCTAGTGGATGGCGGTATTTTGGAGATAATTATAAATATATTCTAATTATATCATATTTTTTCTGATAAATCTGTCGATACTTTTAAACTTGGTTACCAAAGAGCTTTCTTAGAATTTACTAACAAATAACGCATCTAAAACACTCTATACGATGCAACTAAAGCTTAAACATAGAATAAAATCTCCTTATTATTGACTATTTATCTCTTAAATGGCGCTAGATTTTTGCTAACTCATTTTAGGCGGGAAACCTTAGAAGTGTGGGGTATTTGCTATAAATAGAAATGACCCCAGGTAATTTAAGGGTTTAATTAAAAGGCAAGAATTTGACGATTCAGATCGATGTATTAATGTGTAAGCTTCTTTAGGTAACGTCGAATCGAAGGTAGAGATGATAAACATTGCCAAAAATATAGCCGTAAGCGCACAAGAAGTTGTCGAGCTAGCGTCATTACTAGCCGGGCAATCTGCTGACAAAAGAATGCGTTCCAATCTATGTTACTACGCTGATATGATCCCAACATTCAGTAACCAATTGAGGATACTCGCTGACGTTAAAGCGAGTATGCCAAATGACAGATCAGCAGATATAATGCTAGTCAAGAATGCAGAGAATCTGATGAATGCTGTGTCGAAGACGATTCGAGCTGCCGAAGCGACTTGTGTGAAGGGCCTAAAGCCGTCTGATGACCCAGAAACGATACGTACTATTCAAATGGCGAACAAATGGAAACATAAAGTGTATTACGAACGAGTGAAGGAAATAAGAGATGCGAAACGGAGCCCACTGGGACTTAGAGTTTACCCAGAAAAGGAATCCATCATTCAGTTGGAAACCAGCCCGAAACATCGCTATAGAAATGTCAAGAATGAATCATTCGCTTAATTTGAACATTTATAACTAACATTTATTTTATTTATTTTTACCCATATTTATGATTTTTTTTTTTTTCAACACCATATATAATAAATATATTCTTTCTCACAAGGTTGTTCTCCTTGTATCCAAGATGAACTCGACCCGATTCCATCTCTAATCCGTAGTTTTGTATATAGTATTTAAAATTAGCTATTTCAGCATTTATATATATAGTTCCGCATAAGCAAACTTATTACTTGCAAAAGCAATGATGAAATGCTACAGCGAGTCTTAGTATCAGAACGTATTTAGGCATGAGAAGTTCATGATTAGTTTATAATTGCAGCATGTATTGTACAGAGATAAGATAAATCTATTGTCTTCTGCCTTAATATCTGCTTCGTTAATTTGGTCACTTTTTAATTTATGGTATAGACTGGATGTGGTTATGATTACTATACATTGAAATAAGCTCGAGTTTGCTCAGAGCTTAACTCCGAGCTTAATATCTGTCTACTCGAGTTAAGCATTTTATTTTTTTAGTAAAAGCTTATTACCTAAAAAACATCCTTGTTTTGGTAAACATTTTGAAAATAATTAAGTGTAAATAAATTTGAAGGGTAATTGTCTAATTAGCTTACATTCAAGACTAAAAATAATTATTAAATATTAACTAAAATTAGAATTTGATTGCATGATTTAACACAACTCCAAAAATTTAAGAAATTTTTGCTTTCATATATATTACATATGTTATGTAATTTATTCACACACATAAGACATTTATTTATAAGCATACGAAAAGAGGTGTTGCTAAATTCCATTTAAAACAGGTAATTTCTGTCGATCTTGCTCCATTGCAATTAAATTAGTTTAATCTTAAAAATGCTGAATCAATGTTACCATCCAGAGCAAATCATTGTTAACAGATTAGTATAATATTAATCTTGGAACTGAAATCGTTTCATATAGAAAGTCTTAGTATAATAGTTCACTCCAGAAAGTATAAATAGAGCGGAATCAGCTTACTTTATAATAAAAGACTCGTTGAGATTACAGACAAACAAAACAATCAAACTAAAACTAATACAATTCTATTCAATTTCTCAATTATTCAATATAATGGATTACAGAACAAGAGATTCATATTCACACGATTTCAATGGGAGGATGAATGAATTCGACGAATTGTCAAAAACTGTTGTGAAAACGAAATCTGGCAAAAAAATGTTCAGAGATATTCACGAATCGCAAAATGAATTCGACGACTGGATCTCACAGTCAAGTATTCACCATGATTGTGTGAATTACAGATAGGCTCTATCACAGCTGCCATTCTCACACTTTTACGTGGGCCTCCATCACTTGCAAACAAACCACGCGCATTTGGTGAAAGTCAACTCTCTTAGCAGCTACAGTTACTCCATCGAAACCTTCAATCCGTTTCTTCTCAATCTTAGCAAGCAATAGAATGATCACCACAGTTTTATACATATTTTTATTTATAATCGGTTGCGTATATATTGATTTGGCAATTCTTTTTATTCTGTTTTAAAAGCTGTTTGCATTGCATCTGAATTAATATAAGCATGAACATTTTATAACTGACTCTTCATAACTAAAAAATAAAGTAAAACACATATCATACATTTATTCAGTTTATGTAAAAAATATCAAACATAGTTTATAAATGCTTTCAAGGACATTTTTTAAAACATTCGTCGGAATCTTCTCTAATGAACAATGGCGTTGTGTTAGCAATACAATGCATACATACAATGGATGTGTGGAACAAGTAGATCGAAAATATAGTTTCAATTAGTCACATCTCGTTCAATATTAACATATATATCAAAACTCACCAAAACATTATTCACTGCCATTGAAATACACGTATGCAGTAGGCGTTGAGATATTCCATACACTTTTGATATTGGCTATAACACCTCAGGGTAGGAATGTTACAGATCGATCATTTGTTAAAACTGTAAGGTTTTACACCGTTAGAGTGTTCGGTAATTACTTATGTTGTCACTCGCTAATGAGGTAATTTTTTAACTAAAATTAGCTTCATTTTGAACTTATTATCATACCTGACTATTCGAGAACTAGAGGTAGGATGTTAGATCCACATTCTGACCGGTCACTTATTATGCTGAAATCATGAACTCACAGTTTCCTAAGCACATTCCTTAGATAACAGGATAATGAATTAGTGGGCAGGAATAGCAGAACATTACCTGCTATTGTAATAGTGTCCTCAAAGTGTTTGTTAAATCACTCTATATGACTCAGAGAATTACCGGGAGGCGTCAACAAGGAAGTTTGATGTAAATATATTTGTATGTATATTTGATATTATGTCACTTTACGTTGACTCAACCTTAAAGGTTGGAGTGATTCAACTTCCTACTCAACTCTCTTTTCAAGGATCAGATTCCTCTGGAATTTGAAACTCCTCCAAGATTAGTTTTTCAATCTTTTTCTAAAAGGGAGAGCATTAAGTTTACCCACCAGGGATAAGATCACTGATGAAAGAGAGTGTACATACATCCTGGGGGCTAGGTCTAGTTAACAATTTCTTATACTACCGGATTATGTAGATTGACTTGCGGATAGAGAAAATCATTTTCTCGGTTTCTTAAACCCGGCCACTCCATCTATCTGACTCCAAAAGATAGGAATCCATTAAATCACTCTTGCCTTTTTGACTATTGTTTTGAATAGGAAGAATTTAAAGTAATTAATATTACATCATTGTTTAATAAAGCTTGTTTGTACAATGTTCCCATAAATAACACACAACACTTTCAACCGATTATATATACAATACTATGAGTTAGTGAGAATTCGGTTGAGTTCACTGCTGAATAAATTAACTTTGCTATATCACAATGTTACATGTTAAAACCGACAAAATGGCCTTCTGGTGAATCCTAGCACACCACTGCTGAGTTCAAATCTATTTGTTAGGAATCAAGATAACCTTGTAGTTGTGACTTATATGAGTTACACGCGATCTTTCGATCCTTTCTTTATAAACCAATTATTACACTTCTGCTAAGACTTCGACAGAATTTGGTTATCTTTCATACATTCTGAATAAATTGAAACAACAGCAACTCACAAGTAAATGAGTATGAATTTCCACCAATTATAATGACTAGTTTCTATGTTTTCACGAGATAAATGATGAACTTTGTATTAATTTTTGACCACCAAATTACCTGGTCTTATAAGGACTAAGATACCAATAGAGTTCTTCTATTGCGCCAAGTTACGAGAAATATATCTAATTTAAAAGTTCTGAAAATTTAAAGAAATAAAAGTGTCCACTTTTATTTCTTTAAATTTTCAGAAACTGTTTAGGCGATTTCCAGTGCCTTTCTTAATTTTTTCGTGAGCGAATGTCTCTTTTCTGATATTTTTTGCCATTACAGTGCTAATACATACACATAGTTCCTATATCCTAATATACAGCGAATCTAGTGGTCTAAATGTAACATTATCTTTTACTTAAACCATCGCACAACTATTCAAAACGCCCCCCATTTAGGAGGAAATAAACCTAGTACTTAATAAGAATGACTTAGAAAATATTTTACATTCAACTATACACTCCTAATCACACAAAAATGCTACACCAATTTAATCAAATAACAATATTTGAACTCGACACAACAATGTAATCTTTTTTAAATTAGCCAGATGCTACCTACAATTAATGAAAAATGACTCCATACGAATATAAAATTGAAATCCAAACATGTATACAGGTGCACCAAGATGCAATGTTGGAAATTTTGGGCTACAAAGCACACATAGAGACAGAAATTGTTATATAAGATAATGTAGTTTATTAGTTCTTTGAATGTACCCAGTAGCGTAACCAGCTATAGACTTTTGGTGGTGCATCGGTGTGTTGGGTTGTCTCATTCAAGCATCACACCTTAACTATGCCTCTGAATTTTCGCCATAAATCTGGACATTTTATTATTATATATTTTACCTTTGACGTTTGAGAATTTAAAATTCGTTTCTGTACAGGATGTATATACTACGTACTCTAGGGGTCCGAATAAACGGCCCCCCCCGCTTATTAATTATTGAGAATTTTCCACCACCCCGTTTATTCGGACCCCTAGAGTACATGTCTAGCGTTAAAACATGATATAAATATTTTACCTGCTTTTACTAGTAAAAATTCGAATCAGATGGCGGAGCCCAATGCCAGTCCCATGGATTCCTTCAATAGCTCCAGTACTTCAGAATACACGTCTCAAGGTAGGCTAGAGTCGGCCTACGCACAGCTTACCATAAGTGTTGACCAGATGAATAAAAATTTAATGAAAGACGAAGAAGTTTATGATAAAAGTTTCAGCGAAAAAATTATGAAAACACTAAAAGATGAAACAGCTGTCTCGATTGAACCTTTACTAAAATTACAACAGGTAGAGAAACAACAGGAAGAACGATTAGAAGTTTTTCAGACATACAGATCGGCGGTAGAGAATATTTGTAACCAGGCAGCAAGGAGAGAGCATGAAGAGTCCGATGCCAAAGTAACATCAGTATTCTCCAATCGTGAGGAACTACTGGAGCATATCGTATGCAAGCTGCAGACCATTAAGACTAAGGATAAGAAACTTTCCTTTAGTTTTGATTAATACTTAGGCTATATTGTGCAAAAAAAGATTGATTACTATTAATATTCAACTTTACTCGAATATTCGTATCTTGAATCTAAATTTAAAATTTCTGAACCTAAAACGAATCTACAATAGAACACTATCAGATGTTAACGTTTTCAATTAATATTGCTATGCCTTGTCCACCGCCAATGCATGCACTGCCGATTGCGTATTTCTCCTTTTTCCGTATCAGCTGGTGAACGAGATGCGTCATGATTCTACTTCCGGAAGCAGCTAGCGGGTGTCCTAAAGCGATGGCTCCTCCACACTTGTTCGGCTTGTCTTCAGGCAGACCGAGCTCCTTCAACACCGCCAAGTATTGAGCAGCGAACGCTTCGTTTATCTAGAATTGAACTTGTTCATTGTGTGAGACTAGAAATGTATTTTAATACGAGTTAGTGCCCATTGAGAACTAGAACCATGGATAACTGAACTCCAGGCTTAGGTTCTCGACCTGACCTTATTAATTAAAATAACATGATATAGAGCTATGTAGTATTATACTTGATAATGACGTGGGCTGAGATGATCTTGAATAATCTGATTGCAAAAATAACTGACTTGACCTGACCTGACCTAACTTTTATCGACATTTTGACAAGTCGATAAAAATGTCTTTTTTAGGTCACAAATCGTTAGATTTTTTAAATTATTTAGTTGATGTATGAGACAAGATTATACAGACACATTTTTTAAAAAACATAGTGGGTGTTTAGACTAGATATACAAAAAAATGCTAATTTTTAAAAAAAGTACTGAGTCGATCTAGTGACTTGATAATTGGAAGTACATCACTAATAACAGCACGTGGAGAGGGGAATAATACCAGTACAAACGTATGATTAAGACATCATGACATGCTCTATGTCTAGTTCAGATAAACTGATAGTCAAGCATAAACTAATTCATTTATCTCAATTGAATTACAATTGCTGAGGAGGCGTATCTGAGGTAATTTATGCCTGACTTAAAAGGAGATTAGTCCCAACATTTAAAGGAATCGTTGTGTGAGTTGTATTGACCAGGAATAAGGTGTATGCATATATAATAAACGTGAGACGAGAAGTAATTTAGTTAAGTTCTCAAGAAAATGACCGAAGAGGTAGAACAGTTTCTACAGAAACTAGATTTAGAACGGCACAAAGAGCAATTCATAAACAATGCCACTACCCCTCTAGTTAAAAGGTTGGAAGATTTCGAGTACTACCTTTCCAATGAAGGCCAACTGGTGGTGTTAGGCCTTACAATAGAGGAGATGAAACGCTTTGGAAAGATGGCACCAAATGCAATACAGGTACTATGATGTTCTGAATAGATTAATCATGTATTAACGTTATTTAATGCGCCTTAATTAAGTTTTAAAAGTCAATTATAATATATTTTAATGTAGGAGATCAAAATGAATCGCCCCACTAGCAATGAGCCTGTCTTCATTCGCATTCGATACCGACTCTTGTCATCTTCTCACATTCAATTCAACCGCACAGAATCTTTCCAGGTAGAACAGAACACGCCCTATTATGACGTCATCACGCAGATGTATAACATTGTGAAACCAAGCATTGAATATGAATGCGAGAGCATAGAACTCTATTCTGAAACTGGCTATCCTCTAGTCACCAACCCAGCCTATTTCCTAGGCCCGATAAAATTATGGTTATTGCGTAATGAAGAATTAGTATACGCCATCCCTAAGGCGATTCTCCCTCCGCCCACAGCTCCAGTTGAAAGCACAAATCCCACCACAAAGCATATGATAATAGTACAAAGTATCAATGATGACTTGGTACTAGGTATTGAAGCTTTATCCTTTGATGATGATACTGTACTAGGTTCAGAGATTAAACGGGCACTCGCTCTACACATCAAACTACCTCCTTTTTGTATTAGCCTCTATCAGCGGCCTATCAACTATAGATCCCCCAGCCGACTTGAAGAGGATAAAGGCGTAAGCGTGAAAGCTATCCAAGAGAATAGAATCGAGTTAATCTTCGAGTTATCTGAAGAATACTGGACGCCCACTTCGTTAGACGCATTCGCCAGTGGTTTAGCACGTCCTTGCGGTTTACAACACCCTGAGTATAACGTTCTGCATACATTCAACTCGGAACTAATGTACTTCTCACGCGAGCTATCGGGAAAAAGCAAAGATGAGCTACTACAATTTCTTGGTAGTTTAAGAAAAAACACTTGCTCAGCTCCAATGGTATATGCTATGTATCTGCTAGCGACGGGAAATTCTATATCGTTGCCGCACAAAATCGCAATCCTAGAAGGAATTTCTATGATCCTTTCCTTCGCTGTTGATAATAAGCACTCGATTCCGGATAAACTCCCTCTTTTCTCTCAATTATGTGCATTCATAGAAAAATCTTCTAATCCAGGAGACAAGATTACTGAGCAATACGATAACTTATATCTCCCATCCCGATCGCGTAGAAAATCGCCTGAATCTAACATCAGACGGCTAGCGATGTCTTTTCCTGAGGAACAGAAGGAGATGGTACTTTGGTCGAGTGCTCCTCGCGTGAACCAGAAATTAAACGCCAAAATAGCCCTTGACAAAAATGACTCGTTCCCCTATAAGAACTCTATTGAACTCATGTTCGACTTTATGCAGTATCGAGTTGAGAATGGATTGCTACTCTCTCACAAAACCGATTCAAACGGAGCTGTAGTGTTCACTGGGGGGTCCAAAGAAGCGTATAAATACCTGAAATACTACTCACCGAAAGAAGGAAAAGCCGTTTCCTTCCATCCACACGACTTCCCAACCATCCCAATGAATATCGGAAAAGCAGTATCGAATAGCAACACGACGGGTAGTATGATACTACTGCTGGATTTCTCACAAGAATTGGGGCGTACTGATATAAATTCCATACAAGGAAAGCAGAAAACGGAGAAATACGGGTGTACACAACTCTCAACTGGATTGATCCTTATAAATACAATCATTGATCGATTAATACGACAGGAAACGAACCATCTATTAGGACTGTATGTGTTCTCAAGGGAAAGACAAGGGGAAGAATTTAACAGACTGCTAGTTAGCCCAACACTCTGTTATAACGACATACTACTTGCCGTTGACACGACACTTCAAGTTCTAATGAAACCTTCCATCACTAAACAACAAAAAGTTGATGAAGATCCTCTCGCAAATGCAATTGTATTTTGCTCTACGAACTATCCGAAATCGAGTCTCGTTTGCATTACCAACCAAAATACAGCGAAAGATATTAAGAATTGCATTATTCCTTTCGATATGAAGTCATTGGTAGTTTTCGGAGGTCAGTTTAGCCTGAGTAGAGAAGAGAAAACTAAAATCAAAATGTTAATAAATGAAAACACGGTCGATCGTCATATTACTAATGAACAAAACATCTTCGATGAGTATCCGTTCAGTAACTCCAGACTTGTGGAGTATATTGACTTGGTGGAAAATCATATTCGCATTGAAAATAAAAACGAATCTGAAATGGAGAGTCCAGCTATCAATGAATTTCAAGATCATGATGACCAGTTAGAGAATTTACAGCAGAACTTCACGTCAGCTTCTACCCCTGATGATGTTGTACATATTCTGCGAGTTATCACGCAGTATGTGCGAAATCCAAATCCATACGCGAAAATGTACTCAACAAATCGTTCGCTCAAAGATTGGTTTATAACATTCGAGTTTCATAAGGTTATCCCCAATGTTGAGCTATTAATGCATTTTCCAAGTCGTTACCCATTAGCTCCTCCGAAATTTCGCATCTTGTGCAAGATACGTCATTGTAATGTTGATAAAAAAGGGAATATTTGCCATCCACTACTCTTTGATGGCTACAAGAATAGTATTTCACTACGGAAAATTATCGATGCCATCTATAATCTCTTCGTCTCACCTATTCCCTCACATGCAGTTCAAACAAAGGAGTTACTGCTCTTCTACGCCAAGAATAAAGAGAACAAGACACCCATATTTTCCTCTTCCCTTATTTCCAGAAAACTGAACAGATCCCAGTCAGCTAGAACAGCGAAAGACATTCGACCAAAATGTCCAGATTACTTAATTTGTCCCCTCACACATAAGATATTCGAGAATCCAGTCATCACTCCGGATGGTAACACATTTGACCGCGAAGCGTTATTGCTTTATATCAATTGCAACCACAAAGAACCGATTTCTAATAAACCTCTAAATGAATCGGATCTGACGCCGAATAAAGCGATTGCTGATGAAGTGGCCAAGCAAAAGCGAAGTGTTAAGACAGAGAAGTATTGGTGGGAGAAGATATGACTGAATCTGTGGGGCAAGTCATGTAGAGTGTATATTTGCGTTTGGTTTGAATTATTTATGTTATTTTTTAGTTTTTATTTATGTAAATGTTCAGATTTGTACATTTGAAAGTGTCGGATTTTTTAACAAGTTGAATGTTGCAGTAATAAGAACATTTTGTGACTATTTTAGCTGCCCAAATGCAATTATTCTCTTCAAAGTAAAATTTTACACTTAATTCCCCGAGTTTGCAACATTTAAAAATGTGAAAATAGGGAAAATCAGCTGTAAAAATTCATCAATCAGTCTCAGGAACTCACATCGATTATAGCTATGTCCTCTATCCTTTTGTCGCCTTTTTTCAGTACTCCTCTGATCGCAGGTGCCGGACCGATCCCCATGATGCTAGGCTCCACCCCTGCTACCTCGCTACACACCACACGGGCTAAAGGTCTCAGGTTGTGTGTTTTCAGTGCATCTTCGCTAGCTAGCACCAACGCTCCAGCTCCATCACAAATGCCCTAAACGAACGAGATAGCAATTAATAATGCAAAATCTATGTACCAAAATGAATATTTGATAAGATGCATTAATATTCACCGTTTCAGGTCGATCTTAAAACTAATTAAAACATTATATTTAACCATGCTGATTTCAGATTTACGCATCCATTGGGCGATGAGAAGGAGACAATATTGTATTCATCCATAGTTTATCAAGAACTTTTGAGAAAAGTGGTGAGTATAATTATGTCGAGTGAAATCCAATAATATTAGACTTATAGCATCGCTTTATTGTACCTGATTAGTAACTCCGTAGAGAAGTGTTGAGAACAGATGACTACTGATTCGAGTGTCAGAAGTAAGGAAATCTACAAATACGCCGCGCCATGGCCGGTGTACGCTATGAACTGGTCATACCGGCCTGATCACAGGTTCCGTCTTGCGATCGGTAGTTTCGTGGAGGAATACAGTAATAAAATCCAGATAGTTTCACTCTCTAACGAGACTGGCGATTTTGAAATGAAATCTCAATTCGATCATCCGTATCCTTCTACCCGCATCAACTGGATTCCTGACTCAACCGGACAACTACCGGACCTGCTGGCAACTTCGGGGGATTACCTACGCATATGGCACGTCAACGGTAACGAAGTGAAACTCGAGACACTTTTGAATAACAATAAAGCTTCCGAGTTCTGTGCCCCATTAACCTCTTTCGACTGGAATGAAGTCGACCTCCAGTTGATCGGCACCTGTAGCATTGATACCACTTGTACCATATGGTCTATAGAAACAGGCCAAGCAATGGGGCGAACCAAACCAACGCTAACTGGCAGCATAAAGACACAGCTGATCGCGCATGATAAAGAAGTCTACGACATCGCGTTCTCAAAGTCGGACAAGGGCCGTGATCTGTTTATTTCATGCGGTGCGGACGGGTCAATCCGTTTGTTCGACCTGCGAAATCTTGAACATTCCACTATCCTCTACGAGGATCCACACCATAAGGCTCTACTCAGGCTAGCTTGGAATAAACAAGACTCAAACTATATCAGTGCAATCGCAATTGATAGTACGGAAGTGAATATTATCGATATTCGCGCTTCTTCCACCCCAGTAGGGGTGCTACAGAACCACCAGTCGCAGCTGAATGGGATATCCTGGGCGCCACATTCCTCCTGCCACATCTGCACCGCTTCTGATGACAAGAAAGCGCTTATCTGGGACATCCAGCAGATCTCACGCCCCATTGAAGACCCCCTGCTTGCTTATCAAGCTGACGGTGAGATCAATCAGGTGCACTGGTCTATGCTACAGCCCGACTGGATTGCGATCTGCTACAAGTGTAATTTGGAGATTTTGAGGGTTTAATTATTTTGCCTTTCGCCCTTCTTAGAATACTTTTATAAGCTCTCTCTCTTTCTCCCTCTTTCTCTCTCTCCTTCAAATCATTAACGCAATTCGCAGCCTCATACTACTGAGTCGTCTTAAGCTGATTGTGATTCCATACTGTGACTGTACATCAATAAATTAATTGGTTTTGTTTGTTCTGATTGGAATGTTTTTTATTTATGTATAATTTAGTTCACATTTTTTTATCGATGGGGAAACGGGGGGGGGGGTATCAAAACTCACCAGTTCTTCTCATCTAATTCTATTTCCTGATATTAATAGTTCGATACATGCTCAGTATATTGTACCGAGCTATACTCGTAACAGGGTTCATATTCTGTGTTAAGATTGTAACACAAGTCACTTACTGGCTAATAAAATCAATCTACGTCTTCTACATCTCCAAACCTGTCAAATTCCGCGGGGCAGGAGGATGGGCTGTTGTCACAGGGTGTACAGACGGGATAGGAAAAGCGTACACGGAGAAATTAGCTAGTTTCGGATTCAATATCGTACTCATGAGTAGATCGCAAGAAAAACTCGAAACACAATCTAAACATTTGGAAGAGACATTCAAAATCGCGACGAAAATAATTGGAATAGACTTCAGTTATGCGGACACAGACACATACAACTCAATCTCACAACAGTTAGGAGATATGGACATTGGGGTGCTCGTTAATAATGTAGGTGTCGCGACGGAATACCCCTTGTACTTCTGTGATCCTGAAAACTCGACTGTTGACATCCACAGCATGTTGAAGGTCAATTATGAATCTTTTCTAAAAATGACACATATTCTCCTCCCTGGGATGCTGGCACGTGATAGAGGTGTGATAATAAATGTGTCGTCTGGTGCTGGGACACTTTCAATGCCACTTCTATCCATTTATCCAGCTTGTAAAGCTCTCATGCGAAAATTCACACATGCACTCCACTATGAGTGTAAATCATCGCGTTTGATCATTCAAACTATCACACCTTATCTTGTATGCACTAAGATGAGCAGATTCACTAAGTCGAAAATTCTGATACCTAGCACAGAAGAATTCTTGTCTCAATCAATTCGTGCGGTGGGCAGGTTTAGTGACACGACTGGGTATTTTTCTCACGAGGTTTGGCATTCTTTACGCGGGCTATTACCGGGGTGGGTTGATAAATGGATTTCTTTCTTTCTCTTAAAACGTAGGCTAGAATATGGCAAGAAGAAACTTCAAGAAAAAAAATACCAATGGAATACACATTAAATCTTAGTAATTAGAAATTTTATATTCTTCAATCTCATAGGTTTTTCTTACGTTTAATTTGATAAATTTTTTTAATATTTGTGGGATGCAATTTAGAATAATATGGGAGGGATGGGGTGAGGGGGGGAGGGGACAACTTACAGATGCATTCCCAGCTGTTACAACTCCATTCTTCTTGAAAACAACATCTAGCTTTGCAAGTTGTTCCAATGACGTTTTCTTCGGATGTTCGTCGACCAGAAAATCTTCCTTTCTTTTCTTAACTTTTACCGTGACAGGACAAATTTCGTCTTCGAATTCACCAGCAGCATTTGCTAAACAATAAAATCAAGCTGTAACAATTCAATAGTTCAGTTACAAACTACGTTTATTACGGAAATAAAACGGGTTTCAATCAAGGTATTACACAGCTCTCCAGAGATACGCTCCTAATTTGTATCCCTTAATTTTTAATACGCCTAAATTGCATCATATCGTTATGGTATGGTGGAAATATTGCCAATATTTGCGCTCATGAATAGATTCTCACTCAGAATCATACGCCGAAAGGAGCGTGATACGCTCCTAAATAATTGCTTGGTTTCAATGCTCCTTATAACAAGAAACGTAGTTCAGTACCTTCTTCCCATCTCGTTTGAGTTTGCAGGGCATACTTATCGCAATCCTCTCTGCTAATCTTATAATTCACTGCTAAGTTCTCTGCCGTTATTGCCATCGGGAGGTTGCAGTAGGTGTCAGAGAGACCTGCCCATAGTGTGTCTTCAAACTAGATACATTCATGAATATTACATCTTCTGGTTAATCTAAATCCTCACCTTTCTATCAATACCTTCATTTCCATTCCGAGTTTAGTTCCCCATCTACCATCGTACGTAGCGAGGGGAGCGGTACTCATGTTCTCACTGCCCCCTGCGAGCACTAGGTGACTGTTACCGAGCAAGATCGCCTAAAACCAGACTTACTTATGAAATGTGATGAAGGAATTTCCTTAGGGAATTATCATTCTTTATATCTGCCGAATAACCTTACCTCTGTTCCAGTAACAATAGACTGGAATCCAGACCCACACAATCTGTTGACAGTAAGAGCAATGGAAGAGATAGGAGCTCCTGAATGGAGTCCGACATGTCTAGCCATATACATAGCATCACTCGAAGACTATAAGATGTAGGAATAGCGATGGAACCTGTACATAATAGAAATACGGTATGAAAATTTTCGTATGTACTTACCTGTATAACATTCCCCATTACAACATTATCAATGTGTTCTGCGTGCACATCTCCAGCCTCAATTGCTGCTTTAGATGCGATTATCGCGAGTTGAGTGGCAGATTTGCCTTTCAGTTTACCCCCAAACTTGCCGAATGCTGTTCTCTTTGCTGCTACTATAAATACCCCTCGAATCAGTGACATTGTATTCTAATATGGTAAGAGGTTTAGGAAAGTTAGTAAGATGACTCATTAACAATTATTTAAAAATAATACACGATGCTAATATGAAATATTAAGTAAAATTTTGCCTGCAAAAATCATTCATATCTAAGTAATTTATTTGTGGCTTTGAAAAGATATTTAGTCTAGAGTTATAAACGTATATTCTGTGTATAAAGTTCTTGTTTTGGGTCTGGATGTATTTTGTACTTGTAATTTGAGAAACACACTTAAACTTGGTTAACTATTGCAAAGGTTAAGTCTGTTAAGGAGATATATGTATATATAGTAAAGGCTTTTATTTGGCTTTCGACGAAACTATATAAGAAAGATTGTATCGAAAAAATAAAACACTAGGACACGAATGGCATCATATGGTTCAGGACTGAAGACAAGGATAGATGTTGATGAAGAATTTCTATCTCCATTAAAAATTTCTAACAAGTCACTAACGGAACAGGTAAAATCAGTGAAACTTGAATTGGAGCATCACTTCCAGCTTTACCACCGTATGCTCTATGATAAACAAGAACAGATCATATCACAGCTGGATGCTGTTCTGATGTCAGCTAACGATCTGTACAAGAAGAGAAGTGAGCTGATACAGACGCAAGGAGAACTTGAAGAGAAAGTGAAAAGTAACCGGTTTCATGACATGAAGGTTAAGATGCTGGAACCTCTTCTTGCAGAGATGTCTGAGTTAGAGCGTAGCATCAGTCGTAGTGAGAGAGAGGTGCTAGAGCTGGAGTGGAAGGATTCTCAGTTGGAAGCAGCCATCGAGAAGATTGTGTTCTGTTGAGCCGAATTCCAGCTGCTAACACTTCTATCTCGTATGAAGATAGACAGGTGCCTGTATGGAGTGCGGGGAGTGTAGGATCTGCAGACGGACAATTGAAGGAAGCAAGAGGCTTATCTATTGACGCAGACAACGAAGATATTTACATAGCAGATAGTAAAAATAATCGAATCGCAGTCTTCAATAAAGAAGGTTTATTTGAAAGAAATATCAGTAGCAAAGACATTAATGAACCTTGGACAGTCCTTGTACCAGCAGGTGGAAACTTTTTTGTATCTTGTAATGTACCAAAACATGGACTTATAATAAAATTAGATAAGAGAACAGGAAAGGAAATTGCTACACTCAAACCGAGATGGAATGTGTCTGCTCTGACACTAGATAAAGAAACAGGCCTGTTATTATGTTGTCCATGCAATCAAGCATATCTTTGGTATATTGAACAAGAAGGACTGAAGAAAGTTTTCAGTGTGAAATTGCAGACATCCAACACTCCACAAAGTACTGCTTATATCTATGCAATAGAAGCACTAAAAGATGAAATCTTCATTCTCTTTTACAGTTCAACTTTCCCTCTACAGTCATTCTCTAGAGATGGGGCGTTACTCAGAAAAATTATATCAGCAGAAGTGGTTATTAGAGTCGGATTCTTCACAATTGATTCGCGAGGGAATTTAATAATAAGCGATAATCTCAGTAATAAGGTAAAGGTGTTCTCGCCTACAGGGAAGCTCATAGCTGTTATTGGTAAGGTTGTGAGCGGAGAAGGGAAAGATGGAGAGTTGTATTCTCCTCGTGGAGTTGCAGTAACAAAAAGTGGGAGGATTGTAGTATGTGATGGAAAAACGAAAAAGATACTACAGAAGTTTTGATATTTTAGTTGTCGAACATTGGACGAATCTAATATAAGCAGTAAATAGGTATTATAGGAATATTATTTTACAATTACGTATATGCAGTTTCGCCGAGTGCTTTGATTCTACATTAAACTATAATATATTCATACAGTGGAGTCTCCCAAAACGGACACACCGAAAATCGGACAACCCCTCTACAACGGATAAACCTCGTGGAACTGAATGAATTTACCAAATACTTAGGTAATAGTAAAGTCTCTCTGAAGAGCGAACATCTCTCTACAACAGACAAAAGTCGTATCATAGACTGTAATAGACATTTAAAACAGCCCATTTCCAGTTAAAATGCGAGCTAGTTCCTATAAATGTTAATTATACACACTAATAAGGGTAATGAGCCATCAACATTTATTGCACATTGAGCCGAAAGCAATGTGGGACGCGAGAGGAGCGAAGGGTTTGAAGGACCCATATTCGGACCTCGATTGAAGTTAGAGGAATTTGATTTCTACTACCTGGTTGATTTGTACATGCATTATCAATTTCTCAGAATTCAGAGAGAACAATTGTGGCGGCCTTCGGTCACGTTCTGCACTGGATTGAGAAGGTTGATGTGTACATTTTAACCCAAGGGTAGGAGGAATCTTAAATGTTGAATTTGAAGCTCATTTTTTTTGTAGTTCCTTATACCAAGACGCTCTTATAAGGAGGCATGGATGAATGGCTACATATACAAATTCAGATTATTAAAAGTGACAATGACTTCATCATTTCTGATAAACAATTTTTTTAATTTATATAATAATTTATTGAGAATGTTATCGTGAATCTGTGAGTTGACTTTTTTGGCGTCCACTTTGCCGAGACTATATTTTGATCAGAAATGTGGAATTTCAATACTAATTAATAATGATCCCGCGCTTTGCGAGGTTTTGTTGCGTCATTTCCGGTTTAAGCCATAGAAGTTTGGGGTCTTTACTATAAATAGAAAAACCCCCACGCCAGCCTTAATACAAATCCCACATTTCTGATCAAAGTATGCAGTCTCCATTTGCTATAGTACAATAATGAGAAAGAAATGGACGCTGCACTGCTGCGATTAAACGGTAGCGAATCCTGCTAAAAATCGCCAAATAAAAAAATTCCAGATGAATGATATAACAAAAAACTTCTGAAGACTCTATCTAGTATGCATCCAGGCCATTTCAGTGAGTTTATCTTAAGAGTAATAATTATATAATCGAGAAAATTTGCATCAGAAAAATTAAATCAAATCCAATAACAATTAACCATTCAATTCTACAGTAGTACCAACGAGTACGAGCAACAAATTATGATGGCATCATTGGGTGCAGGATTGAATACAGGGGAAGATAATGACGAATGTCTACCTCCATTAGAGACATTGTCCAATTATAATAAGTCACTGAGAAAACAAGTGGAATCGGCTAAACTTGAATTGGAGCATCACTTCCAGCTTTACCACCGTATGCTCTATGATAAACAAGAACATATCATATCACAGCTGGATGCTGTTCTGATGTCAGCTAACGATCTGTACAAGAAGAGAAGTGAGCTGATACAGACGCAAGGAGAACTTGAAGAGAAAGTGAAAAGTAACCGGTTTCATGACATGAAGGTTAAGATGCTGGAACCTCTTCTTGCAGAGATGTCTGAGTTAGAGCGTAGCATCAGTCGTAGTGAGAGAAAGGTGCTAGAGCTGGAGTGGAAGGATTCTCAGTTGGAAGCAGCCATTGAGAAGAGTTGCGTTGTGTTGAAGAACACTTCTATCTCGTATGAAGATAGACAGGTACCTGTATGGAGTGTGGGGAGTAAAAGAGATGGAGAAGGTCAGGTGAGAGAAGCAAGAGGCTTAGCTATCGATTCTGAAAATGAAGATATTTACATAGCAGATTGGAAAAATCACCTTATCGTGGTTTTCAATAGAGATGGGAATTTTCAGCGCAATATTAAAGTTGATAAGATGAACAGACCGCACTCAATACTCCTAATAGACGAGTACTGTTTCATAGCATGCAACATTCCTAAAGAAGGACTCATCGTGAAGGTTAATAAGCGGACTGGTGTGTTAGGTGCGATATTCAAGCCTGGTTTGAATATAACCGCTCTGGCATTAGACAAGGAAAACTGTATGTTAGTCGGATGTCTTGTCACTCAGCCATTAGTCTGGTATTTCAAAAGAAAAGACCTCGGAAAGGTTTCTGAAATGCAGCTACACACTACAAACTTCAAGCATGACACACAAATATATGCTATGGAATCACGAGAAAATGAGATCTTCATTCTATTCTACAAACCGTCTTCTTCTCCTTTGCAGTCATTCTCTAGAGATGGGAAGCTACTCAGAGACATGATTATACCAGCAGGCGTGATAAAGGGCGCACTATTCTTCACAATAGATTCACAACAAAACTTCATTATTAGTGACAATTACGATAATAAAGTGAAAGTGTTCTCACCTACAGGGGAACTAATAGCTAGGATTGGTAAAGATATGACCGAAGAAGGCAAAGAGGGAAAGCTGTATGGTCCTCGTGGAATCGCACTAACAAGAGATGGCAGTATTGTGGTCTGCGATGAGAAAAGGAGAAATCTACTTCAAATATTTTAACACTTAAATTTATATATCTATTCAAGCAGGCCTGTAAAACCGAGCCATACATATCCAAACAATAATACAACATCATTTAATTGCAGTAACTTGTCAAAATTTGTATACATTATTGATCGGGGTAATCTACATTCTCTACAAGTGAATTGGTGAATATAAGCGATATTTACAAATCCGATTTTGTTCTCTGAAATATAATTTCACTCGAAACTTGATATAATATTTTTAACTTTATGTGCAGTGAGTCTCGCCATGGGATCTCGGTACCAACATTCCTGTAACATGGTTACGAGTTTAGAAAGTGTGTTATTTCGCATCCATCTGTCTGGAATGAAAGGTCGTTTCTCTTCTTCGATTACTAAGTGGTACATCTCACTCAATGATGGGTCAGTAGCAAAGTTATCTTCATAAGGTAGCTGCGCTTCTTCACACTTTTCTCTACTGCCAGAGCTCCAACGCAGGGCAATTTCCCATATCACTAGCCCCATGCTGTACACATCGGACTGTTTGAGCGACTCGATCTGTCTCAGATCCAAGTTCCCCGTCAGACCCTCGGGGGACATGTACCTATCGTGAGTGCACCGATTAATAACCGTATTTTGTACTGATAACTAGGAAGCCAGGTTCTCAAGGTTCACGCTATGTTAGAATTAATTGGTTCTGAATAAAGATATTTTAAGAAATTTGAAGCTGAGTTATAATACTTCCAGGACGTAACAGTGAAATATCATGTTTCTATCACCAAATTTTAAACAGACCACAAGCATAAAACCAAGAATAACTTTAATATAAATAGCTTATACAAATAGATTCAAATTGTGAGCCAACAACATCCTAGCTCTTTTGAGACGAAAGCAATAGGTTCACGAAACGAGGTTGAAGAAAATACCTCGGTTAGAGTAGGCTCTTGAATGATACAGATCTTCACTGTATCACAATGTAATCAGGACACTAATTTTGTCCGGACGTAGTGCGCCGTTTCGGGGGAAGTTAATATCATGATTATATTGGGTCCGTGGGAAGATATGTATCATTCAAGAGCCTACCGAGGATGTTGAACATGATGCTCACTTATTGCTTTTCAAAATAATTAAATAAATAACTTGTTTTGTTGCAACGCGGCAGTACAATTCCATTCTCAAACTTCTACATAAGAAGTAAGGTTGAAACGGGAATAATTTACGGAACTTGACGGAACGGTTTCGGAATTTTAAATGCCTATTTTACGGAATATCCCATTCCGTAAAATAGGTATTTAAAATTCCGGAACCGTTCTGTTAAGTTCCGTAAATTAGGTACTCAGATTTCCCGGAATGGTTCCGTTCCGTTCCATTCAGTAAATTATGTATGTCCGGTTGAAACTATACGTACGTAAACCAGGGATCTTAAATATTTAAGTATGAAATATTACCTTCTTGTCCCTTGGGTTGGCTCAGCCATCTTAAAATCCTCCTGATATCCCTCTCTTATCGCCATTCCTAAGTCACCAATGCAACACTCCCCATCCAACTTTACCAACACATTCCTACTCTTCAGGTCCCTATGGGCCATTGCAGGTTTGTACGCGTCCTTAGCTCTGACGTCATCATGTAAGAAAGCAAGCCCTGTAGCTAGAGACGTGCAAAGTCGATGTGCTTCGTAATGCTCCAACTGATGCCTACTCAAGTACTCAGTAAGGGAGCCGTTTTGGTGGAAATCTGTGACTAGCCATAGTTGAATAGACTCATTGTCATCTTTCATATCTGCAGCTATGAATCCGAGAATGTTATTGTGACGTAGCATGCAAGTCTTGAAAATGTCTGCTTCATGCTTCCATGAGTCTTCGTTATGAGAAAAGAATATCTTCACAGCAACTTTGTACCCTCTCCAGTCACCTAGAACAAAGTAATAGTATTGATATGCCAACGAAATGGTTGAAATATTTTTTTAGCTAACAACAGGCAACCTACCTTGATACACAGTTCCATACCTGCCCTGCCCGAGGATATGCTGTAGTGTGATGTGTCTGCTGATAGTTCTCTGCTCTAGCAGAGGAATACCATTCGCACTGGATATCGTACTATCCCCGTACGTCATAGTGGACAGGTTGTACACGTCTGTATCAATGGTCCCAGAAACACGAGTGCGAGAATCAAAGAAAGCATGGTGATTCTGTCGTGCTTTCACACGTCTTCTTTGCTTACCCTTTCCCTTGTACGACACAAAGAATCCGATTAAAAAGGATACGCACACGCCTATGCAAACGATCGGGACTATGATCAGAGGTATAATCAACTGTACTGTGTTAATCGACCAATCATCAACTGAAGGACCAATGGTATTCCGAGGGATGGAGAGTGGATATCGGTTTGGCATTACAAGTGAAGTATTCCCATTACAGTAGTCCGTATCGCAACAGTAAGTATACTCAACATACTGTATGCCCTCATAATCTAAAATTCGCTGGCTGTTTCCATTGCAAAAGAATCCGCTAGAACTCAATGTAGAACCTCCTACACATCCTTGTTCGAATCGATCCGGTTTTCTCGCGTAAAATGCTTCTTCTGTCTCGAAATCTTCTACCACATAACACTTCGGGGGTGTCTGGTCAAGTTTAGGGTCGTAACTCACAGTACAAACGTTGGGTTCCCCTGATATATATGCATGGCAATCAAGTTGGTAAGTATCTGTTACTGACATCTGGACTCAGTATATAGTATACAAGTGATGTCTAAGTCTAATTAGTAAGTGGAAATTTAACTTGGGTTATTAAGTAGAAATAGGGTAATTTTGCTGATTCTTCGCTTTTAATTAATATATAGACTTGGAAGAAATTCTTCAGAGATCTGGGACATATATTGGTCGTGTCGGAGAACTATTTATAGGTTTGTGCCGCAATCTTTAGCGCCATAAAGTGAGGATTCAATTATCACTTCCGATAAAGTGTGAATTGCTTAAAAGAAAGTTCGACGAATGAGACAAAGCTATATAAGTCGTTTACCACCAATAATGGAGTCTCGACTGTACGTCGAGGCTAACGGACTTATTAAAAGAAGCCAGAGACCAGATACATATCCCAGGCTTTGGTGCTTCTCTACTTATTAGGATTCTACACTCCATTCATGTGCAGGCGAAAATTACCAATCTATTTAAATTTCTAATTAAATCATCAGCTTATGCCAACTATTTCTCACATTCAATGGAGTTAAATAGTTATCTCATGACAGAATTAAATAGAAAGCATTGTTTATAATTGTCGCCTCATTAGACAAAGACCTGTGGATTTTTCGTTTTAGGTTGCTGCCGGCCCTGCCGTTACATAAAAACACCATAAAACACAATGTTAGTTTTTATAGATCATTTGTTCATACAAAATTTGGCGCTTTTTTTCTCTCCACTTGTTTGTGCCATCAATATAATGTACTGGGAATGCTTCATTTTACAGATATTCGACTGCCATTTTACCAACATATGTTATCATTTACCAACAATGGAATTTCTATTGTTGGTAAAATGACAGTTCTGTTGGTAATTTGCATTAAATTTGTTGGTAAAATTCTCAATGTAAGTATAAATTTTAACATTTAACAGTAAATATATTAATCTCAATTTCAGGGCGAATTTTATATGAATTCATTTAATAAATTTTAATGCCTGGAAGTGACTGTATTAATAAAAAGAGCAGAGTTTGATGGAGAAGAGAAATTGCACAGAAAGGGGAATTATCGCAACATATAAATATATCAGAAAACATTGAAGTTAATTGAATATATATACTAATCGAGGTACATTCATTCTACACTGTTACTACTGTGGACTCAACCAGACAAGCGCAAATACAAGAAAAAGGCAATTCAAAACTGAAAAAGTTAAAAATTTACAGTTCGGAGAATCAAAGAGAGTATTGGTAGAGATATATGGGAGTTATTGGGTAGAGTGTTTCTTCTGAACAAACAATTCTACATAACTAGCTGGGAATATCCCCCTAGCACTTCCGTCTGTCCCATGCAACCAACCATCTCCCTCGTTTCTGTTTACGAACACGACCTATCGGAATTTGAGTATTAAAATATTAATCCTGTGAAACCTGTCTACAACGGCCATCCGCTGGCCAAATTCGTTGTGTCCAGGTGGCCGCTAAGCGATAGTATTCTATTTGGTTTCACTGTCTGAAAATTATCACGATGTATTTCTATTGATGCATTTTAGTGTGTTTTTTTAGTGTTTAATTTACTATAATTTTAGCATTAAAATTGGTTGCTAATGATTCGTGACAGCTTACCTGTCCAGTTTTGAGTTTAATCTCTTCTTCTGATTGAGGGTTGAAATCATATTTAGTGATATAGATCTCTTCATCGTCCTCTAGCGTCTGATTAATATATATTATTTGAATAATAATAAATGTTTTCACAGTTAAAGTGTAATTTATTCAACTCACATGAACATAGTTAAAAGGTACGAATCCAGTTTTCCCTCTCAGAGTTGCCTAAACAAATTTGAAAAATATTCAACTCCGTTTAGTTCTGGAATGGAAGGAAACCCCTGTACCCATGGTCCCTCCCCCTCTCCCCCCCAGGAGGACATGATGCGGCTTTTGCTCATGTTTATCAGTCCTCGAATTTATAAAATTACGGATAAAATGAATGACAAACCTGCCACCAGTCTCGATCAGTCCAGTCTTTCAATTCCATCTTTTCACCCTTTCTGCAAAATTTGGAAAAATAAACTTTTCAAACGACTTTTTTAAAATGAATTTCGTAACATACTTGAAACTGAGATCTTGAGAATCTTGTGCTTCATAATCAAATAGAGAAATGCAAAACTTTATCTTTCCTTTCTAAATAAACCAGCACAGTAATATAGATAAAATAGCTGTAGATTTTACATTATATTTTGAACGCATGAAGAATATATTGTACATCTTACCGTATTTTGCTGTAAATTCATGGATTCTGTTCTTGCTAAAATGAAAAAAAAAATGAAAAACATAACGGATCAAAATTTTTTTAAAAAAATTTCATACTTGGAGCAGCGATAGTCAAGGGTTCAAACAGTTCCGCATTGTCGCCATTATCTGGTCCTGCGTTGGTGGGTGTGCTGTCATCGTTGTCCACTTCCTGGAAACTAGATATAGACACTGGAATTTTTGCTTCACTCGGAGCTTTATATAGGTCATCATCTCCTAACACTTCATTGATAGGTTCATAAGCATCGTCATCGCTATCTTCTAAGATATGATGGATGAATCGTAAAGAATACTTTCATATCATAAGACACAAATTAATTCCTTTTACAAATCAAACAAAAAATTTTTTCGAATGAAGTGTGCATAAAAATACATTACCATTAATTAAGCTGAAACTTGTAGAGAATCTATCTCTGAGACTATCGAATTTTAGAAAGAAATTGTTACATTTCTATTGATCTAGACAAGGTTTAAAAGCACTTCATTATGACTAATTGTTATAACTAGCACCTTATTGTTCAAATTTAAATATAGAGTTGGACAATACTTGATAAAGTGTTCAGTATGGCTGCCCCTGTATATTATTATGCTACAACATTATCTAAAACCATCAAATGAACTTATGTTGTACGAATGTTGTATATTTCATGAGCATTTTATCATAAAAGTAGATAATGCATTTCGTGCAAGACTTCGTAGAGCTAATAGAAGGCTTGCCTGAGGAGGTGGTAGGGAAATTGAAGAAAATAAAGGAATTGGATCAAGATGTACAGAGTTCACTGAGAAATATCCGAAAGAGAGAGAATAGCTATTTCGCAGAAGCAAGTGGAAAAACTAATGATATAAGGATGGTTGAGAGTAAGAAAATATCAAAAGATTATGAAGATGTGTCAAAAATCGCGAATGTGAAGGTAAAAATGGCCACAGAGCTTGAAAATCTCATCGCTCGCTATCACAAAAAGTTAGATCAAGATTTGGAGAAGTTCAAAAAAGAGTTAGAAATTGAGACACCAGGAATTACAGAAAAATTGGAGCGAAAGAAACACATTGAGTCCGATCTGACTGTTATAGATGATTTGGCGGGGAAATTCCTTGAGTCAAACAGCCCAGCTGGAATCGAAAGGCGTGACCAATCGCGATTTGAAACAGTCCCAAACCTATTCGACGTCACATTCCCCTATGAACACGATAAACCACTCTCAAGCTTAGAACTGATGGATCATGAGGGACTTATAAACGTACCACAAAACATGGAAGAAATCTCAATTGAACCCAGGCCTGGCCAGACAATAGAATGGCTCCCACCATGCATAGATCCGAACGAGCCTACCTACTGTACCTGCAACCAGGTCTCCTACGGAGAGATGGTAGGGTGTGACAATCAGAAATGTCCAATCGAGTGGTTCCATTATGGGTGTGTAGGGATAAAGGAGCCGCCTAACGGGAACTGGTTTTGTCCACTGTGTAGAAGTATGCAGAAGAAGCAGGAGAGTGATCCAGCTGATTGAACAGTTCGATTGTTGTTTGTGTGACCAGAATTGTTTTAAAAGTTTTTTGAGATTATCATGTATGTATACAAATTTCCTCATGTAAAAACATAATGTGAAAGTATAATACACATACATGCCAACCTGAGTCATGATGAAAGCGGGACGCAGCGTTGAATTTCGCGGGATATGACGGGACGCAATAGAAAAGTATTTACATAGAGTCAAAAATAGCGGGACATAATGGAGAAATTTCATGTAAAAGCGGGACACTCGAGAAAAGAGTCAATAGAAGGGGAAAAAAACGGGACAGTAGTTGAACAGTATGAATACATTCCCTAACACTATTCAATAGTGTAACAGATCGATACCTTTGATTGATTTGCTTGTTGGAGTGCTGGTCTTGCTGGATTCTTTTTTCTATTAAAAAAAAATGAACATAAGAATTGAATTGAGGTTTCTTAAATTTTTTACAGTACATGTACTAAAATATTTCGAAAATTATTCCAAAATAAACAATATGAGTATAGTGAATACCAAGTTTGGATCTTTCTCGCGGATAGGAACACCTCTACAGTAGGAAACGTTATTTTGACATTTCTTGTGTATGCGCATATAACAAACTTCACACTTCAGTTCATTCTTTATCACACCTAAATAGAAATTAAAATAAATACAACTAAGAAATCCATCTCCTCCCCCAAATAACTCACTCAATTGTTCGTTACAGTAGTCACACTTTTTGAATTTCTTATAATTGAAAGATATGAATTGGTGATGTGATTCAATTTTCCCTGGATCGTTAATGTAAGGTTGAGTTGTACTGTCACTGTTCGCTTGGAGATCTACCATCTCGAAAAGGTTTGTCTATATTCAAGGAAGAATTCTTTCAACCTTGAGTCTTCTAAACGCGATTGTTCACGTGAAAAATTTGTATACCAACTCATTCAAAATTCCGATAGATTTCAGGTAAGAAGTTTTAAAACAATATTTTTCGATAATAACTGAATAAAGCATTTCCTATGGTTGTTGAACATTATACGTAACTGATTTCAATTTGATTGCATATTCAGAGTTACTCCATAGTTGTATCAAATACAGTAGAACTCGGTTGGTACGTACCCCTCCGGGAAGCGGAAAAAGTACGTACTATCCGTAAGTACGTACTAACCGAGTTGATATTACATAGGAATCTATATAATAAATGAATTTTGGTTCAGAGAAATGAGTACGTACTAAGCCGAAGTACGTCTTATCCCGAGTTCTACTGTATTACAAAAAAGAACAACCTTTCCTTCCAGCACAGACATGTTGCACTCTGCTCCAGCTAACTCAATCTTCTTCATCAACAGAACTCCCTCAATCTCGTCCTTATTTCCGTACTCTGGGGATTTAGCGTATCTACACAATAATTGCAATTGTGAAACAGTCTAATCACTAATCAGCTGTGTTAACACACAAACTTACTGTTCGAAGAGGTCTTTAATAGAAGTGTATTCTTTGGTTAAATTGAGGATTTGCCTGTTGGCAGTTTGTTTCTATGTAAATAATTAAAATTAAACAAAAGTTCATCATATCATTATTAAGTGTAATGAGGTACCTTCTGCCGTGTTTCGTTGTTTCTGTAACTCAGAGCTTGCTGGGTTTGTCTGTTACAGATTAAAGTATCCGACATCACTCTCTAAACGTGTGTTAGTGTGATTTTATTCGTTTAATTATATAGTGCAGTGGTTCCCAACCTCTTTTACCTCGTGCACCCCCTGACACCTAAAAATTATTTTGTGCACCCCAGGACCCACCTAAGTCTGAAAAACTCTATTGATCCGACTTGTCATTGCAATAAGGACGACTAATAATAAGGACGAATCCTTATCCCGTGCACCCCAGTTTGGGAACCGCTGATATAGTGTATGGACCAGGGATTTTAGAAATAACAAACTTGGATGTGGGAAATTAAAACTCAAAATGAATTTTACTCACTTCTCCAGCATTTAGAGTCTGATCTGGATCTTGAAATGTAAACCGGATTGGTTCTGGGATTTTTGTCGGATTCTGAAGTTTGACGAAATGCGAAATATCTCGCGAAAAGCTAACATTCGACATTATATCACTTATCACATCAAATCTTCCAACAATCTTCTTTAACTAAAATATTCAAACTTAAAAAGATTTACATGATAATTACACAACTAGTTTTTAGCTGAATTTACCACTTCATTATTCTGTGATAAGTAATAGCTGAGGTAGGCCTTGAACTCTGTACTCAGGGTGTGTAGCAGCTCCTCTATGCTCTAAAAAAGTTTGGGAAATATCAACGTACCCACGATTTCAAAGTATTTTCTCTCATTCTTGTGTTTTATTAATCAATAAATAAAATTATTCTATCTTTTCTCAGTTCCAACTTACGTCTAACAATGTGATAAGATGGGTTTTATGGTAGTCCATACTGAATGCATTAGATCCTCCCAGTTGTAACACGTAGTTATTGTGCGAATTTTGACACTGAAGCGTCAGAGACTCCTGAATAGGACAGAGTGACAGTTGAATAAATAAATAAATAAATAAATAAAATGAATGTTTACCTACTACACCTACCTTTAGTGCTGGCTTAACATTTGGTGAAGCCATTTTAGAATGGTTTTCCGCGTATTCCTTGTATAACTACGAAACACATTATTCCATTAGTACAATTGGATTGAAATATTTGATTGTTTAAAACCCATCAATGACCTGGGGTCCATTCTATTTATAGCTTGGACCCCACATTTCCATGGCTTCCCCGCCCAAAATGACTTAATTAATAGGTAGGAATTTATCACAAGAGTTATGGTGCAGTTATACTAGACACCCCCTTTTAAACCATCACAAAATTAGGCTTGAAGTTTTAAAAGAAGAAGAATATATTTAGTTTTCAAAAATACACACGATCCTACCTTTTGATTTTCATCCTTTTGTTTGTTGAGATCAACTGTGAACTCTTCTCGAGCTTGGAATACCTAACAAGTATAAAAGAAGAAATTGTATTTGATGAAATAAATAATTTAGATATATTTGTACAATTCACACTTTTTTAAGCAAATCCTTCTTCTGTGCAGCTAGTGCCTTGAGAGGTAGAGAGATCTTGTCTCTGAGAGTTTGAGAGAAGTCTTGATAAGCTAGAGATTGCTGTTCCACTTCACCCACCATTGACTCCCAGTAGTTGAATAGTGAACCAGCGCAGAAATTCCTAACGAGAAAACGAAATAGTTAATCATTATTATATTAACATAATGCTAAAGCATTTTTCCCCGTTTTGAACATCAGAAATTGTTAAGTCACTGGAAATAATGAAAGGAACTAAAGTAAGCGCGTCCACATTTTTTGAGTTCTCATCCTAAAACGATAGCGATGATCTACAACTCACTTTTCCCTCTTCAAGTCATTGTTCTTAGCTACGAACTGCTTCACAAGTCCATGCAGATTCTTTGAGTAGCTCTCATTCAACTCAGACAGTTTCTTGAAAAACTCACTCACTATAGAAAGAATCCAGTCAAATTGTAGACACGATATAGTCGATAAAAAGCTATCTCATTGATTATAGCAAATTCTGGTTGTTGAGACTGGGGATTCGTTTTACTCGATTAGAATGAAAGCATCACTCAAGATTAGCATTTGATATTCAGAAACAAACATATCGAAATAAACCTGATCATTTAGACAGGACGAAATTTTGGAATATTGAACATGAAAATGACTTTTTTGATTGAAATTATATTTCATTTCTCCATCATGTACATTCGCAAAATTACACAAAATGAGACATGCACCTTATCAGATCGGTACTGTCACGTTACCTGACTCGGCAAACTTTATAGCGAGAAAGGCATGGCCTCTCGTATTCTCCACTCTGTGCGGTATATCCCTCATTCTCTGCACGCCTGAGTCGTCATCCAGGATGGAAATGGGTCTCTTAGAAGTAGTAATGGCAGAGCGAGTGAACAAACTCTCCGACCTAACACGTCCAGGAGAGTTGTTCCCGAAGCCAGTGTGAGAACTGACGGAAGTGGATTGAGACAAGATGGGCAGAGATGCTGTCGTGTCTGAGCCTTCGTTTTCGATGACGTCATCGATAGATTGGTAATTGTTATCTTCTATTATCTCAGCCATATAGCCCAGCTAAATTCTAGATTCAAAGATTGTTTTACAAGGATAGAGAAAATGTATGTTGAACGAAACATTCAAAATAGTCCACTCAAAAAGTTTACTTGAGAAGTTGTAAACAAAAAAATTCTTGTTTTATATCAAACATTTTAATTGTCGTCAATTTGTATTGATTATTTTTATGCTTTCTACTATGGGAACATAATTAGGTCTCCTGAAGTTTCATTATAAAAGATTCCGTGGGAATAGATACTTATAAAACTGTTCTCTTAGTAGCAAGTCTATTTGATAGAGCAGATTATCCTCTCTACCGTAATCAAATTATTGTGTGTTTCTAATAAAGTCAGTTCTTGTAACAATGAGCACAACAGAATTCAGATATATCAGATGAGTTTTCCCGAATTTCATAGACATGGTATTCATAGCAATGATGAACAAGTTTCACATCAAAATAATGTTCCAGGAAATCAACGATGACAGTTCAAAGGTTCTAAGTTTGCAAGCTTTTCTTAGAGATTGAAACTGTACCTCAATTTTGACAGCAATTAGTTAGCCTGAGTATCATATACATATATAATAAATATTGTGACTCAATTAATAACAATTACTCTGTTATCAATTTACCTATTACTTTTGCCTAAACGAGAGTGTTTCTTATGCACAGTACTAGTTCAAATGTACAGAGATGAGTTGCTGGTATAAACGTCCTAAATTTCATTAAATGGTTAACTTGATAATACGACACGTACATATATAAATACGTATTACTAATAACAATGGCCTGCCCTAATTCCATATCCATTAGACATTAACTCACCTTTGCTTTTATGAATTCAACATCGAAGCATGGTATATAAATCTCCATGACAATTGAAGAATAGCAGCGCATAATGAATCTGAAGACGGATAACCTCGTTGTATGAATGTAATTAATTTAAATCTAAAAGAATCAGTTCAGTCCCGCAATTGAGTTCATGATCATAATTGAATTATTCTGCTCGTGCTGTAATACTACAACTTGTCCATACATAACCGTGTATACCTTCAAATTCGTTGAATACATTGAACATCCAATGATATTTAGATATCCAAATTCAATTTTAAAACCCATCAATGACCTGGGGTCCATTCTATTTATAGCTTGGACTCAACATTTCTATGGCTTCCCCGCCCAAAATGACTTAACCGGAAATGAGTTAGCAAAATTCATTGTTCATTGAAGTTATATAATATTATTAAAAAGAAATCCAAAGTACTCGCATGGATATACTTCAATTGACCAAAGTTCCCAAAGTTGGGCATTCCTGTTAATAGGTAACGAGTTACAATCAAGAAATCTAATTCGATAAATTATTTTTGCGTAATGTGACTGAATAGATTCTGGGATTAGTTAAAATTGGTTTATTAATGGTTACAATCATTTGTTAAACCATATCTCCCCACTTTCCACTTTATAGATAATGCTACTGCCAGAGTAGAGGGTTTAAGGAGAATTGATTGCTCAAGGGGAAAAACAGCTGTTTATCAAGTGATTTCCCCTAAACGTATTATATAATCAGTTATTCAAGTTATCTTCCGTAAATAATTCAATTATTTAAGATAATTTGGCCCGGAATTTTAACATACTAAATTCGGAGATTCGCAGTTTAATGTTATTTTGTTAGTTTCCCAAATGCAGAAAATACTAAGTATTGGAGCCTTTCCAATTTTCTATTTTTGATCATTCAGCTATTATGGGGTAAAAAATCTTTACTACTACACTCGGATCAAACCAGAATTATTTAATAGCAATATGTAACAAATTTCAATTCGGCAAAAATTTCAGGTATTTTTCTTACCGTTGAGATCACTGATTTAATAATTAGTATTATTAAGTTCCAATTATAGTAGTACTAATTATAGATTTGTAATGTCCACATCACCAAATATTTTTAATTTAGCTGGTAGCAAGTTTAATTTCACGAAAACATAAACTCAATACTTTATCACGAAATAGTCACTACTTTCAATACAAAATCACCTTTCCATGAAGATTGGAGATTTGCCATTGGAAGTTCATGTATGTGATTTATCAGGGGATTTGATCGAATTAAAATAAATTCAACAAAATTGAATTTCAACATCCTTTCACTCTTAAATTGTCGGACAAAGTTCAATAAAAGACCACATTCCGCAAAAAATGCAATAATCAGCAGATACTAAATTTAGAAGACCACACGCATCAACATCATTTAGATCAAAAGTGTATTTAGTCATAGAGAAAAGTACAAAATAATCGTTGTATTTGCTATCAAAGAGAATAATCACTATTTCAAAAATGAAAAAGAGTAGTCATATTCAAATCATTTAGGTAATATACGTAAAGCGTCAGTATTATATGTAGAACTAACATAATAATTCACTTGATTCGCTCAATCCTGTCAGTACAAGTTATAATTAGGTATTATTAAACCCAACACAAGTGTGTGTAGCCTTGTATAAGTTCGAATCTTTAACACATTGAATTATGTACCAAGTATAGTGATGTCAAATTATGTTAATTTCATAGGATATACGACCGTGATAGTATATATGTAGACCTAAAAACTACTTACTCTAATATAATTGTACTATTTCGATCTAATTACATTTTCGGATACAATTTGTACTGTAAGTATATTATGTTGTGGTTTTGTAAATGACTGTATAGTTGCTAATAAAGTTATGTCAACAAATTAGCTGTATTTGAGAAGTTAAAAGTCATCAAGATCACTTGTTTGTTATAGCGTAAATTTCTACAAAATACTGAGCTGTAACATTCATTTGTGTCTCAAATTAAATTTTTGCTTGGAATCAATGAGAAACACACAATTAATTGGTGCAATTGGTCTAGGAGACGCAATCTCGCAATCGTTATTTTTATCCAGATTTCGAATTAACAAGCACAAAACAACGAATATTCCACGAACAAAAACACAAAAGTGAATTCTCCATCTTTACTCGTCGGCACCAACACCGCTTTCCGCCGTGTTGGCTCAGTTTTAGTCTCAGAGATTTCACTTTATTATCACTTCAATGAGATAATTACAAAAGTAGAATAAAGTTGATTCCCGCGATCTCGAACGAATTTTCATCTCTCTTTGTCTTAATATTAGGATTTGTACAGAAACACTGTTCGCTTCCTCAAACATTTCTGTTTCGCCTGAAAAAATACAGCCATTTAACTCGAATATTTTAGAACTATTTTGAGTAAGCAAATACTCTTACAAAGAGAATTTCTTGTAACATGTTCTGTTTGTATGTTTGTTGTGGTATCTGTAGGTACAATGTTTTCAGCCTACAGCATCACAGCATAAAACTGCTGTCAGCAGAATAAAATTCTTGTGAAAGATGATCTGATTGATAATTATACATTAATTGGGGGCATTCGATTCGTTATTTCGGATACATTTTATCTCCCTGAGGGTTCGAAGCAGCGAATGCCAACTGTAAAACCAACAAAAATCTTAAATGCTATCAGCTCTTGGAATGTCTTGTGTATCCCCAATGAAATTTATGTATATGGTGTCTCTAAGTTGACTAATTCATGAATTATCAATGAATTACTCAAAATTTTAAACTAAAATAATGAAAGAAATATTTGATTTCGCTTAGGGACGTGACTGAGCAATGTTAGAGGTATATAACATGAGCAACCTTTTAACCACTTTTTGGCATAGAATCTGCACTAATGTTTGAGATTTTGAATAATTCATTAATTGAAAATTCATAATTCTTTATCATCTTTCAATGAATTAGTCAACTAAGGTGTCAATGTGCGTGTTTAAAAAAATTGATTGAGCATTTCTTCACATAAAGGATTAAGTTAAAAAAGCCCTTTAATTTGACATATGCCCAGAGATCCAATAAAAATAGCGTGCAACTACTAGAAAATTTTTGAATATTTTGTTGATGAAGTTAAATTGGTATCTGGAAATAAACTAAATTCTTATTAATATGCAAAGTGGAAATCCTTCATATTCAACAAACATTAATACTAACAAAATTAGTTAGAATATGATCATATCTCATTTCTATTCACGTACGTTAGCAACCCATACTCAAATATCCAAAAGAAAAAAAAAAAAATCAGATTAAATAGCTGACAAATATAATTATTTACAATACAAATCTAACCAAAATTTCCACCAAAAAAAGAAATAACATTGAAATATAACTGAGGTAAGGACAGAAATTAAAAGATCTTGTTTGGAGCTCAATAGTATGTGTTTACGGGTACCAAATATCAAATTTATTCTGGAAATATTTCTTCTGCATTGTCGATCATGCATTTAAGCATTAAATTGGCATTTCCAGCATTTAGTATTGGGAAAATACTGAGTCCACATGACGTAGCAATTGTACCAGCACTCATCTTGTTCTCTTTATCGTGATGTGTTACCTGAAGAAAAGGAATAAGATAAATAACATTTCAAGTTAATTTATTCTAAAGTCTAAAAGTAAAAAAACCTCACCTCTTTGAATAAGAAGCACACTTCCTTCATCATTTTCTGATATTCTTTCGGAAGTGTCACGACTATGTTTGAAATTTCTTCAATCTAAGATGAAACAGAAATAAACTTCAAACATTCTCCTGCGGAAATATCTAGAGCAGACAATCAACTAACAAAGAACTCACATTCTTTTGCCTTGTAGCAGTGAACAAGTCTGCTGCCTCTTTTTTAGACACAAACCCTCCCTTGTCTCTAATGTGATTCTTCAATACACTGGCTATCGTGTTGGGGTCTAGTTCATCTTCGATATCAGCTTTAATTGCTAGAGGAGTAAGACAGATAAAAACTTTGGAGATAATGACGTGGTTAACATTAGTTGTATGGATACTTACAATAATCGTATTGTCTGATGAAATAGTTGATCTGATTGAGATCTCCCGGTACTCTGAAAATCCCCTCCTCTCTCAACGATTTAGGCTGTCTCAGATATGCAACACACTCAGACACGAGAATTGGATTTAAACCGATTACTTTATCATTGCTCTGAGGAACTAAAAAATAAGATTTAGTAAAAAAAGAGTCATAACTCAATAATAATAATAATTAGATATGTTAAAGACCTGTATGACTTTTTTGGAACTTGGATGGTTTTGAAATTGATTTCCTGGAGATGATAGTGGATCTAATTGCTCTTGTAAGTTTCATTTTGTATTCTTGAAGTGTTTTTTTTAGTTAATTTAGTATAGCTCGACCCACTATTTATACTCGATAGAAAGCTTGATTGAGTTAATTGTTGAAAGTAACTCAATGCAAATATGTAATAAACTCTATTCTAAGAACTAATTGCATAATACAAATTGGAATTTTGGCTTTTATTAAAATTAAAGATTAGTGGTAAACCATAGATCGTATACGTAATCACTTCTTGCCAAATATCAACTCGAATTAAATATACAGTCGACTCCGCTTAATAGGGTCACATCGGTCAGAGGACATTTTGCCCTGATTAAGCGGAGAACCCTATTAACCGAAAATATTTTGTATTAGCTTCTATGTGTGAGAACTATTCTGGTCCTGCCAAAAGCGGCCCGATTAAGCGGTTGACCCGATTACATAGTGACCCTATTAAGCGGAGTCGACTGTACTTCTAGGCGGGATTAAATACAGTCGACTCCGCTTAATAGGGTCACTGTTTAATCGGGTCGCTTTTCCCTGGACCAGAATAGCTCTCACACATAGAAGCTAATACAAAATATTTTCGGCTAATATGGTTCTCCGCTTAATCCGGGCAAAATGTCCTCTGACCGATGTGACCCTATTAAGCGGAGTAGACTGTACATATTAATCGAATAAATGCAAGAGAACGGAGAGAAAATCCGTTATCAGGAGAAAAGGTATTCAGTGTGTGTCTTAAGCCGAGTACTTACTAAGAATTTTATACTGTATGTGTATGGAGAATTAGTAAAAATGTCAAATAGTTTCTTAAGTAAGAATCATAGAACAAATGTGATGATGATTCGTTTTCGAATAAAATATAGAGTAAGCAAAACGAACTGAAAAATCATTTCGGAAAAATTGTTCAGGATCAGGCAGAATCTCTCCGAATTTAAGTTCAGGAGTTAGTTAGTGGAACCATGAGCAGAACACAAGCTACCTTCACATGCGTATGATACTATTAATAAGAAAATTTAGGTTCAAACTAATGGACTAATGACTGTGAAAAAAACAGATTTTATCATATTTCGAGCGAGATATTCTCTTATATAGCTAATAAAATTATGATTATAAATTTTCAGAAAAAATCTGGTAATACATTTCACATTGTCATCTTATATATTAAAACGCTAGGATTTTTTCTGCTTGTTGTCAGAATTGATTGAAGAATTCAAACTCAATCAATAGTCATAAATTCCTGCACTGAAATAAATCAGATACTGATCGCAATAATGACATTAATGAGAATATATGCGGTAGCTAAATATTGACGCGGGAGGAGCTGAAACATATTTCCAGGACTCAGTTTAAAAGATCGCCATTGAGCAATTGCCTCATGTACGTACGTACGTATCGTTTATTGCGTTAAAATTACAGTGGCCAAAAATTAAAATACAGTAGTACAAAACCCTGACTACTATTTCATTGCATTTTCACCTACTCAGTACATTTGCAGAATCTTAAGATGCAGCATATGACGAAACAAAATCAGATGGATAGAACTTGATGACAATTTGAACTTCCAAACTGTTAATTCTCAGATTGAAATGATTACAATATCTTCCATATGTATGTCTAGTAGACAACTTCTAATTATAAAATGGAGATGACTAATCTTGAAAGGGACAAATATGTTATATGCTAATGGACATGAATATGCATTTCAATGCAATAAAATTAATGTAAAAATATGCAAGCTGTCAATTCAATTAAATACGCATATATATTGACGCTGTACTCAATAATTACTTGCACAGTTGAAGTAGTTTTTTCGTCCAATTAGTTTACTAGTCTAGGCGACACAAAAACGACACAAAACCCCCGATTATTTTATAATTGAGTTACTACTACGAATAAAACAATGTTTTCAGAGTCATAGCGACAAAAAAACCACCACCTGGGATATATTTCCTTCCTGATTAAATTACTACTTTACAAATATTCTACATAAAAGAGACTATGAGATTCATATGCTACAGGTTGAGACGTGTCTAACTATTATCAACTAAAATTCCTAATTCCTATCAAGCTCAGCTATCAGAGTATGCAATATTCCTTTCTGATAGAAGACTCAAATTGGTATAGAAAAATAGAATTAGATAAGATGATGGAGAGAAGACAATACAAATCGCCAAAAATGGTCTGAATGATCGGATTAAAAAAGTCGCGATCTTCTATCCGATCATAAAAAAAAAGATCGCCGATCCTCATTCAATCATCAAAATAGGATCGGGATCGTGATCGATCGATCCTAATGCCCCACATATATATATAGTATTACATGTGAATTATCTACATATTCTATCCTTGGGCGAATATTTTTTATGTTCTTTTATTTTTATTTTTGTAGAAAGCAAAAAATTAAGACACAAATTAAAATATAAGGAAGATTCAACTGAAATACCGGCTAACGTTTAAGGAGTTTACTCTAGGGATCCGAATAAACGGGGGGGGGGGGGGGTTTGAATTGGATTTTATTATACTGGGAGTTTGGAGATAAATTAATTACTGTACGTATTACATAGTAATACTGTACGTAGCAATTTATGAAAATTAAAAAACGGGGGGGGGGGGGGGTAGGAATAAAATTCATAAATTAATAAGCGGGGGAAAGGGGGGGTATTTATTCGGACCCCTATAGCACTCATATAAAATATTAAATGAGAAACTTACCAGGGATAGGCTTGGAGACTTCTCTGTTTGGATGGTCCGAGTGATCTTTGGAACGAAACTTTTTGCTCATCTGGAATACTTTATTGAGTACACCTCCCTCATGAGCATGCGAAACTAGAAATGTAAATATTGAACAATTAAAATGAAGAAAATTACCAAATAAGAATCAGATTACCATGCCATTAACCCCCAACAAAGAGTATAGCTGAACCTTTCAGTCCGACAATGGACAATGGATAATGGAAACAATGAAACAGTACTAGCAGTAAGATTTTTTACAAAACTGGCAGGCCAGACCAAAACAGAAAAATAAATTAAAGTTTTAGCCTCAACACCATTCAGGAATGGGAGAAGTGATTAGTGGAGAACTTACCATGGGGTTTTTGCTTATCAACAGGCGTCTCCTGAACCTCTTCTCCAGGCTTCAAGAGAGTACTGAGTTCATTGGCGATGTTGTGAGAATGAGCCCTGTTCCTGTAGGCTGAAGGAGGGGGTGGGGGTGCACGTACCCCGTGACCTGGAAGAGTCAGCATCTTGCTGTTGGCTGTGAGTTTAGGACGACTTGTGCTATCTTCTCTTGGTGACGTCACTGCGTGTGATTCTGCCATTGATTCGAGGCCTGAATCGCAAGAGCTTAGAATGGAATAATCAGAATCTGAGTGGGTAGGGGAGAGAAATTTCTGAGGTCTACGGGGAGGTTTTTTTGGAGGAGCCGCTTTCATTTTGGGCGTATTTTGATCCGAGTCCAACTCTCGTGGTAGTGAGGAAGTCCTTTGGAAATCGAGTGTTGGTTTATTTAAAGAAATAGAAGACAGTTGCGAGTTATTAGTTTCAGATTTTCCCGTATCGTTAATCTGCTCGATATCTTCTAAATTTAGAACAGTATACGCAGTATCGACTTGTAGTGGAGGGGTGGGAGAACTGGGATTGGAGTTGGAGTAGGGAGGAGTAGGAGTATCCTCTCTCATCTCCTTCTTTCCAACTTCTTCTTCTGGTGATAAAGGAGTGAGTACTGTGTAATCGCCAATGGATGTTGATTTTTTCATTTTACTGCTACTAATACAATCCATGGTGTCAATAGCTATTTCTGACTTGCCTGCATTGCGAGGCAATGTGAGTGCTTGGGACGGAGGAGGTGGTGGAAGGCGTAGTGGGTGTTTCTTGTTGATGGGGGAGGTAGTAGGGGACTGGAGGAGCTGTTTCTGGGGTGAGGGTACGATCTTCTTTGTGAGTGAGGGCATTGAATGATTACGATTGTTAAACACGGGTTTTATCGGAGTCGATGGGGCGCTTTTGAGCTGTTTATTAGTCGAGGAGAGCGGAGTGAATGAGGTAGTCGGAGAAAGGGAAGAATCAGATGCAGTGAGTAGTGAGTCATTCGAGTGTGAGCGATTTTCGACAGCGAAGGTTTGAGGTTTAGAGGATAGGATGGAAACTGGCATCAGCGGAGTCTTTGGGTCTTGTTTCTGAGGTCGTAACGCCTGCGTCGGGACTGTACCAGGCTTTGGAGCTACAAGAGCAAATATATCTGATCATAAGCGCATATAAACCGAAATACAGTCGACTCCGCTTAATCGGGTCACTTTTGGCAGGAACGGAATAGCTCTTATACATAGAAACTAATAAAAAATATGTTCGGTTAATAGGGTTCTCCGCTTAATCGGGCCAAAATGTCCTCTGACCGATGTGACCCTATTAAGCGGAGTCGACTGTATATGTGTCATCATCGGTTGATAAATACTTTGATAGTGACGTTTGTGACATTTGATATAATGAATCCTATATTTATGAAAACAATGTATCCAGTGTGTACTGGGGTTAGAGAGTTTGTTGTCAAGTTCAAGTTTCGATAAATGTAGTCGTGCCCTTCAAAGTGTTGTCAGATAATGCGAACTTTCTCAGTAATTAATACAGTCGACTCTGCTTAATAGGGTCACTGTTTAATCGGGTCAACCGCTTAATCGGGCCACTTTTGGCAGTACCAGAATAGCTCTCACACATAGAAGCTAATGCAAAATATTTTCGGTTAATAGATTTCTCTGCTTAATCAGGGCAAATGTCCTCTGACCGATGTGACCCTATTAAGCAGAGTCGACCCTGTCTTCAATGTTCAGATTTCAACACATGCATTGTGTGGTTATTAGAACAGATTTCTGATTTCTATTTGATATCCTATATATAGTAGCGGCTCCAAGGGGGAGGATAGGAGGCTCATGGCCCCCACAAATAAAGTTATAAAGTTGCTTTCTACTTTGTCTTGATTTGTATGCATCAAAGTGAATGAATAATAAGATGAATTAGATCAAAATTATTGCTCCATAGACGGTTAGAATAGCTGTAGATCAACATTTAAGCATCTAAGATTTGAAAATTTATGGGGGACAAGCAAATCCCCTTATTTGCTCGCTCAATCCCTCATCCAAAATCCTGGCTACACCCCTACATTAACGCTGGTCTTCTACGTCATTCTAGGACAGTCGAATTTAAGTTGGCCCTCTAAATAAAAATCTCTGGAGCCACTACTGCCTATACAAGAACTAAAATTCCGAACTCACTCTCTTTGTTTCTTAAATTTTGAATCAACGTCTTCAAGCATTTGTTTCCTTTCACGACCACTTCATCTTCTCTGCTCTTCTCGTTGGTTATATTTGCTCTACACATAGAAGCAGACCCTGTCGACTTTGTGCGACGCATCGCGATATTATCTGAGGCTGCTTGCGGTTTTTCTTCAATCTCCTCTCGGATGCGATAGGGGGGAGGGATTGCTGGAGGGGGTGCGCGGATTTTCTTAATAGGTCCGGTGTTGTTGCGAAATAAATTCATTTTAGTCTAAAGCAAAAAAATTGTATAAAAGAAGATAATTTTTCAATATTAGTAGTATTTCCATACAAAAACAAGATACAAATCAAACTGAAAACTGGATGTGAATATTGAATATAGAATTTGAAGTAAGTGTTATTTATTAATTGCAATTTATTTTTTAAACGATTTATAATGGTCAATATAAGAAGGTATTTAAGGAATGTGAATGTCTGGATGGCGACTGCATGATAAAGGTGAAAGCAACCTGAGGTATCTTTAAGATATGTTTTATACATTATGCTATCATTG
This sequence comes from Aphrocallistes beatrix, assembly GCA_963281255.1. Classification (NCBI taxonomy): domain Eukaryota; kingdom Metazoa; phylum Porifera; class Hexactinellida; order Sceptrulophora; family Aphrocallistidae; genus Aphrocallistes; species Aphrocallistes beatrix. Next base: position 3,908,773 of record OY725500.1, on the reverse strand, counting down.
ATGAGTCATTATCGTCTGATCATGAAAATATTTATATAGAAATGTGTTGTGATGCCAAATAAACGTTTCGTCTCAAGTAACCTAATCTCTATCTCTTCTCATTTTCAGTTAAGCCACTTTTAACACCTACTCGAGCCTCTCAGAGGTGTGAAAAATTGTGAACTTTTTGAGGAAACGTTTTTGGGCAACATAGGAATAAGTCATCATCACTTGACCACATACATATGCCCATTAAGAGGTGTCAAGATATCTAATGAACATTCATCCATTGAAAGTTAAAAACAAGATACAAATCAACTGAAAACTGTATATGAATATTAATAATTCGAATGTATAAACGAATTTGAAGGTAAGTATTATTTACACGTTTTTTAAACGATTTATAATGATTAATATGAAAAGGTAAAAGGTATTTAAGGAATCTGAAATTGCTATGCCTATCGAGATTAATCAGAATAAGAAGTTTGAGAAAGATTAATAATATCCTCGAATAATTGACTTTTAAATTATTCGAAAAAGCCAACGAATCAAATTCTCAAGATCCAACTAATTCTAACCACGAATGATAGAAACCAATTAAAAATTAAAAATTATAACGAACTAACTTGTTGTACAGGTGTATCTGCTTGGTCATTAATATTTGAATTAATATCGCCCACTGAAGCATACAAAGTGGTATGATGAGAAGGCAAAGTTGAATCTAGTGACGCATACAAGTTTGAATCAGAATTTCTAAGTTCAGCTGAAGCCTCCGAGATGGCTGGTATCAGGTAGTCGATCTTGTCCGATTCTCTTCTCTCTAGGTTTTTCCTCCTGGTGGATTTATTCTTCAGATCTACTTTGGTGTATATCACATCTCGGGCTAGATTGAACTCTTGTTCTGTTTCTGTTTGAGTACTCATTCTAACAAATGCAACTGTTTGATTATTTAAAAGTAAAAAAAGTGATTTATTTATTTCAAAGCTCGAAAGCATACACAGTCATATTTATATAGGGTTTTAACTTATAAAAATATGTCATAGTAGACTATTAGACAATAGGTAAATGTCCATCTGTTAGAACATATCATCACTTGTAATAAATTCTCATTTCTTTTATTTCTCCGCTCTTTTGATAGTAGATTACAGATGAGAAATGATATAGAGTGGTTGGCCTATTACAAAAATGATAAAATATTATATTTCTGCGTGTGCAATGCTGGTTTTATCAGAATTGTAAATACTTACATTATTTGATGTAATCTCATTTTACATTTTCAAACGCTTTGGCATTGTGTAACTAATTACATTTTTAATCACTTAGCATGGCCGGAGCCACCAGTGCGGTTGTCCAGGTGTCCAACAGGACCACTTTTAATTAACTGATTTTATCGAGATTGTATATTTTGATCAGAAAATATGCAGAATTTTGATAAGAAAAGTGGAATTTCAATGCTAATTAATACAAATTCCACATTCCTGACCAAAATTCTACATTGGTTTTCTTATCAAAATTCTAGATATTTTCTGATCAAAATATAGTCTCATTTTATCTCAGAAAGCGTACGGTAATACTGGTTTCAACCTGACCACTTCAAACCTGGTGGCTGTGGTCTTGCTTAGAGTATTAATTCGTTCCTACAAGTATCCTTGGATGCAAATATTCATCTTCCATTCTCCCATAGCGATAGGTTGGGCTTACTACATACCCTAAAGCTTGATAGTTGATACAGACCCTACTCTATCAACAGATTGTCAATGCCAATTTTAGAGTATTTTTGGGGAATCTCCTGTCCCCCTCACCCTCTACCCCGCCAAGTCCCTCAAACCCTGTGTTACAATAGAGGGGGAATGTTGCTAAAAAGACATATAAAAGTTCTTTAAAACTGGTTGTTAAATTTTATGAATACAGAATACACCAATACTTAGCATGGCACTTGATACAACAAAAACTCCGATAAGGATCAGAAAGGCCTCCCATATATGGGAGTGTTTACATGTGAATCTAATTGGACAGACTCTCTCACTTCGAACTGGAGCGTGTAGACTAAATTCTAACTTTCCTGGAGATTGATAAGATAAAAAATTATAATTTTTTATCGACTCATTTCTTATATCTGCGATTGGTACACCTTTAGTAACGGTTTTGGGAATTATTTTGTCGACACGAAATTCCATTTTATTAGTACCGAATCGATACATTCCTGCTCTGAGAACAGTGCAATTTTCGCCTTTGCAGTCAAAGATGGGGAAATCAGGGATGGTTGTTTGAACGAGACCGCATATTGGGATCTTCTTATCAAGTAACGGTTGAACTGTATCGAATTGGTATAAATAGCAAGGATATTCTGAAAACATTCTGAGAAATCTTCCATTGACTCCGTAAGCTGTTGAATTCTGGGTTAACCACAAGAGACCAAATGTTTTTTCTGGCGTGGGTGGCGTTGTAGTATAAATTGTAGTTTCTGTGATATTTCGCAGTGGGAGAGTTACTTTATAAGCAAAAATTCTCTCAGAACAATTTGCTGTATTAATTTCGCGATAAAATGCACTATATTTACTAGATAGAAGCTCTTTTGTGTCGTATGTAGTTGATAAAGTTAAGTCTCCTGAACAAGAATCCAAGCTTGTCTGTAATTGACTTCCTTCGAGTTGGTAATAATCTCCAGGTTTCAACTGCATCTCTTCACTCCTTTTTATGGATAATATGGGAGAGATCGTTGCGCTTAATGTACACCCAATTAATGGTATGAGAATAGCGTAGGAGATTAAGATTATTTTATTTTTTGGCTTGTAGAAAGTATCATGCAGTTCTTTTTGCTTGTTTTCTTGGCTTTCGTCACGAGTTAATTCTGAGAGAAGGATATCCCTGGTGTGGTAGCCGGAGTATTTAACTTTAGTCCTGTTTCGGAAATACAACCATATAAACTCACTAAGAAAATTGAATAAATAATGCTTGGGAGCAGTGAGAAAAGTTCACCAGCGATGATCATTATTTGGACAATAATTTTAGTGCTTTCACTACTTATGTTAGGATTAATGACTGATTGGAAGATGAAATAAATGAAGGATTTTAAAGTTCCACTTGTTAAATAAAGTACCCCGAGTATAAATGTACCCCAGCTTGCCATCTTCAATATCTTACCAGCTCTGAGTTTGTTTGCGTAAATTTCATATTCGATATGTTCTGCGTATCCACTTAACCGGAATTCTTCAAGCTTTGCATTGACGTAACGTTGGATCTTGCGGATAAATGCGAAAATCAGACTGGTTGGAAAAATAATATAAACGATCAATTCTAAGGAACCAAGTATTAACCTTTCTCTCAGCACATATTGCACAACTTTTGAATATTTAAATTTCACTGGAATTGCATTATTGATTAACAGGTCTATTTTCGCGAGCTGAGTTTCAATTAAGTTTGAGTAAATAATGAAATATATCACAGACGTGATGATATAAGTAATAATGATAAAATAAAACCTGAATTTTTCTTCTTTGAAATAACAGTAAATTTGGTATAGCATGACAAGTCCACCTAAAATAATGCACCTTCCTGATATGTTGGTGAACGTTCCAATGATGGTGAACACTCTGTATTCATGGCTCAATTCTTCCGGGCCAAGGGATTCTAGAAAATAAATCGACCGTGCTACGTTGAAGGTGTTGAAGATTAGCAAGAAAACCAAGATGCATAATATTGCCTTGAAATGTTCGAAATATGCCGAAAGAACTGTCTTGTCTAAACCTTCCGCATGATATTTTACGATGTAACGATATTTGAATACTTGCATTATCAGTTGAGCAGTGAGTCTGAGGTTTATTGGCAGCATTAAGAGGGATTGAATGAGTCCTATTCCGATGATTAGCCCGAATCCGAAAAAAGCAATTCCATCCTGCCCAACTTCTTTCAGAATGTAGATCAAATTAATTGTTCGTGGAGCATCTACCATTTCGTTCTTAGATCTTAACCAGGTATACTCAGTAGTATATATATATAATTACTCAATTTTCATAATGTTAGGTGGTGGCCTATTCTTTCAGAACTATATAATTACTGCTACATAACATGTACTTGGTCCACTATCGTACATATAAAGCAATTCTTTATCAATAATACCCACTATCCTTGTCTCAATTACAATAATAAGTACCGCTATCTTTTTTTCTACTTTCCTCATGCCACGAACAGGCCCGGCGGAAGCAACTTTTTATTGGTCCGGCCAAAGCGGAAGTTGGTCCGGCCAAAGTGGAAGTTGGTCCGGCCAAAAGCAAATTTGCATATGAAATAAGCCATAATTGCATAAAATTGGTCCGGCCAAAGCCGGACCAGCCGGACCAGTTCCGCCGGCCCTGACGAATATTGCCACATCTTTTAACGATATTTCGCATCTATTCAACCTAAAAAAATAGTTTCTACATTAAACTTTGATATTCTCAGTTAGATTATTTGATACTGCAGTATAATATCCCAAATTGTCTTCATTTCGTTATTTCAATGTATGATAATCAGATAATAAATCACAGAATTTAATTATTGGCTAAATAATAATATTTCAAGCCAGAAATCCAAGTTAAATAAAGAATACTGTCTGGCTAAAACTGATTTAAGTGATCTAAATAGTACATATTGGAATATGTTTATTTCCATACTTGAAATTCCCGCTAAATATCACGTTGAGATGCTTCTTTGTCTTAAAATTTTCAATAAAATTTCGATATCTGTTGACTTCCCCTTTATTTTTACATGACACTACTTCGACTTGAGGTTGTTGCTTTTCAACAGTTGGTTCCTTCTTAACAGTTGGTTGCTCCTTCTTTAGTGTTGGTTGTTCCTTCTTTACTGTTGGTTGTTCTTTCTTTAGTGTTGGTTGCTCCTTCTTTATTGTTGGTTGTTCTTTCTTTAGTGTTGGTTGCTCCTTCTTTAGTGTTGGTTGTTCCTTCTTTAGTGCTGGTTGCTCCTTCTTTAGTGTTGGTTGTTCCTTCTTTAGTGTTGGTTGTTCCTTCTTTAGTGTTGGTTGTTCCTTCTTTAGTGTTGGTTGTTCCTTCTTTAGTGTTGGTTGTTCCGTCTTTATTGTTGGCTGTTCCTTCTTTATTGTTGGTTGTTCTTTCTTCATTGTTGGTTGCTCCTTCTTTAGTGTTGGTTGTTCCTTCTTTATCGTTGGTTGCTCCTTCTTTATCGTTGGTTGCTCCTTCTTTATTGTTGGTTGCTCCTTCTTTATCGTTGGTTGCTCCTTCTTTAGTGTTGGTTGCTCCTTCTTTATTGTTGGTTGCTCCTTCTTAACAGTTGGTTGCTCTTTCTCTACTGTTAGTTGTTCTTTCTTTATTGTTGGTTGTTCCTTCTTTACCGTTGGTTGCTCCTTCTTTAGTGTTGGTTGCTCCTTCTTTATTGTTGGTTGTTCCTTCTTTATTGTTGGTTGTTCTTTCTTCATTGTTGGTTGCTCCTTCTTTATTGTTGGTTGCTCCTTCTTTATTGTTGGTTGCTCCTTCTTTATCGTTGGTTGCTCCTTCTTTAGTGTTGGTTGCTCCTTCTTTATCGTTGGTTGCTCCTTCTTTAGTGTTGGTTGCTCCTTCTTTATCGTTGGTTGCTCCTTCTTTAGTGTTGGTTGCTCCTTCTTTATTGTTGGTTGTTCCTTCTTTATTGTTGGTTGTTCTTTCTTCATTGTTGGTTGTTCCTTCTTTAGTGTTGGTTGTTCCTTCTTTAGTGTTGGTTGTTCCTTCTTTATCGTTGGTTGCTCCTTGCTGACTGTTGGAAGTTGCGTTCTGTCTAGAACCTGTTTCATAAGGTGATCTAACGCATCTAATTTGCATTTCCTTCTTCTATTATTTTGTACTATTTCAGTCATTAACTTCTCTAATTTTTCATTGTCTTTCCTTTTTTTGTATTCCTTGATGTTATTTTTCATATTTTCTTTCATTGATTCTGGTAAGGATGATATTCTACGACTGGCAACTGTTCGAAAGCTTACTCTTTTAGTACCCTGATCTCTTTTCATAAACCAAGGTTGCTCCCTGAGCCATTCTATTTTCTTCATCATAGCTTCATCTACAGCGGACATGGATCTCCTAAATTTTATTCTTTCCTTACTTTCTTTTTTCACTGCATTCTCATTTTCATTTTTTCTTTTAGTTTTGAAGCTCAAAATATCTTTTGAATACAATCGGTAGAACTCGGGTGAATGAATTTGGATTACGCACAGATAAGTGGACGCAAATCGTAGTCCATGTGCTTTCAATCGATATTTTGTAGCTTCAATTTCCAAAACCCTTTCTTCTAGACTATAAGCCACTCGATTCGTATCACTACTTAGATCACTTACAATGCATTCAAGGATTACTTTTTCATTTTCTTCTATTTTGACTTCTGAATTCACATCCAAAAGAATTTCATTCCCAGTGACAGATGTGTTAAGAATCATTGGTTCTTCTTCTCTCAATCTAGTTGCCGCTGTTATGATGATTTGCGGCTTATCACATCTTTCTTTATCTTCTGAATATCCAGATCCATTGTTTGAAAAATTGGTACAAGTTTGAAATACGATATAATCATACTGACAGATTGTATTTGGCAATTCAATGTATGTATATCCTGTCTCTGTATCGATATCCTGAATAGTGGAATAACTGCTCATCGAGTCTCGTCCATTAACCAAATTAGAAACACCTACTCTAAGTCTAAACGTTCTGGACGAATTTTCGTAAGGATAAATCCATTCTACCATCAAGTTGTCTCTTAGCACCTGACCGATAACCAACACTAGTTGAGGGTAGTACTCTGACTTTTCAGTAATGTTTGAATTTGCTTGAACTTTCTCATTCAATTGATTAAAATATTTTCTGAACAGCTGATCTCCCTCATGAAGGTGTTCAGGAAATACTGAAGTACATCTAGGTAATGGTAGAATCACACTGAGAATTCCAACACAGCATAATGCGAATAAAATTAACTGTAAATTTGAAAAGATCATAACCACGAAATTTAAAAACTAACATTACACTAGTTTATACGTATATTCCCATGCGACTTTTCACTCAAAAGCATTCATTTTTTCATTGGTCATGCTTAGAATACTTCATTATTATATAAAGAATGTCTTACATTCTTTATAATCGAAATAAAATGATTAATTTCTATCATTGGAGACTATAAATTCTGCTAATTAGCTAACTCTTAAACAACATTTACCACTTCAAAAACTATTCATTTGCATTTGCAAAATAAAAATAACTGCCTTCATTTGGGCTTATCAAGTAGAATTGAGTAGAAGAAACATCTTTCCTCAACATTTACCGTGTAAATTAAGAAACAAATTCCTATTGTAGCTTTCATTGACGTACATACGGTATACACGATATGTACTACAGGGACGACGGAAACGATCAGGCCTGATCACATTCTAACTGCTTCCACTGCCCTTGTATAGGTATACGTATATATCGATTTGTTTTTTATTAAAAACATACTGTGCACGATTTATTTATGTTATTGTTTCCTTGCTCTCGGAATGTACTTGTTATGCCCAGGTCACCTATTGTTTCTAACTATACAAGGCCGTAGTCACCAGGTGTGAAGTGGTCCGGCTGAGACTAAAAAGTGGTCAGGTTGAAACCGGACCGTTGGCTACGGCCCTGTCTATACATGCATTTTATTACGATCAAGTACATAATCTCATTTTATTAATTAAGATCTGACTGAATATGGTGTGTAACATTTATATTTTTTGGTGGCCTTTCTTACTTGCTGCTGATAGTAAATATTTTTTTAATATTTTGCTATTTTTTATGTGTTGATAATTCAATTGAGATATACCTATACATTAGTCTACCTCTATCATATGATATATCCCTAATAATATGTTCATTATAATAAAAAGGATGTCCGCCACTATTCAATTATATTTACGTACAAGAATTTGCGGTTAACTTGAAATATATAGTGATTTAGTTATTTGTTCAGATAGATTCTTGATTTGTATTAATTATATTTTGTTATCCTTAGTTGCGCTATATACAAAGATTATATTATACTCTCAATTTTATAAAAAATATTTACTTCCATCTCTTTATTCACCCGCATTTTCCAAAACCTGTTTTAGTAACCCTCCTATTCCACAATCAGCCTGTTCAACTTCAAAATGTCCAGTGGATTCGCTACACAGAATATCTGCCTCTCAGGCCAACCAGATAGTGACCCTATCCCACTCACTAGCTCCACTGTGAGTGTCCAATGCTCCAAACTGCCTGCTACCCCACCCCAAGCAGGTGGCAGCATACAGATAAGGTCGGAAGCTAGCCACCGAGTCAAAGTTCAGACCCTCTGCAACCAACAGTGGGAGTTGAAGCGACTCTCAGACAATTTGATCACGGAGAATGAGAATTTTCTTGCCTACATTCTCCACGTGAAGAGTGAAGACGTGCTACGAGTGATGCATAAGCCGAGTCAGCAGAGGTTAGTGGTGAAGGAATTCGCGAGTGCAATCGCGGATCTCGTTTTCGCACACATCTCCTACGACATGATAGCCTGTCTCGAGGTCTCTGGAGTTGTTACTATAAGACTACTGCGCTACGAGGAAAATGCATCTGATCCCAATGCCGGCACTATAAATAGCGAATTAGTTCTGAAGATAAAAAGGGAACAGGTGGGGCCTCTCAACACGTTGCGAGTTGTCTGGTGTGAGCTGCCCTTCCTCACATCCGAATCCACGGAATCAATGCGTGCTTATTCTCCCTATTTCTGCGTCACTCTCAACGACAAATGCGAAGTTTGGGATCTAGAAAAGGCTAAGTCTGTGCAGGGAGAATCTGGGAATGCCTTCGTGTCTGTAGGCAATCATAGAGATTCGTGCGTGGAATTCATTAACACGCACAACGGGGACATCCTAGATGTGGCTTTCAGTCCAGATGAGAGCTACCTGGCCACCTGTGGGCAGGATGGAGTGGTGAAGTGTTGGTCGATCGAGAAGACCAAATGTGTACACAAGCTGGATCCACATGAGAGCTGTGAAGTTTCGCAGATGAAGTTCCTAGATGATCTCACTCACTCCACGCGCTACGAAGCGCACACTGACAGTTTCTGGAAATTCTTGCTCACCCTGTCCCGCCCAAGGTCAGAGATCAAACTGTGGTCCTGTTCTGACTGGGGCTGTCTCCAGTCCATCTCCTTTCACACCCACTCACCCCCTCCGCCCCTTCTACGCCTCGCAACAGACCGCTCTTCGCGCTTTCTCGCACTCTGGGACATAAACCTACCCGTCCTCTATCTCCTGGACTTCTCACGGGATTCCTCACACTTCACAACTCTCGGAGAGTTCACTCTCACTCAGCCCATCCTATCCCTCTCAATCGCTTCTACAGAAACGAGCGAGACAAGCAAAGAGACTGGGATCTTGCCGTCTAGCACAGACCTCCCGGAGAAGTACACACTGATTGCTCTACACGCCGTAGAGTCTAAATGCATTCAGGAACTGACCGTACGCTACTCACTCTCTGATCCAAAGGGGGAAGCTACTGGGGGCAAGTTCACCAGTCCAGTCGTGCATACGCTACAGGAGATAGAAGGGTCTCCGACTGCGGTTTCTGACGCCTCTGACTCCCTTACCGAAGTGACGAGGGAGGAAAATGGGTGTGATATTCCGCAGAATTCGGATAGCGATGAGAATGAACTGATCATTCCCCCAGGACCTGGTTCCGGGGTGGAGAGTATGAAGAAAATTCGCGGAATTCTCAACCTCCCGGAGCCCATTCTCTCCGCCAGCATTCAGACTCCGCCCGCACTTCTCTCTACTGAAGAAGTGTTAAAAGTCGCGGATATTGGCGCGTCTAATTATTTCGCAGATGAATTGCAAGATATTGAAACGCGGATGGAACAAGAAGTTAGTGATATAGATAATTCTTCGATTTTAAACACTTCTGTAGAGAATAGTGAGCCACAAGGTTCCCCCAAGTCCTCTACCAATTTAGAAATTACTTCAGAGTCCAGTCCTGATCCAAATAACGCGAATTTTGACACTGCTCAACAACTATCGCAGATAAAACAAGAACTGTTGGAACAACGAAAACAGAATACCCTACTCAATCGCGAAATTTCACACCTCTCTACATACGTTCAAACTCTCAATCAACAACAATCGAACACATTTAAATGCTTGACTCAACTCATACAAACTCAAAACAAACAAATTCTGTGCTCGAATCAACAATTCGTAGCCATTCAACAGCACCAGGCACACACAATAGAAATCATCGCGAAAAATTTCGAATCTGAAAAGCTAGCAGAAAAAGGTAGGCGAGATAAACTTATCGCGACTATTAGCAGCAACTTAACGCAGATCCTAACAGATCACATCGAAAAACTGATTAGTAATGAAGTCAGTCGTATTGTAACGCAGTCCGTCAGTAACACGTTCTTGAAGAATGTACCAGGGATGCTGAAAGACGTTCTTGCAGAGCAAATGAAAGCGATTGAAACGAGATTGGAAGACTTCTTAGTTCAGTTATTGCAGCGACAAGATGTAATTGAGAAAGTTGGCTCACAACTAACACAGGCTATGATGGGCCCTGTAAAGGAGTCACAGAAGAAAGTTTTCCTCGACATGGCCTTGCCTCACTATGAAAAGTGCTGCAAGCAAATGCTTCAACAGTTGAATGACGCGGTTGTTCGCGCCTCTCAGGAATACGCGCGTGAAATGCATCAGTGTGTGGTGGTGATTCGCGAGCAGATAGAAGGCGCCAAAAAGGAGACAGGAGAGAGTGAATCTACCACTATTGGCAATGATGAAGTCCTTCAGAAGTGTGATCAGATTGCGACCAGTATCGATCAAGTTCCGCAGTTGGTATGCAACGAGGTGCAAAGGATCCTCCAGGCGGAATTAGCCGCCTGGACACAGTCTCTACCCCCTAGCAGCACCCAGGTATCCATTGAGGAGATAAAAGCGGGAATTGATAAATACCTGAGAGAGGGACATGTTGCCGAGGCGTTCGACCTTGCTTTAACCGCGAATAATCTAGAAGCAGTTGAGTATATCTGTGGACAGGTGACCCCCGGAGAGGTGTTAGAATCGGATCCACCCATCCTGAATCAAGCCCTCCTCCTCTCGTTGATACAACAACTCTCATTCGATCTATCGTCTAACAAACTGCTGAAAATACGCTACATGAGTGACGCAATCCACTCCATAGACCACACACACAAACACGCGGCTCAAGTACTGAGAGACCTCTTGCAAACACTCACACAGACCTCGAACCAACTAACCTCAGCTGAACCTAATAGTATTTGTCTATCGAAAGTGAACTGGTTGATAAAATATGTGAAGAAGACGGTGGATAGTTTGGACTAGATGTTCGTAAGGCGAGTGATGCTCTGGGAGTAGTTAGTACTTTTCTACATCTTAATAATGTTATAGCTCAATGGAAAGAATGCTCTCGTGAAGAAGAAGGTATGTTTGTTTTTGTTTATGATTATTTTGTTTTTAGTGTTTCAAGAATTTGTTGTGTTGTTTCTGTTTGTTAAATGGCGGTCGTTCGCACCTATCAACGCCTTTAAAAAGTTTCCTAAATTTCAAGGATTCTTGGATTTCGAGTGCTGATCCTTGGTTATTGATATTTGATTTTAAATCTTCAAAGTGTCAAAGTGGTATCGATTTATAAATGAATCGACTTTAGAAATTTTAGAATGAAAATGACTGTTTCAGGTCTGATGCAATTGACAAATCAGGCGAATCATCTCTAGGATTTGTCCCCATTTATAATAGGACGTTCAGGATTATATTAACTGTTATTATCGGTCACGGTGTCTTAGATTTTGTCCCCAAACACTTATTAATTAATAATACCCATGGTCCCTTAGGATTCATAATAGAAACCCTGACTATACAATTATCGACCTATATTCATTCCACCCTAGTACCAGTAATACAAGTAGAATAAAACTATACAAATCCTAGACAGAGTAGGCAGTTCTGAAAATTCCATGTTCTCTACACAATAAAGAGGCGTAGTGAGTGAAACTTTTCAGGTTCCTGAAACGAATCGAGATTGCGTTGTATTTTTATTGTACAATACTGATCCCACTCTATAGTCTTCGTTCTCGATTCTAATGCATTGCTAGCTATACGAGATTTTGTGTATTATCAACTCTTTCTATATATATGCATAACACATCCATCTAGGTAGAGTATAAATAAACTGGTAAAGTTATATTTTCATTCATATCAGCTATTTCATTCATAATACAATGGCAACTAGTGGCAAACCCAAACTATTCTACTTCGACGGACCAGGTCGCGGTGAGATTACCAGACTGATATTCGTGTACACTGGAAATGAGTTTGAGGATGTTAGGTTCACGGGAGAGGAGTGGGGAAGTAAGTATAAAGCTGAGGCCCCTCTTGGGATGGCACCCTTCTACGAGGAAGGAGGTGTGAAATTGGGAGGTAGTTTGGCCATAGCACGCTATGTGGCGGAGAAATATGGTTTGGGGGCCTCGACTCCATTGGCGAACGCACAACTTGAATCTTACGGCGATTCAATGATGGATATTGGATCAAAAATATACTACATTACGATGGGACCTGAGGACAAGAGAGACGAATGCAAGGCCGAGTTTTTTAAAAATGCCCCTGGAAAGTTTCAGTTTCTCGAAAAACAAATCAAAGGGAAAGATTCGTTTATTGACGGTAAAGTAACTTGGGCGGACCTCATGATCTATGCCCTTGCTAACTCACTGAGCGTGGCAGGATTGGCTGAAGCCTTCAAAGATTGTCCAAAATTCAAAGCAATCCATGCCAAGTTCGATGCCGACGAGAAAATCAAAGCGCATAATGCCAAGCATCCCTCTTCTAAACCTTAAGGCTTCTTCACCGAGAAATTAGTATTACTCGATTCATTATTTGAATTTTATTTCGAGTTCTATATTTTAGTCCAGCTTTTAGTTTGTAGTTGGTAGTTTATTAGTATATGATAGAGATATATAGATATTATATGGTATGGGAAATAGTTCGCAAAAAAACGGAAATAGTTTGACTTTTCAAAAAAGGAAATAGTTCACATAAAAAACACCATTAATCCTAATGATAAAAAAAGAACCATTTCCTAAATCTGCAATTCGATCTATTCCCTCTAGAAAAGTCGAGCCATTTCCGCATTACCTATTATATAAATCCCCCATCTCTGTATTAATCAACACAGTATCTTATCCTCTCGAATTTAGTACAGCTCCTATAGGAAGATACCCGGATGTCATAGAGCCCATACACGGGATCCTACGAAATACAATTTCTATTAAATTTAGCATGTAGGGCCCTTAGTGGTGTAAATCAGGGCTTCCCAATAGGTGGGCGACATGTCCTTTTTAGTTTGGAGCGCCACTACTAGGGACTTCGCCAGGATTTTTCCTCTAGGGGGCACAGGTCTGAGGAGCGCTGTAAGCCCCCTAGTGGGGTCCAGGGGAGAGCTCCTGGAAACTGGCAGTATTTATCTTAAGTATTTCGTTTTGGAAGACTTATAACTCTTAGGAATTTTACTTGCAAGCTGTAACTGTCAAGGATTTATAGGTTAGTAAAATTTACTATTTTTTCGCGAAATTCCTCCCCTTGCCGTCTAGTATTTTCATAAGTTACCTTTATTACAACTAAGTGTTTGAAGGTATTTACAGGATCTCAATAATTAATATAGGGTCTTGTCCCATTTTCACACTTAGCTATAGTGTGAATAGCTAAGATTTATGTCAGTAACATATTTTACCCATCTGGTGATATTTCACTATTGGTCAATTCATCGACATGACTTCAATTAAAATATTACACAATGAGTTGCTTGTATACTACTAAGTGTTGAAAAATGCAAATTGTGTTAGTCGATATCGGCACTACTGTGAGTTGTGTTTCATCATGTGTGAAAATATTTGTCAGCATTATGCAGCTACATTTTTTGAATATTTTAAAGGAAAATGCAGTTTACATATTTACGTAGTCAATTCACTGCTTGCGTTGTCAAGGTAACTAATATGAGGTATCTATAAGTTGTTAGTTATGTTAAACGCGTTAACGATTTTCTATACCATGTCTTCGGTTCTCGGCATACTTGTACCCCTAAATTAGTAGTGGCATTTTCTTTCAGATGTTTTATACATATTTTTTAATCCCCCAAAAAAGTATTATCAATATATAGGATAAGTTACTTAATATATGTGAAAATGTGACTAGAGATATATAATAATGAACTACACACTACAAACTAAAAGCTAGACTCCTAAATATAGAACTAGAGACAAACTACTCGAAATAAGATTCAAATAACGAATCAAATAATAGCTTCTTGATGAAGAAGCTCTAAGGCTTAGGAAGAGAATGCTTAGCGTAATACGCTTTGAATTTCTCATTTTCAGCAAACTTGGCGTGAATTGCTTTGATTTTGGGGCAATCTTTGAAGACATCTTCTAGTTTCATGGAGGTCAAAATAGTACACATGCTATAGACCATGATGTCCGGCCAAGTTATATCATCAAAAAACGAATCTTTTCCTCTGACTTGCTTTTCGATAGCCCCAAATTTTGCAGGTATATCTTTCATATATTCTGCCCTGCATCCCTCTTTCTTGTCTTCAGATGCGAACATGACGGGGAATGTTTTCGATAGGATATCTTTTATCGCATCACCGTAAGATTCAAGTTGTGCGTTCTTCAATGGATTCGAGCCCCCTAAGCCATATTTCTCCGCCACATAGCGTGCTATGGCCAAACTACCTCCCAATTTCACACCTCCTTCCTCGTAGAAGGGTGCCATTCCAAGAGGAGCCTCAGCTTTATACTTACTTTCCCAGTCTTCTCTCGTGAACCTAACATCCTCAAACTCATTTCCAGTGTATATGAATATCAGTCTGGTAATCTCAGCGAGACCTGCTACGTTGAAGTAGTATAGTTTAGGTTTGTCACTAGTTGCCATTGTACTATGAAGGAATTAGCTGATATGAATGAAAATATACACTTTTGTCAGTTTATATACTAGCTAGATGGGTATGTTATGCATATTGAGTTGGTAAACTAGAATGGTGCAATGTATTGAAATATAAATAAATCTCAGGTGACCATTGCCACTGAAACTGGGAAGGAGTGCTGGATAGACCAATATGGAATAAAGTCTCAGTCTACCCCTAGACCCCTTCCCAATTGACCAAAAATTCACGAGGTTCGGCACCGCTCTTGCCCCCCTCACTTTTGCAAAAGAAGGAGAAAGCTCCACGCCTATGATTATAGTTAATTTAAATCTTATTATTAAGAAATGCTTTTCACAACGTTATGCATATTTTCACACCTCTTGTCTAATTTTAAATAATATGCTAGTCATTGCTAGAGACTAGCTTTCAACGGTTGACCTCTTCGATTTTGAAATATCGTATTCTCGAAACTATATAATACATATTTTATTTGTTTTTGTTTACAATAGATTCGTGGAGAAAAAATTCTGAAAGCATCCTAGAAACAGTGTTAGCAAGTACTGGTAAAATGTAATCGCGCAGGTTCAGGTTAAACTACAATATAATATGCAAGTACGTATATGGCAATATAGTAAAATGTGACAGAGGGGGAGGGGTTTATTGTTGTGTTACGTCACGAATTATATCATTTGAAATTTATGATAAAAAGATGATATTTTCGTATTAAAGATACTGTCGTAATGGAAATTCATTCACAATGTAACATTGTTTTACAAGCATTGTGCGATCCTCATTTTATCATTTCTCATATTATTGTTTGCAACATTTTGTGTTAGTAGCGATCTTTTAAGCTATGTTACGTAATGCCAGGGGCGTATGAGGGGGGGAGCACGGGGGGCAATAACAAACCCATCTAGCTAGTATACGTATAACCCAGTGAAATTGTATTTCATTCATAGCAAGATGGCAACTTCTTGTAAACCCAAACTATCCTACTTCGACGGACCAGGTCGTGCTGACTGCTGAGGTTACCAGACTGATATTCGTATAAACTGGGAATGAGTTTGAGGGTGTTAGGTTCCAGGGGGGTGAATGGGAGGGTAAGTATAAAGCTGAGTCTCCTCTTGGGACGGCACCCTTCTACGAAGAGGGGGATGTGATGTTGGGAGGAAGTTTGGCCATAGCACGCTATGTGGGGGAGAAATATGGTTTGGGAGGCTCAAATCCACTGGAGAACGCACAACTTGGATCGTACACAGATGTCCTGAGTGATATCATATTAGATCGAAAATATACTTCATCACGATGGGACCTGAAGGCAATAGAAAGGAATGCAAGGAATATTTTTTGAAAAATTCATGGAGAAGCAGATCAAAGGAAAGATTCGTTTTTCGATAATAAAGTAACTTGGCCGGATCTCATGGTTTATGCTGTTGTTAGAGAACTGACTGAGGCAGGATTGGATATCTTAAAAAACTGTCCAAAACTCAATGCAATTCATGCCAAGTTTGCTGAAAATGAGAAAATCAAAGCGCATAATACCAAACATGCTCCTAAGCCTTAGAGCTTATACATCAAGAAACTTTATATTATTTGATTCTTTATTTAGATCTTATTTCGAGTACCGTATTTCCCTGAATAAGCGCCGGGGGCTTGAATAAGCGCCGGGTCTAAAGGGTGAGCGAAATAAATAAGCGCCGGGGCTTGAATAAGCGCCGGGGCTCGAATAAGCGCCGGGGCTTGAATAAGCGCCGGGGCTTGAATAAGCGCCGGGGCTCGAATAAGCGCCGGGGCTCGAATAAGCGCCGGGGCTTGAATAACCGCCGGGGCATTCTAGTTCTCTGAACATCATATCAAACCATAAATGTCTACCATATTTCCCTGAATAAGCGCCGGTCTAAAGGGTGAGTGAAATAAATAAGCGCCGGGGCTTGAATAAGCGCCGGTTTGAATAAGCGCCGGGTCTAAAGGGTGCACGAAATAAATAAGCGCCCGGGCGCTTATTCGAAGCAATACGGTATGTCTATTTCTATATTTACTATCCTAGCTTTTAGTTTTTAGTATATTTGCTATTCACATTATTATCTCCACTAATTGGTACATAGGTAGACACTGGTACGGTTTTAACCGGACCACTTTTCAAAAGTGAGTTCTTTTGGTCCTGTTAAACCAGACAACTGTTCAAAAGTGGTCCGGTTGGTTCGGTAAAACCGGGGTGCCGGTACTGGTAGAGAGTTAAGGGGCAAAGGGGCGGCCTCCCTTGGCACTTTAAAAATTTCATATTTCTGGCCTTTCATAGTATAATTTTGTAAAATATCTTATTAACTATAATATAGGCGTAAAGTTTTCCTTTTTTGCAAAGGTGAGGAGAAGCTCCTCAAGTGACCGCGTGAGACTATATTATATACAGTAGGCTATGGCATAACATATCCCATCTACCTAGTATATAAACTGACAAAGTTCGATATTTTCATTCATATCAGCATAATTATAATTCGTTCATCATAGTACAATGGCAACTAGTGACAAACCCAAACTAGTCTACTACGACGGACCAGGTCTTGGTGAGATTACCAGACTGATATTCGTGTACACTGGAAATGAGTTTGAGGATGTTAGGTTCACGAGAGAAGAATGGAGTAAGTATCAAGCTGAGTCTCCTCTTGGGATGGTACCCTTCTACGAGGAAGGAGGTGTGAAATTGGGAGGTAGTTTGGCCATAGCACGCTATGTGGCGGAGAAATATGGCTTAGGGGGATCGAATCCATTGGAGAACGCTATACTTGAATCGTACGGTGATGCGATAAAAGATATAAAATCGAAGATGTATCCCATCAAGTTCGGACCTGAAGAAAACAGAGAAGAACTCAAGGCAGATTTTTTGAAAAATGCACCTGGAAAAGCCGCGTTTCTTGAAAAACAAATCAAAGGGAAAGATTCGTTTATTGACGGGAAAATAACTTGGCCGGATTTCATGATGTATAACCTTGTTGTGGCCGTGACCATTGCAGGATTTGAAGAAGTCATCAAAGACTGTCCAAAAGCGAAAGCAATTCACGCCAAGTATGCTGAAAATGAGAAATTCAAAGCGTATTACGCCAAGCATCCTCTTCCTAAGCCTTAGAGCTTCTTCACCAAGAAGCTATTATTTGATTCGTTATTTGAATCTTATTTCGAGTAGTTTGTCTCTAGTTCTACAAGTATATTGAGTAGTCTAGCTTCTTAGTTTGTAGTTGGTAGTTCATTAGTAGATATCTCTAAGTCACATTTTCACATATATCAAGTAACTTACCCTATCTTTTGATAATACTCTGGGAATTTAAAAAATATTATTTCCGGTCATTAATTCAACGATTGCCCATCACATAGCTTACCGGATTCGATTTTACACAGTGCATGCTTAGTATTGAGTTCATTGCTCCTATTATTGGTTTCGATACGTTGTATTACGAGATATTGTGCCATCCTGGTATTTCAGCTCTATACGTAGATATGTTACAGTTCAAATCATATATTATTATGTAAAATAACTGGAAATTCCGGGCATTTTCCACCATTTATTATGCATAATTCCTGAATTTTCAGGTATTTTGCATAACTGATTTGATGTTTTATCGGTAACATATATATGCACAATATATCCCATTTAATTAGTATATAATACTGGTTATTTTCAAACAGCCAATTAGTTTATCCTAGTACGATGGCAGCTTCTTCCAAGCCCAAGCTATACTCCCTCGACATTTCAGCAGACCGGCTAGGTCGCGCCGAGCCTATCAAACTGTTACTCGTATACACTGGAACTGAGTTCGAGGATATCAGTTTCACTAAAGAGGAATGGGAAGCCAAGTTTAAAGCTGAGTCCCCGTTTGGAATGGCACCCTTCTACGAGGAATGCGATGAGAAAGGAAAACCGAGAGAGAAATTGGGAGGTAGTATGGCCATTATGCGCTATTTGGGAAAGAAATATGACTTAGGGGGCAAGGGGACAATGGAGGATGGGCAATTGGCAGCGTGTGCCGATGCGTTAATTGAAGTTATACCGCCAATATTTAAATTTAAGGAAGAATATGCCGCCATTGAAGAGGAGAAGAAAAAGGTAGAAGCATGGGCGAAGTTTTCAAAAACGATAACTACTAATTTATTGTTTATCCACGTGCAATTGAAAGCGGAAGACTCGTTTGTCGTTGGTAGAACTACCTGGCCGGATATCGTGCTCTATTACATTGTTAGATTCATATCCACGGAAAACTTCTTAATGAGAGAAGTCCTCCTACATCTGGAAAAAATCAAAGCGACCTTCGACAGGATTAGTGAAGATGAGAGAATAAAGGCGTATACTGACAGATTCTATCCCCGTATCCCTACGCCCCCTCCCGAGGAGGAAAAGGAGGTTAGACAGGTTACTCTAGATGGCACGATTGTAATAGTAAAAAAGGCGGCAGATGGTACGATTACAAAAATACCAGTTGAGAGGGTTGCGGCGGGAGATACGACTACAGCAGTACCAGCTGATAAGGTTGCGGCAGGAGATACGACTACAGCGGTACCAGCTGATAAGGCTGATCCTGCTCCTTAGAGAGTGCAGTGATAGCCAATTGAGTTGTGCATTATTTCTAATTTCTTACTCAGTGTATGTATTTACTCATTCTTTTTTCATGATCTAAGTTTTAAAGATAGTTGATTATAATTATCAAATAGAGTAGAATTGTTAGAGATTGATTTTTGTATAATTGTTTGTTTTAGTATGTATACTATTTCTAAATTCGGGTCAAATATTGTTTTGTCTATATATCTGTATACACAGAAAACATTCGAGTCGAATAGACGTACAGTCATAGTACATGGGATCATATGAGTCAATGATAACTGATAAGATAATTTGATCTGATCTGGGTTTTTTTTAAAAGGAATTTAAAATCCTAAGAGAGGCTTTATCTCAATTGCTGAATATTTACAAGAGAAATGGAAGATAGTGAATATGTTAAAACTATCCTACTTTTTAGTTTGCCGACTATACTATGTATAGTGGCCAACTTCTGAAATGAGTGCCTCCCTTTTTTTCACTCTTCTATTGAGCTAATATTCACTTGTTTTACATGAAATTTCTCCATTATGTCTAATGGATTACATGTATAATACTTCTCTATTTAATTCCGCCATGTCCCACGAAATTTAACGCTTCGTCTGCTTTTACCATGATTCAAGTTGGCATTTATGGTATGCAGAGCCACTAAATACAATACTTCATTAGCTTAACGATAGTGATATAGGTAGATAATATAATAAGCCTATCACTCTCCACCCAATCAGTCTCAATATCACCAACTTAAACTAATAACTTCAAGCCTTTTTGTAAATCTTCAAGACGGATTTCATTCGTTTCAGCCCTAAATGACCATCCATACAATCTTTTTCACAGGGGAGGGGAGTTTATTGAAAAGAACTAGGGTTGCCAGCGAAAATATATAAAAAGCCTGCATGAGGACTTAGTTTTAGGAGTAATTTTCTGCGAATATACGTACGGATATTGTTAATTGTCGATATATCTTCAAGTTATCCTTTAACATGAGGAATCTTGATAAATCTTATGATCACACATTCTGCACCTGCTAATCCTAAATTCAGATCTATTATGTATTCAAGCACAAATAAGATGGTTTACATCACTCTAGCTCCTCCTTTTCTGATATCCTATAACCACCGTCGATACTCTTAATTAAATACTAAACTCCAGTTAATTAAATATTGTTTGATAAAATTATCAGAATTAATCGTAACATGACTACCTTATGAGCGGAGCATGTTATCTTCTAGAGTTCGTAGAATACCCAAAATAGGATTTCACATCTATCAAATTTTACCTACATCATTGTACTCTACTGTACTTCCCCTACATCTCCACGTGTAGCTGAGACATTTCTGCTGGTAATACCCCAAAGAACTATGAATAAGACAATGAACATCTTCACATAATACATACATGCCAACTTGAGCCATAAAAGCGGGACGCGGCGTTGAATTTCGCGGAACATGGCAGGACACAGTAGAAAAGTATTATACGTGGATTCCAAAAAAGCGGGACATTATGGAGAAATTTCATATAAAAAGAGTGACTCGAGAAAATTATCCTATAATAAGAGTAAAAAGTGGGACGTTCCGCCAAAAACGAGACAGTTGGCATAATGTATTATCTTGTTATCTTGTTTGTGGAGTATTTTTAAGAATTGGATATTGCATTAACTATTCTTGAAAGACACACTCTAATCCTAAAACATTTTCCTTAGTTGGTCTCAAAGTATATGATCTGGAGTGTAGCATTCTAGACACTTTAGGGTGTCAACTAAACCTCTCCTAAATCAGAGGAGATTTCTCCATTTCTATATGTTTGCGTATGAACTGGGTTAGTTCTTTGTTTTTTCCTACGTACCCCTTAGAAAAAATTAGGGTACTCTTCCCTCTTATTTTATAATAATTGAAAAGTCTCTTAACTCTGAAATATTGATCTCTCACTAGGTGGTAAATTATGCTAAAAATTAGTAATAATCACCCTGGCTTTATTTGAGGATATACGGTATATATAATTTAGATTTGAATACATCTTTTAACAAGCAATTAAACTGTCGTAATCCACTGTTGATGTATGCTTTAACACCTTTCAAATGTCTGCACCAATATTTCATTCTGGCTGCGATAATCCACTTAATTGATAGGCCCTGTGTTGAATGGGTCAGACATTACTTTCAATTCTTCAGCTACTGTTGGTGATATTTCAGAATCAGTGTAGCACTAAGACTAGAAGTGCAGCTATATTCAATTCTGTTTTTACTGCTGCTGATGACAGGACGATGTGCTATCCAAACCAATTTACTTCAGGGATAGAAAACCAGCCGACGGGAACTTTTTCTCTAGTTTTTAGTAGAATAAAATTTAAAATTAAAATCAAAAGATACAGCATTTCTCTCCATTTACGTGTGTCTCCTTATGAATTCACAGAAAGGTAACGCACGTAATTAGAGAGAAACCACTGTATCTTTAGAAGTTTTTCTTTCCGAAAAGGAACTGCAGCCTAGAGATCTGTCCATTGTGTCTATTTTATGCTGTATTTATATCCTTCAAGTAGCACTATATGGATATTTCTACATACGTAGATCGCGATATCCCCCTATTTACCTTTTTGAGAATTCTGGATCCGCTAGTGAAATTTGCCGGAAAATAAAACGATTTCGATTTCTACAAAATCAATAGATAACGCTACAATCTGTTTATTTCATAAATCACCCTGTAATATGTATTGAGTTTATCAGTACATGGGATAGCTATGGTGTTATTATATGTACGTAAATACAGAGTGCTTATGTCATAGGCTAACTACGGGGGGGGGTGATGTTAAGTTGGACTTATTTTATATTCTACATGGTCTACGACATAAAGCGCCTCCAAGTTTATAAGTTATTTTGTTGAATTTGATATTCTGTCTCATGCTTAGTTCAGAATGGCAGAGCTGAACAAATACACTGACTCAAACTACTCTCCAAATTATTACAAATTGTTACAAGCTCGCAAAGAGTTACCTGTATGGTCGCGTAATTCAGAATTTAAGAATCTACTCAAGGACAACCAATTCCTTATTGTTGTGGCGGAAACTGGTTCTGGCAAAACCACCCAAATTCCACAATGGTGTATCGAACTGTCTCCTAGCAATAAACCTATAGTCTGCACTCAAACACGTCGAGTGGCAGCCTGTAGCATAGCTAGAAGGGTAGCAGAGGAAATGGAGGTAGAGTTAGGCAGAGAAGTCGGGTTCTCTATTCGTTTTGACAACTGCACATCTTCCAGTACACTCCTTACATACATAACGGATGGGATGCTGCTTCGGGAACTATTGTTGGAGCCCCAACTTGATAAGTATAGTATCGTTATTGTAGATGACGCACACGAACGAACGCTCAATACTGATTTAACAATGGCGATTTTGAAGCAAATAGCGAAAAGTAGGAAAGATCTGAAAGTAGTTGTTATGAGTGCTACCCTCGATACGGATAAGTTCCAAAAGTATTTAGGAGGAGCTCCCCTTCTACATGTACAAGGGAGGTCCTATCCTATTGAAATATTCTACACTGCAGAGCCAGAAAAAGATTATGTTGAAGCTGTTATAAGGACTGTGATGGAAATACATTTGAGCGAAGAGAAAGGAGATATCCTTGTGTTTCTAACAGGGCAGGATGAAATTGAAGACGTGTGCGATAAAATCAAAGAAAAATCCAGTTTATTAGCCACTGATCAACTTTGTGTGTTGCCCTTATATGGTATGTTGACGTATGAACAACAGAAAAAGGTTTTCTCTCCTTCGGTTGAGCGAAAATGCATAGTAGCCACTAACATCGCCGAGACCTCACTCACCATAGAGGGAGTTGTGTATGTGGTTGATTCGGGGTTTTGTAAACAGAAAATCTACAATGCACGTATGCGCATGGAATCACTCCTCGTAACACCAATCTCTAAAGCCAGCGCGAAACAGCGAGCTGGTAGAGCAGGGAGAGTTCGGCCTGGGAAATGTTTCAGGCTTTTTACAGAGGACAGTTTCAAGAAAGAACTCTTGGATAATTCATTTCCTGAGCTGCTTCGTTCTAACCTCACCTCTTTAGTTCTCCTCCTATTCAAACTGGGTTACACAGATTTAGTACATTTTGACTTCATTGACCCTCCAGCAACAGAATCGCTCTTGAGAGCATTAGAGCTACTGAATGATTTAGGGATATTGGACAAAGCAGGCAAACTAACAAAACTCGGAGAAATTGTGCCCGAATTTCCTCTTGACCCCCAGCTATCCAAAATGCTCATTACCAGCAGTAAGTACGGTTGTTCCAATGAGATGTTGACTATAACAGCAATGCTTTCTATCCAACAGGTGTTCGTACGGCCTTCCGATAGAAGGAAAGAAGCAGATGAATGTAGAGCTAGGTTTGAGAATGTAAACGGAGACCATTTAACTCTTCTCGACATCTACAATACATTTAAACAGAATGCAATGTCAGAAGAGTGGTGTGTGAATAATTTTGTCAGTTTTCGCGCACTGTCAACAGCTGATAAGGTGCGAGAACAGTTGTCACAATTAATGGTTAAGTTAGGCTTGGAATGCTCTCCCGTACCATCCACAAATCCGAAATGTTACTCCAACCTATTACGCACACTCGTAAACGGGTTCTTCACACAGGTGGCACACCTTGAGGCTTCAGGGAAATACCTTACAATAAGAGGCAATAATTCAGTGTTACTACACCCTTCGACTGGTCTAACTGGTAGACCCAAATGGGTTATTTACAATGAGTTAGTGCTCACCACTCAAAATTATATACGCACTGTTTCAGCAGTGGAACCTGAGTGGTTGGTGGAAGAGGCGCCAGATTATTTTAGTGCTAAAAATATGTCTGCTGGTGAGGCTAAGAGAGACCTGGAAGATTTGATAGAAAATCTCTCTATTTGAATGTTGCTAAATATGGATGTAGAAATTGTATTGTACATTCGTATGTATATAAAATGAGTGCGTTATCGTTATATATAATATTTTAGTATATATTTATATACGTATCGTGTGCGTTACTTTTAGTTTTAATTTTAATTATCCTAAAGTATTATACAAAGGATTGCCCAACGGAGATTTGGAGGGCGGAGGGTCGAGGAAGCAAGGGGCTTAGGTTCGGTAGCGCGATATCAAAAGTGAGATCTTGTACAGCTACCCCCCAGTTTTGTAGTCCATTTCCTATACTATAGGGATATGTCTACTTCCGTATGTGCAATCCTGCGAAATATAACAGCCAGCTGGGATAGTTATCAGTCATAACATTTGGTAAATAAGATCCTTTGATGGTGTAGATAGGCACCTGATATTTATTTTCTCCGCTTATTCTGATTCGTTATTTGAAATGTATCTTTGTAGCAACTAGCAACGTTAGAAGTCTATTAGTAGAGCACTTGGGTAGATCTATTACAAGGGATTATCTAGGAGCGTGAGACTCTCCTTTGGCGTATGATCTTAAGCCTCAAAGTGTTTTGGAGCGTGAAAATCCAGAATAGTACCCAATTTACCCTCTATTATAATGTTATTTCTCGATTTAGGCGTATCAAAATTTAGAGGTTTGTGATAAGGAGCTTATCTCTGGAGGGCTGTATAATACCCTGATCTACGTATTGTTAGTATATTGTTATCGTCACTGCTCTAGTCACCTCGGTAACCTAGCAACATCAATCTGACGCGCCCTTATATCATAGCACTTCTATGTTATATTGCACAGATTGTTGTTTTGATTTATTAGCAATCATCATTCTACTTACGACGAAATTTTCTACAGCGATAAACCTGGTAGATTCCAATGGCCTCCCCTTACACAGAGACGAGTACAGCCTCTTTATTTCAGGAATTCGGTAAAGCTGAAGCTGAGATAGATTCTTATTTCAATTGGCTTAAACAACTGGTGGAAGAGAGGAAACTCGCTCTACAGAAGAAGTTGAGAGAAAAGAGAAGTGAGTTGGAAGAATTAGTCAAATCCTGGAAAGGACAGATGGAGGAGATTGAACTGATGAAGCAGCAGCTTGTGAACATAGGAGTCAAGTTCAACCAAACGAACGCGTTGAGAGAAGAAACTTTGAAGGGTCTTGATTCCAATCTCGAGAACCTCAAGAAATCCATAAAAATTCCTAAAATTTCCTTCTTAGGTCTGGATGAGAAATTGAAAGAAGCAATTGAGTCGGTGGATTTGATGTTTGTTGAGAATGATTACAAAGATCTAGTGCTTCCAATCAAATCTATCGAGCTAGATAGCATTCTCTCTTCAATGAAAGTTGCTGCAGTTAGTGAAGATGATAAAGGGAAAAATAAACTGGGATTGAGGCTTGGGAATATGGCACTCAATACACAATCCGGTCACTTTTTTGTCTTGAATAAGAAATCTGAAAACATATTAGTATTCGATCAAGATGGTAATTTTATAACGTGTCTGAATGAGAAGTTTTATGATCTTAGCGATCTAAGTATTGATCTGAAAAATAATTACTTATTCGTATTAGACGGAGATACTTTGTTTAAATTCAATTTAGAAACATCGAAACTGTTAAAAAAGAAGAAATTTGAACTGAAGGATGATAATCTAATGATATGTCTTGATACTTTCATTGGAGAGGTTTATGTGGGTAGTAGTGAAAGTATTTCTCACTTCAGTTCAGGATTCAAACTCGTCCAATCATTTCATGCATTTACTAACATATACAAACTTTATTGCCATGAAAAGGGTATCTTTTTCCAATCTCTCAATCCCGAAGGTCTGAATGTATGCTCCTATCGTGGTGAACTAATCCGAAAGATTCCTCTTCCGTTTAATATAGATGGCATGAATAATCCCATTTTAGAGCAACTAGAAATATATCCTTATTCTATGTGTGTGGATAAATATGGCTTTATCTTGATTGCTAACACATTCGCTCACTGTATTACCGTTCTAAACTGTGAAGGAGATCTTGTTCATACAATCAAGCTCGAGTCTGAAGAAGGAAGGGAAACAGTTTTTCCAACTGGAATAGCTGTGACTGATGACAACAAGATCATTCTCTCTGTTGTAAGGTCTAGATTCCCACTCAGGATATTCTAACCTTTCTTGAACATTTACGTAGAATAGATTTTTAGTACTTTTTAGTTTTTATACATTCCTTTTAGTACGAATGTATTAGTTTACTTTTCTTACTTATTAACACTTTATTTTCTCTATAGGAGGATATGTATAAAGCTTGTTAACCTGCGATATTCTATTCGTAATGAATTGTAAAACATCTATATCTCTAAACAAATTTTACAACTTATTAACATTTGAATGTTTGCACTATCATTATAACGAAAGAAAATAGTTGCTCTAAAATGAATTAATGGTTAAGTTAGGCTTGGAATGCTCTGCCGTACCATCCACGAATCCTAAATTCTACTCCAACCTATTACGCGCACTCGTAAACGGGTTCTTCACACAGGTGGCACACCTTGAGGCTTCAGGGAAATACCTTACAATAAGAGGCAATAATTCAGTGTTACTACACCCTTCGACTGGTCTAACTAAATATGGATGTAGAAATTGTATTGTACATTCGTATGTATATAAAATGAGTGTGTTATCTTTATATAATATTTTAGTTATATTTATGTATATACGTATCGTGTGCGTTACTTTTAGTTTTAATTTAATTATCCTATAATATTGTACAACGGATTGCCCAGCAGAGATTTGGCGGGGCGGACGGTCGAGGAAGCAAGGGGCTTAGGTTCAGTAACGAGAGATCTAAAGTGAGGTCTGTAGGATCTAGCCCCCAGTTTTGCAGTCCATCTCTTATCCTATAGGGAGATGTCTACCTATTATGTTATGCAATCCTGCGAAATATGTATAATTATCAGCCAGCTGCGATAGTTATAACATTTGGTAAATAAGATCCATTGATGGGTGTAGAAATGTATCTGATATTTATTTTCTCCGCTCATTCTGATTTGTATTTGAAATGTAGTACCTCATCTAGATTCTAGAACATTACGTAGCTAGTAGTAACCTTTAGTCAAATCTCAACAATTACGACGAAATATTCTACAGCGTTAGACCTGGTACTTTCCAATGGCCTCCCGTTATGCAGAGACGAGTACAGCCTCATACGCAGCCTCTTTACTCCAGGAATTCGATAAAACTGAAGCTGAGATAGATACATTTTTCAATTGGCTTAAACAACTGGTGGAAGAGAGGAAACTCGCTCTACAGAAGAAGTTGAGAGGAAAGAGAAGTGAGTTGGAAGAATTAGTCAAATCCTGGAAAGGACAGATGGAGGAGATTGAACTGATGAAGCAGCAGCTTATGAACATAGGAGTCAAGTTCAACCAAACGAATGCGTTGAGAGAAGAAACTTTGAAGGGTCTTGATTCCAATCTCGAGAACCTCAAGAAATCCATAAAAATTCCTAAAATTTACTTCCTTCCTCTGGAAGAGAAATTGAAAGAAGCTATTGAGTTGGTGGACTTAACATTTGCTGAGAATGATTACAAAGATCGAGTGCTTCCAATCAAATCCTTTGAGCGAAATAGTATTCTCTCTTCAATGAAAGCTGTTGCAGTTAGTGAAGATGTTGAAGGAAAAGAAGAAAAAGTGGAATTGAAGCTTGGAAGGATGGCATTCAATACACAATCCGGTCATATCTTCGTTGTAGATAAGATATCTCAAAACATATTAGTGTTCGATCAGGATGGTAATGTTATTAGGTGTTTAGATGAGAAGTTCGATGGTCTCACGGATTTAAGTATTGATGTGAAAAATAATTACTTATTTGTCATCGACAATGGAAATACTTTGCTTAAATTCAATTTAGAAACTTTGAAATTGTTAACTAAGAAGAAAATAGAACTGAAGGATGGTGATTTCATGTTCTGTTTTGATACTTTCAATGGAGAGCTTTATATTGGTGGTTCTTTTAGTATTTCTAAATTCAGTTCAGAATTCGAATTCATCCTATCATTTGACCTTTTTGTTTTTATTTTTCAGCTATATTGTCACGGAAAGGGTATCTTTTTCCAGTCCCTTAGTCAAAGAGGTCTGAATATGTGCAATTATAAGGGTGATCTTATCCGAACGATTTTTCTTCCTTATAAGTTCCTTATAAGTGATTTTCAATTGGTAGAACAATTCAAAATACTTCCTTACTCTATCTGTGTAGATAAATCTGACTTGATCTTAATAGCTAATACATTAGCTCACTGTATTTCCATTATAACTTTTGGTGGAGCTCTTGTCCATACAATCAAGCTAGAGTCTGAAGAAGGAGAAGGAGGAGAAGGAGAAGACATAAAGGTTCTTCCAACTGGAATAGCTGTAACTGATGACAACAAGATCATCCTCTCTGTTGCAAACTCTAAATTCCCACTCAGGATATTCTAACCTTTCTTGAACATTGAGTATATATTTTGAGTACTTTTTTAGTTTTTATACATTCCTCTTAGTGCGAATGTATTAGTTTACTTTTCTTGACATTTTTAGTTTACTTTTCTTGACATTATAGGAGGAAGCTTGTTAACTGGATATTTCCATTTGAGGTTTTACATTTCATTATACTACGTAATACATTGAATTTATGTACTAAAATCATAACGGAGAATGTATGCAGTCTAGGTATGTATATTATTAAAGCTCGATTTATATTTGTTTATGTACAAGCGCGCTTTGGGCATTTGCGCTGTATGGCTGGGGAACACCGTGTCCACATGATATCATAGCATTTCGCCTTGCGAAATCAATGATTGATGGATGTGTCATGATTACATAATAATTAAAAGATGACTCATCATTAGTTTTGACATCATGTAGGAGTAGGACATATGTATTATTAATTTATTATACACATTTGATCCAAAATTTAACCTTCTATCACATACTATAATGGCAGAGTTGTGTCTTGAAAAAGAAGTACGAGTATTCCCCTAATTAATCTTGATTTTCAACTATTCAATTAAGAAGTTTCAATGTCTGTATTATTGAACAATGGATCATTCATAACATATCTACGTTATATTATCTTCAATAATATCCTCACCATCTCTAGTTCTGTACCAGAGTTTAGAGAAAATGATCAGCTGAGTGAATTGGGAATAATATTATTGTAGCAACATCGAAGTTAAAACTCAGTAGTTATGATTTAATCATATTAATCGATTAACTCTTTACAATTCTATTAAATTTAATCCTAGTAAGATTTAATCTTTCAAATCTGATACTAAAACTACCGAATACAATGATACAGTTTAATGCTTGTATTAGAGTAAACATAATCTCATTACGAACTAATAGGATGT
This sequence comes from Aphrocallistes beatrix, assembly GCA_963281255.1. NCBI lineage: Eukaryota > Metazoa > Porifera > Hexactinellida > Sceptrulophora > Aphrocallistidae > Aphrocallistes > Aphrocallistes beatrix. Next base: position 3,878,998 of record OY725500.1, on the reverse strand, counting down.
GTAATTGTAGTGAAACAACAGTACTCCAATAATAAGTTAAACAAATGCGAATGACAGACATTTCTGTAGCTAGATAGTATAACAGACAGAAGGAATGTAGTATTGGTAATAAAAATTAAAAGAAGTTCAGCTTATTAGAGTTCTTTCAAAAATAGTTGCTAACTCCTCAAAAACTATTGTTCTAGACTGTATAGGTAAATTAGGATAAAATAGCATTATAGTGGTGAGAATGACGGACGTCTTAGACGAACTGTCCGTCAGTGGAGAGGAATTCATCCGGGTGACCTTTCACCATGTCACCAGGGTACATTTGGGGTTCAGGATTCATGAACTCTGTCGTGTACATTTCCGGTGGTTGTTGTCCGAAATTATCCTGCAGCATAGGCATACTGTGATGCATATCAAAGTCAGGTGGGTAGGCGAGTTGAGGTGCAACCATGACCCCGTCCAATGGGATACCGCCCGTGTCGCCCATTGGTGGAGGGTTGTACGGAGGGGGACCAGCTGTGGTACCGCCTCCGTTGTAGTACGGAGCCATCTTGTACCCGGGTGGGTGGACGGCTTTATTGGCGGGTAGACTCTCGTAGGTGGGATCGAATTCTCCGTCATCGTCGCTGTCATCTTCATGCTTCACCTTGTAAGGGAGGTTGAACGCCTTCGCTTTGTTAATATTGTACGTGTTGGATTGGCAGCTGCGATAGATTAGGTAGATTAAACAGGAAAGGCCGAATACAATTAACACTATGATGATAAAACCTCCGACGATAATCACAATCAGATGCCAGAGCTCGAATATACAGAAGTACAGATTTGCACAGCTCGCTTCATACACGACCTCTACACACATCATTTCCTGAGGAGATGCCCCACACGATGATTCTAACGCCTGTGTGTATGCCTCACAGCAATATCTTCCCTGATTGTTCTGTGTAATAGGAATGATGTCCACCTTCAAAGCGCCATTCTCTTCTCGCTCCATTACGTTGTTTTGTATGCCAGGGAGATCTCCAGGAGTGTCAGAACCAGGCCTTCTGTAGGTCCACATACTCACAGGGACTGGATTACCTGAAACGTCACAGGAAAGAGAAGCGTTCTCTTGAGTCGGAGAATTTAGAGGACCGGTAGGAGAAACTACAACTCTTGGACAACTTTCCACAATTAGGGTGAATGAACGTGATACCGTGGATCCACTGTTCATAGCTTGACACCTGTACATGATTCCTGACTGTAGCCTGGTAGTATCGATTCTCAGTGTATTGTTTGGGAAGACAGTTAGCACTGATGTATCCTCAGTTATTTCGGTATTGCCAACAAACCATTTAACGGTAGGACTGGGCTCTCCAACTACTTCACAATCCTGAGTTACTATATCATTTTCCATGACTTCTACATTGCCACTGGGGAATGTAGTCAAGATGACAGGGTCGGTAGCTATTAATACAGTGGAAATAGCTGATGGAAGTGAACTCCTGAAGTTAGTAGCTGTACATTGATAATTCCCATTGTCTCTGGAATCAAACGAGGATACAGTGAGTGTAGACTGGACGGGAACGGCTTCGGTGGATTTATTAGTACTAATCGAGTATTTAGAATTATCCACGATTGGTTGTTGGTCAGAAGTATCTTTAGGGGTGAATGTCCAGATGATATCAGGAGCTGGATCTCCACTGGCTACACACGTTATGATGAACATGTCATTGGTAACTGAGGTAATCGAATTGGGAGTAGGATTCTGAATGAAAGCAGGAGGAACTAGAGGATTTAAAAAAATTAAATTGTTCCAGATGAAATTAATTACAGTTTATTAGAATAATCTACGTAGATCAAAAAATAAGAATATACTTAAATTAGCAGTACGTATGTGGAAATAGTGATGATTTAATGGGTGTATTTATTAGGTACCTAGTAACCGTAGTAGTATTCCTATATATTAATTTATCTCAACAAAGATAAATACTCACCTGCAAGTCTGACATTGAGTCTCGAAATCACCACATCACTACCAATCAAGCTATCAGCTCTACAGGTGTAGTATCCTGAATCAGAGTTAGCTAGATTCTGTATATGCAGAGTACTTCTGTTACCAGCAGAGGTCAGTGTGTACTTGTTAGCTTGGTTCTGTACTAGTAGCTCATTACGGTACCAAGTAATGACTGTAGTAGGAATACCAGTACTCTCACAGTAGATGGAGATATCTTGCTGTTCGTACTCTACCAACGTTCCTTGTATGCTTGATACAACATTAGGTAATTCGTTAATGGTTACTGTGATAGTTGCTTGGATGTTAAGACCCAAAATGGCTCGATATTGTGTAGAAGAGTCTGTCATAATTTGAAATGATGTTAGAGCTCCTGAGTATTGTTCTACAGCTGTATTGGGAAGATCACCCCAAACACCATTAGAAAATTGTTCCCAACTACAGGCTACTCCGATTCCAACACACTCAAAGTATATGGTATCTCCTGCTGTTACTGTAATATCCGTGTTAGGGAAGTAATGGGCTGGGAAGGTGCTAGTAGTAGTAGAAACTCTCAATTGATATTCTCTGCTAGCTTGTTCTGCTGTTCCACTACCACCCAGATGATTAGTCAGAACACATCTGTAAGTAGCAGTAGGATTTGCTGTGATCTCTGTTCTCTCAAGAAATAGTGAATTAGAGCCAAGAAGGTTATTAGCTGTGAAGCTGGCTCCATTTCTCAACCATGTAACAGTAGGTGTGGGAGTAGATTCATTGAAGAAATTACAGGGTAAATATGATGGAACTGTGTTTCTCACATCAATCTGTAGAGGATTTCCAGCAGAAGAACTTGAATCAGAGAATGTGGACCAGAATACGCGAGCTCGAGAACTCACAATATTTCCATTACCATCCTCAGCTAGACAATCCCAGTCAACTCCAGCAATTGAAGCATCTACATCGAATACAGGAGTTGATTGAGTGTAAGCTTCATTGGAAGTTGTCGTGGATACTCCTGAATTGGCACGTCTGTAGGTAATCATTGTACCCGTGGACATACACTGAATAACGAGTGGTACGTTGGTATGCACGTAGTAGTAAGCTTCTGGCTGTTGAGAGAACATCAACGTTTGAGAATGGACGGAGACAGAAAGTGCAAGAAATACGCATACGAGGCAATAGGATAACTGCATTTTCTTGTGTGAATTCGTTAGAAATGTTTATACTATTATTGCTAATCCTCTCTATAATTATATATGTTAGAACAAAAGAGAAATTTGAATCTATTCCAGCTGATAATACTACAATACAATAGTGGGTATAATTACAAATTCATTTATGAATGGTTGTGTTATGACCCTATTATATCACCTCCAGGCAGCTTTTGTTTTGTCAATTGCGTAATGACTAAAGAATGTAAAAGAAAGACTATTGGGTTGGGATGGTGACAGGGCAAATCAGTGTTGGCAGCAAACTCATTTTTCAAAATGAATGATTATGGTAATAAATTAAAAGCGAAATAACTAATTTAGTAATTACGAGCAAAACTGAATTTTCATGTGATTATTTCTTTTATAAAAGACTGGGAAGCCTTTGTGAGTAAATGATAAGTCTATTCTACTGATAATTATATGTAGGAATGACTTCATTGCCTATTTTGCTGATAATTAAGTATGAACATTCAGTTTGGTGAGAAGTGTATGCCTATGATGAGTTGCAAACAATTAATTTGTACTTCAGTTCTATAATAAATTACTAAGTGAGTGGTTGAGCTGTAGGAGGCAACAAAACCACACAGTTCGCTCTAATAGAGTAGTACTTGTTTAAAATATGAGAAAATCGATAGAGAGACGCGAGATGGATGTGTAAGGCTTGAGAGATAATGTTAAAGTCTTTCATACACCTAACATTGCGTGGAAAGAGTCTGTGCTGTGGTTACTCCATTTTTCCTTGGAAGTGATTTAAAAGGTTTTGGAAGCATAACTACAGGCTAGAAGTAGAGGCAATACAAGTTTAGAATTTAAATTGATTTCATGTGATACCCAGTAAAAATAAGTAGTGCATTGTTATCTGGTACTACAGTTGAACATTCTATACCTTACTTATATTTTTTAATTTCCTACAAATACACAGCTGTTCATTTAGTGAGTAATATTGCTACAAAGACACAAAAAGTAAAAATACCAAAGTTCGAAGCAAATTGGCCTGTTGGTTTACAGGGTGACCCCGTAAGTTCGGATACAAGCTTTGTTAGGTATAAAATGTCTTAAACTCAAACAATCTTAGTTATTATGGTCTTTAGAGATTGTAATTCGAATATTTTCAATGATTGTAAAATATTTTTCGAGTCTAAGACCTGGAACTGTGTTTTATATTGTGAGTTTTATGGTGAAAAAATGAGTCCTGGCACGCAGCGAAAATCGAGAATCAAGGCCACTGGTTGTAAAAATGTCTTCATAATCGATGACGATTTAGCGCCAGATACCTTCCATTCACTATGGAAATATTCCATAAATCCATTGAATTCATTATCAGAAACGAGATCACCCAAAATTACACTTTTTTTCACATCACCAAAAATCTGATCCAAATGGTTCTCAATATGTACTGATATAAACATCTTATATTTCTACAAATTTAGAGTGTTCAAGGAAAATGTAAGAGCCAATTTTTCCTAGAATTTGAAGACTCTAGAATGATCATTGAAAAGCAGTGGGCCCTGATACTCAATTTTCGCTGCGTGCTTGGACACATTCCTTCCTCCATAAATATCACCATACAAAACACAGTTCCAGGTCTTAGATTCGAAAAATCTTTAAAATCATTGAAAATATTCGAATTACAATCTCTTAAGACCATAATAGCTAAGATTGTCTGAGTTTAAGAAATTTTATACCTAATGAAGTTTTTCACACAACTTATGAGCAACCCTGTAGAATTTCCCCTTCATCAAATTTTAGATTTCTTATTCCATCGCCAACAGACTCCATCACATTAATCACCAAAATAAACTCAAAACGTCGAAATCCAGTAGCGGGTTAAAGTGAACAGTTGGGAAGCAAAAACAAATTACAACACACATTATGCAATATTCAAAAAATAAAAACTTGCTCAATATACAATTAAATTCTTTCAAAAAGTATAAAAATTATGTATACAAAGAACGCCATTTCATTTCAAGTTCGCATAATTACTAGCGGGAGGGCTGCTTGCATCGTTTGGAGATCTCATTTCCATATGATATTGGGCATCAGCAGGAGACTGCTGCGGTTGCTGAGGAGATATGCTCGTAATTTGACAACTTTGTATGTAATCGTACTGATGGGGTGGTTCAACTTTAGGGACAGATTTGTACTTCTTTATTATAATTATAATAATGATTATAAATACTGCATTCAGAACCAAACTTATCAGAAGTGTCAATCCAATCAGGATAATGATAATATGTAATGAAAAAATTGAAAAATCATCATTTGTACTATATTCAACATTTACACACATCATCTCCTGAGGAGATTCCCCACACGGTGATTCTAACGCCCGTGTGTATGCCTCACAGCAATATCTTCCCTCATTGTTCTGTGTAATAGGAATGATGTCCACCTTCAAAGCGCCATTCTCTTCTCGCTCCATTACGTTGTTTTGTATGCCAGGGAGATCTCCAGGAGTGTCAGAACCAGGACTTCTGTAGGTCCACATACTCACAGGGACTGGATTACCTGAAACGTCACAGGAAAGAGAAGCGTTCTCTTGAGTCGGGGAATTTAGAGGACCAGTAGGAGAAACTACAACTCTTGGACAACTTTCCACAATTAGGGTGAATGAACGTGATACCGTGGATCCACTGTTCATAGCTTGACACCTGTACATGATTCCTGACTGTAGCCTGGTAGTATCGATTCTCAGTGTATTGTTTGGGAAGACAGTTAGCACTGATGTATCCTCAGTTATTTCGCTATTGTCAACAAACCATTTAACGGTAGGACTGGGCTCTCCAACTACTTCACAATCCTGAGTTACTATCTCATTTTCCATGACTTCTACATTGCCACTGGGGAATGTAGTCAATATGACAGGGTCGGTAGCTATTAATACAGTGGAAATAGCTGATGGAATTGAACTCATGAAGTTAGTAGCTGTACATTGATAATTCCCATTGTCTCTGGAATCAAACGAGGATACAGTGAGTGTAGACTGGACGGGAACGGCTTCGGTGGATTTATTAGTACTAATCGAGTATTTAGAATTATCCATGATTGTTTGTTGGTCAGAAGTATCTTTAGGGGTGAATGTCCAGATGATATCAGGAGCTGGATCTCCACTGGCTACACACGTTATGATGAACATGTCATTGGTAACTGAGGTAATCGAATTGGGAGTAGGATTCTGAGTGAAAGTAGGAGGAACTAGAGGAAGCAAAAACAAAATTGCTTCGGAATGATATTTGCCAAAATTTATTAGAATAATGTAGTTCACAGATAATAAAATATGTAAGTTAGTGAAAAATAATAAGTAACTTCGTAATTGAATAGATCTGGTGTCAAAATGTTCACCTTTGCTCAAAATTCATGGTGAATACCGTCTTTCCCTGAATAAGCGCCCCGGCGCTTATTTTTTGATGGAAGTTAAACCCCCGACACTTGTTATTCAGGGAAAGACGGTATACCTTTTATGGAATCCATCTGAGTAGATTTTACACACTAGCACCAAGGATAATATTGATTGATAATATAATAACTACAAAATGAATTGAATCATAACATAGATAAATACTCACCTGCAAGTCTGACATTGAGTCTCGAAATCACCACATCACTACCAATCAAGCTATCAGCTCTACAGGTGTAGTATCCTGAATCAGAGTTAGCTAGATTCTGTATATGCAGAGTACTTCTGTTACCAGCAGAGGTCAGTGTGTACTTGTTAGCTTGGTTCTGTACTAGTAGTTCATTACGGTACCAAGTAATGACTGTAGTAGGAATACCAGTACTCTCACAGTAGATGGAGATATCTTGCTGTTCGTACTCTACCAACATTCCTTGTATGCCCGATACAACATTAGGCAATTCGCTAATAGTTACTGTGATAGATGCTTGGATGTTAAGACCCACAGTGGCTCGATATTGTGTAGAAGACTCTGTCATAATTTGAAATGATGTTAAAGCTCCTGAGTATTGTTCTACAGCTGTATTGGGAAGAGGACCCCAAACACCATTAGAAAATTGTTCCCAACTACAGGCTACTCCCATTCCAACACACTCAAAGTATATGGTATCTCCTGCTGTTACTGTAATATCCGTGTTAGGGAAGTAATGGGCTGGGAAGGTGCTAGAAGTAGTAGAAACTCTCAATTGATATTCTCTGCTAGCTTGTTCTGCTGTTCCACTACCACCCAGATGATTAGTCAGAACACATCTGTAAGTAGCAGTAGGGTTTGCTGTGATCTCTGTTCTCTCAAGAAATAAAGAATTAGAGCCAAGAAGGTTATTAGCTGTGAAGCTGACTCCATTTCTCAACCATGTAACAGTAGGTGTGGGAGTAGATTCATCGAAGGAATTACAAGGTAGATATGATGGAGCTGTATTTCTCACATCAATCTGTAGAGGATTTCCAGTAGTAGAACTTGAATCAGAGAATGTAGACCAGAAGACGCGAGCTCGAGAACTCACAATATTCCCACTACCATCCTCAGCTAGACAATCCCAGTCAACTCCAGCAATTGAAGCATCTACATTCTCCACAGGAGTTGATTGAGTGTAAGCTGCATTGGAAGTTGTCGTGGATACTCCTGAATTGGCACGTCTGTAGGTAATCATTGTACCCGTGGACGCACACTGAATAACGAGTGGTACGTTGGTATGCACGTAGTAGTAAGCTTCTGGCTGTTGAGAGAACATCAACGTTTGAGAATGGACGGAGACAGAAAGTGAGAGGAATAAATGAATGAAACAATAGAACATCGTTTTCGTTTGTAATCCTAGTAGGAATCTTATAAAAATATAAGTTAGCAAAGATGTAATGTAAATATCATTAATTTGAATAATACCTTTCGGAAAGATGCATAATACTTGCGTAATAAACCCACTATATACAAGGATGGTAGATTTGCTCTACCCCTGACTATATCCTCTCGTCCTAAGAAACGTATCAATGCAAATATTGTTTTTGGGAATGTACCTTATATACTCAGAGTATTGAGGGAGCGCACTCCTTTAAATAAAGTTTGTTCCCACAATTTATCCTGATATCTTGATTTTTTTTGATGATTTCATTAGATTTATATTAAATTTATCTTAGTAGTTTTTACGTTTCTCAGACATTACCAGCTGAAGAGACGATTGGTAAACATTATAGAAACAAATAAACAATAAACACATCGCGATATAGCACTAATCAAATTCATCAATCAATATACATGAAAAAAATAGAAAAATCTTACTTTTAATTAAAGTGGGAAAATGGAAAAGAAGGGGAGTAGAGCAATTAGAACAGTTGAATGTAATGATTTGGGTTCTGGGACACGACGATAATTCTATGATCTGAATCTAGAGCAATTCCACTAGCTTCCAAAAACTGGCCTCCAATACGGGCATCTAGCTGAACTGAGGTAATAAAAGTTTCGAATTTAAACGGATTTCATGTGATACCCAGTCTAAATACATAGTACACTGTTATCTGGTACTACATTTGTACATTCCTTTACAAAATTGTTCGGAGTGATCTTGTTACAAAGATACAAGAAGAAGAATACCAAGTTAGAAGCAAATTGGCCTGTTGGTTGATCAGTATAGCAAAAATTTTACGCTTCGTACACTCAGTTATCAAATTTTATAGTTTATATCCCATCACCAGCAGACTCTATCACATTAATCATCAAAATGAACTCAAAACATCGAAAACCTTAAAGCGAACAGTTGGGAAGCAAAATACAAATTACAACACACATAATGAAATATTCAAAAATGCAAACTTGGTCAATATACAATTAAAATCTTTCAAAAATAATAAAGCGTATAAAAATTATATATACAAAGACGCTATTTCATTTTAGTTTGCATAATTACTAGCGGGAGGGATGCTTGCATCGTATGGAGATCTCATTTCCAAATAATATTGGGCATCAGCAAAGAGTCAGTTGGAGTTCCTGAGATATGCTCAGAATTTGACAACTTTGTATGTCTTCGTATTGAGGAGGTAGTTCAGGAACAGATTCACTCATATTTGTACTTCTTCTCCACTGTTCTCCAGTGGAGAGGAATTCATCCGGGTGACCTTCCACCATGTCACCAGGATACATTTGGGGTTCAGGGTTCATGAATTCTGTCGTGTACATTTCCGGTGGTTGTTGTCCGAAATTATCCTGCAGCATAGGGATACTGTGATGCATATCAAAGTCAGGTGGGTAGGCGAGTTGAGGTGCAACCATGACCCCGTCCAATGGGATACCGCCCGTGTCGCCCATTGGTGGAGGGTTGTATGGAGGGGGACCAGCTGTGGTACTGCCTCTGTTGTAGTATGGAGCCATCCTGTACCTGGGTGGGTGGACAGCATTATTGGTGGGATCGAATTCTCCGTCATCGTCGCTGTCATTTTGGTTAATATTGCACGTGTTGGATTGGCAGCTGCGATAGATTAGGTAGATTGAACATGAAATGCAGCATACAGTTAACAATAGGATGAAAAAAACTCCGACGATAATCACAATCAGATGCCAGAGCTCGAATATACAGAAGTACAGATTTGCACAGCTCGCTTCATACACGACCTCTACACACATAATTTCCTGAGGAGATACCCCACACGATGATTCTAACGCCTGTGTGTATGCCTCACAGCAATATCTTCCCTGATTGTTCTGTGTAATAGGAATGATGTCCACCTTCAAAGCGCCATTCTCTTCTCGCTCCATTACGTTGTTTTGTATGCCAGGGAGATCTCCAGGAGTGTCAGAACCAGGCCTTCTGTAGGTCCACATACTCACAGGGACTGGATTACCTGAAACGTCACAGGAAAGAGAAGCGTTCTCTTGAGTCGGAGAATTGAGAGGACCAGTAGGAGAAACTACAACTCTTGGACAACTTTCCACAATTAGGGTGAATGAACTTGATACCGTGGATCCACTGTTCATAGCTTGACACCTGTACATGATTCCTGACTGTAGCCTGGTAGTGTCGATTCTCAGTGTATTGTTTGGGAAGACAGTTAGCACTGATGTATCCTCAGTTATTTCGGTATTGCCAACAAACCATTTAACTGTAGGACTGGGCTCTCCAACTACTTCACAATCCTGAGTTACTATCTCATTTTCCATGACAACTACACTGGTACTAAAAAATGTAGTCAATATGACAGGGTCGGTAGCTATTAATACAGTGGAAATAGTTGATAGAAGTGAACTCCTGAAGTTAGTAGCTGTACATTGATAATTCCCATTGTCTCTGGAATCAAACGAGGATACAGTGAGTGTAGACTGGACGGGAACGGCTTCGGTGGATTTATTAGTACTAATCGAGTATTTAGAATTATCCATGATTGGTTGTTGGTCAGAAGTATCTTTAGGGGTGAATGTCCAGATGATATCAGGAGCTAGATCTCCACTGGCTACACACGTTATGATGAACATGTCATTGGTAACTGAGGTAATCGAGTTGGGAGTAGGATTCTGAGTGAAAGCAGGAGGAACTAGAGGAAGCAAAAATTTTGCTTCGGAATTATATTTGGCAAAATTTACAAGAATAATGATAATCGATGTAGATTACAGATAATAAAATATGTAAGTTAGTGGAAAATAAATAAGTAACTTCGTAATTGAATAGATCTGGTGTCAAAATGTTCACTTTTGCTCAAAATTCAAGGTGAATACCGTCTTTTCCTGAATAAGTGCCCCATTTTTTTGATGGAAGTTAAACCCCGGCACTTTTTATTCAGGGAAAGACAGTATACCTTTTATGAGATCCAAGCTGGAGTATATTTACATACTAGCACCAAGGATAACATTGATTGCTACAACAATAATGCACTAGAAATAAATTGAATCATCTTAAAGATAAATACTCACCTGCAAGTCTGACATTGAGTCTCGAAATCACCACATCACTACCAATCAAGCTATCAGCTCTACAGGTGTAGTATCCTGAATCAGAGTTAGCTAGATTCTGTATATGCAGAGTACTTCTGTTACCAGCAGAGGTCAGTGTGTACTTGTTAGCTTGGTTCTGTACTAGTAGCTCATTACGGTACCAAGTAATGACTGTAGTAGGAATACCAGTACTCTCACAGTAGATGGAGATATCTTGCTGTTCGTACTCTACCAACGTTCCTTGTATGCTTGATACAACATTAGGTAATTCGTTAATGGTTACTGTGATAGATGCTTGGTTGTCAGCAGCCAGAAGAACTCGATATTGTGTAGAAGACTCTGTCGTAATTTGAAATGATATTAAAGCTCCTGAGTATTGCTCTACAGCTGTATTGGGAAGATTACCCCAAACACCATTAGAAAATTGTTGCCATACACATTGAACTGTAATCCCAATACACTCAAAGTATATGGTATCTCCCGCTGTTACTGTTATATCTGTGTCGGGAAAGAAATAAGATTGGAAGGTGTTAGAAAAAGTAACTCTCAATTGATATTCTCTGTTAGCTTGTTCTGCTGTTCCACTACCACCCAGATGATTAGTCAGAACACATCTGTAAGTAGCAGTAGGGTTTGTTGTGATCTCTGTTCTCTCAAGAAATAGAGAATTAGAGCCTGGAAGGTTATTAGATGTGAAGCTGGCTCCGTTTCTCAACCATGTAACAGTAGGTGTGGGAGTAGATTCATTGAAGAAATTACAAGGTAGATATGATGGAACTGTGTTTCTCACATCAATCTGTAGAGGATTTCCAGTAGAAGAACTTGAATCAGAGAATGTGGACCAGAATACGCGAGCTCGAGAACTCACAATATTCCCACTACCATCCTCAGCTAGACAATCCCACTCAACTCCATTTTCTGAAGCATCTACATTCAACACAGGAGTTGATTGAGTGTAAGCTGCATTGGAAGTTGTCGTGGATACTCCTGAATTGGCACGTCTGTAGGTAATCATTGTACCCGTGGACGCACACTGGATAACGAGTGGTACGTTGGTATGCACGTAGTAGTAAGCTTCTGGCTGTTGAGAGAACATCAACGTTTGAGAATGGACGGAGACAGAAAGTGAGAGGAATAAATGAATGAGAAAATAGAACATCGTTTTCGTTTGAATCCTTGTAGGCATTTCATATAAATATAAGTTAGTCAAGATGTAATGGAAATATCATTAATTTGAATAATACCTCTCAGAAATATACATAGTACTTGCGTAATAAATCCACTATAAACAGGGATGGTAGATGTGCTCTATCCATGACTATATCCTCTCGTCCTAAGAAAAGTATCAATGCAAATATTGTTTTTCGGATGTAGCTTATATACTTAGAGTATTAAGGGAGTGCACTCCTTTAATAAAGTTTGTTCCCACAATTTATCCTGATATCTTAATTTTTTTTGATGATTTCATTAAATTTAAATTAAATTCATCTTAGTAGTTTTTACATTTCTCAGACTTTACTAGCTGAAGACGATTGGTAAACATTATAGAAACAAATAAACAATAAACACATCGCGATATAGCACTAATCAATCATATCAACACGCGTAGCATAAATTATGTAAAGTCAAATTCATCAATCAATATACATGGTAAGAAAAAATAGAAAAATCTTACTTTTAATTAAAGCGGGAAAAAATGGAAAAGAAGGGGAGTGCAGTTATAGAGCAATTAGAACAGTTGAATGCAATGATTCGGGTTCGGGACACGACGATAATTCTATGATCTGAATCTAGAGCAACTCCACTAGCTTCCACAACTGCTAGGCCTTTATTTACCTTTTCCACGCATGCCTCGATTAGAGAAAATCGCTACACAATCTATTGATAAGAAGTTGTGTAACAAAGATTTTATTCAGGTCGATACAAGTATCAGCTGGTTCAGCCATATTCACCTTGAACTGATACAAGAATTGGAACGCTTTGCTGAAGATCTGAACTCGATTGTTACCTCCATCACAAACAAAAACATTCCCGCGTCCTGATCAATAGCGATGGAGGTAGGAGGATAGAACACCGCAGGAGTAAGGAAGGTCTGATAATCGTGCTTGTGCAAGTCCAGAGAACATGCTATATATGTGCCAGTGATCAGAAGAGTTCTTCTTTATTCGAATAGCCTAAAAACCCGACCTCGTGTAATCCTCTTATCCCACTCAGTCTCCCCTCCAAATCTATGTCCCAGTCTAGCACTAGATTATTCTTCCATCCTTCGCTCTTACGCAAGTAATCTCTAGTTCTCGTATCCTGGCATCTAGCTGAGCTATGGTGACTCTCATTCGCTTTCAGTGCAGTCATCAACTGCTCTTTGTCTTAGACAATTCTTGGAATTAATTCTTCACTCCCTCCACTGGTCCTGGTCCCAAATACTTGGACAAGTACTGATCCAGTTCTAAATGAGCTATGTCCCTCTATCCACGAGCACTTGATGAGCTACGGAGAACTTTGCTCTTATTTCTTCCTCCACTTTCTCCAACTGAGAGAAGTAGGACTTCCCTAACTCGTTCACACTCGTCATGATGATCTACCTATCTAGCTAGAAATGAGATGGAATTATTTTCAAAAGAATAATTAACCGCTGAATATATGCGCCAGGTTTGGGGATTAGTATAAAACCTGGGGCCGGATCAGTCAGGTCTGGACCCCTAGATCATAAGCTTGGCGATAATTGTACCTACTAGGTACAGTAGGTAGTGCCTAGTAACTAGGGTACTAGGTACTCCTATTGGGTCTACTCAAACTTGGGACTCATGGGGTGGTTGAGTACAGTTGGGATCGGGTCGGGTTGGGTTCTGAAAAGTCGATCCGATTCCAACTCTACCGTAGCTACCGGTACGGTCGGACTTTTGTTTGATAAAATGAATAACAATGGCCTTACCACTTTGAAGTAGAGTGGTCTGATGAGATGGTTGCTATGACTTCTCCACAAGGAATCATCTCTCGAACAAACAGGTGTGAGTTATTGAATACAATCATACAACACTTGCCTCGTTTCAATATTAAAATCAATGCGAACTTAGGCGCCCAAAGGACGCCTCTGGCAGACATAAATTGTCCGCAAGCCGCGCAGCGCAAGCAAGCGAAGCGTGCTTGTTATTCATAATTTGCTTTTTGAATTTGACAGTGGCTACTTCAAAGCAATAGGAATTTAAAACAATTGACTACTCAGGCAGATGTGTGCCAGTCAATTATTCAAATTGTGGCTAGTGCAATAGTTATGTTACTGTTATACTGGGCAAGTTAAAATTCGCAATGTACTGCTTAGTAATGCTTACTTTTAGGTAGTTCAAAACTAATTATGTTCTGTGCCAAGTAAGAATATTTCTCCATGCCACAACAACATTGGAGCATCTTACACATTGTGAAAAAATCATCGTCGAATAATCCTACTTAGCACTGCTCTAAGTAGGAATATTTCAAAAACAAAACTCACTCTTTCTCTCATATCACAGATCAGATAATGAAACATTATATAGGAGAATTATAAGATTATAAGTGTTAAAAAAATTTAAAAATATCTTTCCTCGGTGGTCCTTTTCAATTGTAAAAGATAAATTAAAAGAAATTTTCCAGTTATTGAAACCTATGGAGGATAATAACCTGAAAAAACTGTAAATAGAACCTTCATGTCAAACACAGAACGCGCATTAAATAAACGTAAAACGAATTTCGAGGATACAAGGGCTAATAATCAGAATAATCCTCGAAGAAAAGATTGACATGCAATTATTATCATAATTTTAGAATTTGTAGAATGAATTTATTTACATATAAACATCCACTAGAAGATATTCTTATATTATAAAATTCCTTTTATGGCGGTTAGGCGAAAAATAAATAATCCCTTTAATCATTAGTTATTATATAAGCTCACAAAGGCAATCAAAGCTCTAAAGACTCAAAATATTATATGATCTTGACATATTCACAAAAAATAGCAAATATAGAACAAAATAAACTGCTTTAAATGATTCCTCATGCCAAAATACCTTATGTACAATGTAAATCGATTTTCATGAAAAATAATTTTTGCCAGGGTCCCAGAAACTTTTGGGCCTAAAGTTTTTCACGTGGGTATCGACTTGAGCTATTTATTTTGGTTTATTGGGACGTAGAAGAACACTCTAGTGAAGAAACTTTTTAGTAACAAATTGTTTCTAGGTTATGATCTAAAATTCCCTTATAAAATGCCAACCGGTACTGCCATATTCACCTTGAACTGATACAAGAATTGGAGGGTTCGGTTCTGAATATTTATGGACTTTTTTCAGTATCTAGGATGATATTTTGCACACTCTTTTACATGTTTTTTATAAGGCAGAGAGATTAATAAATAAGTATATCAGTATAAGGTATAGTTGACACTTGACAGTGTAATGAAGCTCATTTTTGTACATCTTTTTATTTTCATCTATACACAGGCCCAGAAACAGGGTTGCATTGGGGGGGTGGAGGGGAGGGGAACGGAGTGAACGCTGTTCCCTTAAAACTCAAAGGCGCTTCTGTTATGTTTCTTCTAAGAATATTTTGTGAGATAATTACAGGGTGACACACATAAGTTCTGTTATAAACTTTATTAGGTCTAAATTTTGTTATTCTCGAGCATCTTAGTTAATATGGTATTAGGAGATTGAAATATGAATGTTTTCAATGATTTTAAATGCTTTTTCAAGTCTAAGGCCGAGAACTGTGTTTTGTGTGGTGAGTTTTGTGAAGCAAAAATGTGTCCTGGCACGCAGCGAAAATCGCGAATCAGGGCCCACTGCTTCTGTAAAAGGTGTCTTTATAATCGATCTTCCATGACGATTTAGCATCAGATACCTTTCATTCGTCATGGAAATATTCCACAAATCCATTGAATTAATTATCAGACATGAGAGAAGGTAATTCTTTCACGAGTTCAAAATGGGAAAGACCAAAAAATCTGATCCAAAAGGTTCTCTAAATGCACAGATCTGAATATCGTATATTTCTACAAATTTAGAGTGTCCGAGGAAAATGTGTGAACTAACTTTTCCTGGCATTTGAAGACTCTGGAAAGATTACTTGAAAAGAAGTGGGCCCTGATTCGCGATTTTCACTGAGTGCCAGGACACATTTTTTTCTTCACCAAACTCACCATACACCAGTTCCAGGTATTAGACTCAAAAAGTTGGAATCGGGTCAACTTTTAAAATCATACTCTAGTTTCTGTGTTTTAGCTTCTTTTTTCTAAGCGGACATATCTTTCTAGCATAAATATTAATAACGGATGCTACACGTATGTCATATTGCACAATTTGAACCGACCAAGAAGGAATTCCAAGTAGATACACTACACCAATAAAGATCTACATTTTGACTACAATGCTCGATAGCATTTGAACCAATTGACTGACTAATCATCAGATGAGTTTTTACTATTAGATAGCAATATAATTGATAAGAATTTATTATTCTAGATCAAGCAAGTCTAGTACTTCAAAGTAATGGGAATTTAAACCATTGACTGACTAATCAGACAGATGTGTGGGAGTCAATTGATTCATTTGGCGGCTGGTGCCACAGTTATGCCACTTATTATTCTGGGCAAGTTATTAATTGCAATGTACTGCTTAGTAATGCTTACTTTCAGGTAGTTCCAAAGTAATTATGTTCTGTGCCAAGTAAGAATATTTCTGCATGGCGCAAGAAAATTGGAGCATCTTACATTGCGAAAAAATCTTCGTTGAAGTATTCCGACTTAGCACTGCGCTAGAAAGATATGTTCGCTTAGAAAGAAGAAGCTAAAACACAGAAACTAGAGGTCTGATTTAAATATTCATGGACTTTTTCAGTATCTAGGATGAAATTTTGTGCACTTTTTTACATGTTTTTTATAAGGCAGAGATTATACACAAATAGGATCGAACATCAGTATAAGGTATAGTTGACACTTGACAGTGTAATGGAGCTCATTTTTTTACATCTTTTTATTTTCATCTATACGGCTATATATGTCACCGAGAAGGCCACAAAACGAAGAGGCCAGTTTTAACAAAGTCAAATTTCAATTAGACTGATAAATCAAAAACTGCTTCCGATAGACATTTGAAATGTATTATTACCATATACAAACATTATATCAGAGGATCCAATTCCGCTGTCAAAAATTTGATATGTCATCATGTGATTGCGCAATAGGCTCTTTTTAGAGCAGAAAATATTGCTGTTCTAGCTCATATTAAACATCATTATCTGCATTTTTAATGCTTGATTTTTTGATAGAGCAACAATAGAAAGACCTCAAGCCAAAAAATCTGGAAATTTTAGTTGGAATGTCTATGCATTCCTCAGTTGCTATGGAAACAAAAAATTACACGTTTAAGCCAATAACTCAAAAGTATAGATCGTAGACACTAAGAAATTATACTATTTAATCCGCAAATTATTACTTCCTATATGAGAATAATACTATTCACATGTCTATTTTCAATAAGTTCTGAGTTATCTAGGATTTTGTCGCATCTCATTACTTCTCTATAGATCGTGATAAAATCCTAGATAACTCAGAACTTATTGAAAATAGAATGTGAATAGTATTATAGTATTATAGTATTATGTGTGGTGAGTTTTGTGAAGCAAAAATGTGTCCTGGTACGCAGCGAAAATCGCGAATCAGGGCCCACTGCTTCTGTAAAAAATGTCTTTATAATCGATCTTCCATGACGATTTAGCATCAGATACCTTTCATTCGTCATGGAAATATTCCACAAATCCATTGAATTAATTATCAGACATGAGAGAAGGTAATTATTTCACGAGTTCAAATTAGCTACATTTTGAGAAATCATCTAAAAATTTTCATTAAAATCAATTTACATTGTACAATAGTATTTTGGCATGAGGAATTATTTAAAGCAGTTTAATTTGTTCTATATTTGCTAGAACATGTGAAATTTATGCAATTAAATTACAAATTTGTGAGTATGTCAAGATCATATAATATTTTGAGTCTAGAGCTTTGATAGCCTTTGTGAGTTATATGTTAAACTAATGATTAAAGGGATTACTTATTTGTCGGTTAGCCGCCATAAAATGAACTTTACAATATAAGAATATCTTCCAGTCGATGTTTATAGATAAATGCATTCTACAAACTCTAAAATGATGATAATATTTGCATGTCAATCTTTTCTTCGTGGATTATTCTTATTTTAGCCCTTGTATCCTCGAAATTCGGTTTAGGTTTATTCAATGCGCGTTCTATGTTTGACATGAAGGTTCTATTTGCAGTTTTTTCAGGTTATTATCCTCTATAGGTTTCAATGACTGGAAAATTTCTTCTAATTTATCTTTTACAATTGAAAGGACCTTTGGTTCACCGAGGAAAGATAGGATATGTTTTTAAACTTTGTTGTTAATGGGCTGTACCTTTTATCTTTTGGCAAAACTCTATTGTTGTTTTGGTTATCATCAATTTCCTGTGGGCCGTAGCCACCGGTCCAGTTGGTCCGCTTTACTCTGACCATTTTTGACCAATTTCACCTCAAAAGTGACTATTTTGTACGATCGGACTGGTTTCAACCTGACCACCTTTTAGTCACAACCGGACCACTTCACACCTAGTGACTACGACCTTGATAACTATTTGCTTGCATTTAACTTCGCAAAATTAGCAACTCTTCAAGCTGATTGTGTACCGATTTTCTCTAGTCGAGGAGATTTTATACAAAAATTTGTTAGGCGTGGAAAGGGTAATGGACAGTTTATGGAAGTTAGCGGAATTGCTCTAGTTTCAGATCATAACGAACATAATGCTCTATTGTCTTCATCACGTAGGCTTGTAATACGCTGGAGGAAGTGAGTTTGCTTATCCTCATAGTCCTCTTCATCCGGTGTCTTCTTCTTCGAATTGAGGTTTTTCTTCATCTTTTGCAGGAACCACCATTCGGTCCAACAAGGCTTTGATGGACTCTGTCATGCGATCACGAACCAGTTTCATCCAAGTGATCCAGCAGGTCTGTAGATAATATTCCACATAATCTTCTTCTCGATGTAATCGCATTATCATTGCAGCAGCTTTATCCCTTTTATTCAAGCACGCTACCTCCAACCCATCATACCTTAGATTATTCGTAACTTGAAAGGAAGCGCCGTTGTTTATTAACTCCTTATTTCAACTTTGGGCCTTATTCTTACTTCAATTTAAAGTATTATTCCGATCCTCCGACAGTTGCTGTTGATCCTCGAAATCAATAAGAATTGTAATAATGAATGCTATGTAGAGGCAATTATTCTGTATTTGTGATGTTTATGACACTTATAATTCTCCAATCTAATGTTTCATTATCTGATTGTGATATGAGAGAAAGAGATAATTTTGTTTTTGAAATATTCCTACTTAGAGCAGTGCTAAGTAGGACTACTTCAACGAGAATTTTTTCGTAATGTAAGATGCTCCAATTTTCTTGCGCCATGCAGAAATATTCTTACTTGGCACAGAACATAGTAATTACTTTGGAACTACCTGAAAGTAAGCATTACTAAGCAGTACATTGCAATTAATAACTTGCCCAGAATAATAAGTGGCATAACTGTGGCACCAGCCGCCAAATGAATCAATTGACTCCCACACATCTGTCTGATTAGTCAGTCAATGGTTTAAATTCCCATTACTTTGAAGTACTAGACTTGCTTGATCTAGAATAATAAATTCTTATCAATTATATTGCTATCTAATAGTAAAAACTCATCTGATGATTAGTCAGTCAATTGGTTTGAACTCTGATCAATTATATTGCTATCGAGCATTGTAGTCAAAATGTAGATCTTTATTGGTGTAGTAATTCTACTTGAATTCCTTCTTGGTTCGGTTCAAATTGTGTAATATGACACATTAGCATTCGTTATTAATATTTATGCTAGAAAGATATGTCCGCTTAGAAAAAGGAAGCTAAAACACAGAAACTAGAGGTCTGATTTTAAAAGTTGACCCGATTCCAACCTTTGAGTCTAATACCTGGAACTGTGTTTTGCATGGTGAGTTTGGTGAAGAAAAAATGTATCCTGGCACTCAGTGAAAATCGCGAATCAGGGCCCACTTCTTTTCAAGTTATCTTTCCAAAGTCTTCAAATGCTAGGAAAAGTTAGCTCACACATTTTCCTCGGACATTCTAAATTTGTAAAATATACGATATTCAGATCTGTGCATTTAGAGAACCTTTTGGATCAGATTTTTTTGTGACTTTGTGACAAAAAAAATTCCCTTTTGGGTGATTTTGCAAAATGTTGCTAATTTGAACTCGTGAAAGAATTACCTTCTCTCATATCTGATAATTAATTCAATGGATTTGTGAAATATTTCCATAGCGAATGAAAGGTATCTGGGATAAATCGTCATGGAAGATCGATTATAAAGACATTTTTTACAGAAGCAGTGGCCCCTGATTCGCGATTTTTGCTGCATGCCAGGACACATTTTACTTCACAAAACTCACCACACAAAACACAGTTCTCGGCCTTAGACTTGAACAAGCATATTCGTATTACAATCTCCTAATACCATATTCATTAATTAATTAATTAAGATGCTCGAGAATAACAAAATTTAGATCAAATGAAGTTTGTAACAGAACTTATGTGATACCTTGTAGCATTGGCGTCGGAAATGGCGCGCCCGGCCCGAAGGCTCCAGGGTCGGCCCAATCGATTCCGGGGCCGCTACATTCACGGCATAAATAAATATCATACTCACAATTCACTAACATAACTAAAACTATAGAAATCGACTACTATCGTGATCTACTCTACTGTATTGCGATAGTGGTTTCTCAAGCGGGTAGAGACGGGCATGGACCGGGTAGTGCTGGGCAGCCAGGCCCATGCTGGTGGCCGGGTGGGTCCGACGCCAATGCCCTGTAATTGTCTCACAAAATATTATTAGAAGAAACATAACAGAAGCGCCTTTGAGTTTTAAGGGAACAGCGTTCACCTCGTTTCCCTCCCTTCCACCCCCAATGCAACCCTGTTTCTGGGCCTGTGTATAGATGAAAATAAAAAGATGTAAAAAAATGAGCTCCATTACACTGTCAAGTGTCAACTATACCTTATACTGATGTTCGATCCTATTTGTGTATAATCTCTGCCTTATAAAAAACATGTAAAAAAGTGCACAAAATTTCATCATAGATACTGAAAAAGTCCATGAATATTTAAATCAGACCTCTAGTTTCTGTGTTTTAGCTTCCTTTTTCTAAGCGAACATATCTTTCTAGCGCAGTGCTAAGTAGGACTACTTCAACGAAGATTTTTTCGCGATGTAAGATGCTCCAATTTTCTTGCGCCATGCAGAAATATTCTTACTTGGCACAGAACATAATTACTTTGGAACTACCTGAAAGTAAGCATTACTAAGCAGTACATTGCAATTAATAACTTGCCCAGAATAATAAGTGGCATAACTGTGGCACCAGCCGCCAAATGAATCAATTGACTCCCACACATCTGTCTGATTAGTCAGTCAATGGTTTAAATTCCCATTACTTTGAAGTACTAGACTTGCTTGATCTAGAATAATAAATTCTTATCAATTATATTGCTATCTAATAGTCAAAACTCACTGGTTTAAATGCTATCGAGCATTGTAGTCAAAATGTAGATCTTTATTGGTGTAGTCTTTCTACTTGGAATTCCTTCTTGGTTCGGTTCAAATTGTGCAATATGACATAGTAGCATTCGTTATTAATATTTATGCTAGCTCTCTTTCTCTCATATCAGAGATCAGATAATGAAACATTAGATTGGAGAATTAGACAAAATTATATTTTTTTGTATTATGTATCATTACAATTCACCTTGATTTCGAGTCTAAAAGGTTACAATCTACAGAACATATTGATCTAATATTTTAAAATATCTCAGATATTAAAACGCTAGGATTTGTGATTTTTTGTCTTTGTTTGTTTGTCCGAATTGATTGAAGCATTGGCATGTAGGTGTCAAATGATGAGTCCACGATTAAGTTCTAAGATCAAAATGAAATCTTCTCACCTTGGAAAACAATTTAAAACAAAAACAATTAAATATATAAATTTTTGAAAATATGCTAGAGACTAGTTTCCAATGGTTAACATGTTTTGTAGATTTAGTGTATATTTCGAATATCATATTTTTGGATCTATATATGATAAAGATATTGTTAGCAATTCACAGCTTTAGTGCTATCATTTTCAGAGTATTATTATTAATATTCGTATTTCCAATACAAGTTACCTGTAAATATTTAACCAACGAGTTCAACTCCTATTCAAATAATCTGCCACTGTCTTAGGGGTACGAATGAACAGGATCCCTGCTTATTGATTATGAATTCTCCTATCCCCACATGCTTATTCCCCCTCCCCCTATTTATTAAATTTCGTAAATTGACTTTGAAATTTGTATCTAAACACATAATGTTACTGGATGTTTTAAACCAGCTACATTTTACATTTCAATCCAATGGAATATTACATTTTAGAACAATCTCATACTGATACTATGTAATACATTAATTAATTTATGTCCAGCCCCCCACCCCTTTTTCAGATCCCTAGAGTGGCCTTCTGGTTGTTACCTTTTTGATGTGAGTGTTATTTACCATTAAATTAGTCTAAACGTGTTTATTCCGGAAGGGATTTCCATATCTGCCATACTGTATGGTAGATAACTAATAGGGCATTAGTCGATCCTGAAAAAGAAGATCCCAATCAAGATCAAAATTTCAAAAAGGATCGCGATCTCGATCATTTTTTCCTTTGTTTTTTATTGTTGGAACTAAAATTCGAAATATCTATCAAGCTGAGCTATCAGAATAATAGTCTTTTAATATATGTAATAGTCTTAATAACGTAATAGTCTTTTAGTGCAAGAAGAAGACTCAAATTTGTAACAGGGTAGAAAAATAAAAAATTAATGTTGATGAGGAGAGAAGACTTATTTCCAAAAATGATCGGCTATGAAAAGGTCGCGATCTTCCATCCGATCGTTCAAAAAATAAAAGATCGCCGATCCTCATTCGATCGTCAAAATAGGATCGTAGCTGTGCGATTAAAGGTCGCAAGATCCTAATTCCTTAATAATGAATAGTAGTCATTTCTAAAAAAATTAAATGCTTCTTTTTGACTACAAATAATAATCTAGCATTCAAAATAACACATTGCACAATCAATGTAGTACATATCTGTCTAGAGGTAAAATCTATAAATACAAGAACAATTACTTATAGAATTACAATATTTAATATTCCAAGGTACAACATTAATTGTTACATACCTCATTAACAACCAGGTAGTATCAACTAGATCTTAGATATAATTAACTGTTGACATATGGTTTTTAGGGGTGTAGATTTCGAATATTATTTTTTCAGATCAATGTGATAAATCCATTAGCATACTTTTGTTTACATTAGTTATGTAAAATAAACAAATTACAAAAATAGGCTAGATACTGGCTTCCAACGGTAGACATGGGGTTTTCAGGAGTATAGAGTTCGAATATCATATTTTCGAATCTATATGTTGCTAAATAATTTATTGACTTTTGCTCACAATGGTTATATAAAGTAAACAAATTCCCAAAATAGGCTAGATTGAGTAACTCCAGGCGCCGGCAGGGAGACTCTGCGGACATAAACTGTCCGCAAGCCTCGCAGCGCAAGCAAGCGAAACGCGTCTGTGCATTGTAAAAACAAAAATCAATATAATAAGATAGAAAATACGATAGTTGGAATCTACATCACTAATAATACCAGGTCAACAGTTAAATTTTAGTCTCTATTTTTAGAATTTGTTCATTTTATGTATCTATTGTAAACAAAAACAAACTTTATATTTATCATAAATTTACTTCACTTTCTGAATTTACACCTCAATAATTATACTATTTGGAAGCTAGTCTCTAGCCTACCTTATTAAGGAAATTAACGCAAATTGGAGCTAAAAATCGGAATATGTACATGAAATTAACGCGAATTGGAGAAATTTGCGTTAATTCCATACAATAAGGCACTTTTAGAATATTTTTACTATTGTAAACAAATAATATATGTTAAGGTGCTCCAAGTATGCACTAGAAAATTTTCAATTAGGAGATCTGGTTTCTCCGGTTCTGATATTCAAATATACAAAACTCGATTAATGTATATATATATATATATAGTATATATATAACTCAGCTATTATACGAGATGAAATTTTAACAGTAGGACAGACGTATTTAGAGATGTTATTTTCCTTATAATTAATCAATGTGACCCCAGGCGCCCAAAGGGCGCCTCCAGTGGACATAAAGTGTCCACCAGCCGCTCAGCGCAAGCAAGCGAAGCGCGCTTATATATATATGTTACAGGGTATCTGTAAAATCAGGGTAATTGTAATTACCCTGATTTTTTTAGGGTAATTGTAATTACTTTGTTTTTTTAGGTTAATTATAGTGACCACTCATTGTATAGTGGATCATTTGTATAGGCGCAACTTGGGCCATTTTCACATGTCCATCCAGATTTGCTCAGCCTGTAATACACAAGTACGGGAAACACAATTTAGCTCACCTAAGAGCAATTGTCCTATTAATAGGATTCCTCAATTGACAGTTGCATTGTAACAGGTAACATTGTAAGGTATTTCTCTCATAATTAGTTCGCCTATTTAAAAGCGATTTCAGTAGATATGCGACTTGCTTTTAGGCCAAAGCACACTCTACTTATATAACTTTCTGAACAAACATAAAGCATTTCGACATAATTTGCGATACCTTGTAATAAACGCATCTCCATAAACAAGGTATGTTTTGTGTTATATGTACTATGTACTATGTATTTTCTGAAATTCTACAAGTTTCAAATAGGCTGTTAGATGTTCTCATCTAGAAAATTATAATTGAATTTTAACCGGGGAATGGGGGATAAACCAGTTTTATCCCGTCCCATGCTCCCCCACTTATGGGGGTTATACTGTAATTACAATTACCCTGAAAAAGTCAGGGTAATTACAATTACCCTGATTTTACAGATACCCTGTAACATATATATATATATCCTTACTATTAAAACTCGATTAATGTGTATATATATCTGTAACGAATTGATTGAAGAAACAGCCAGGCGTAGAAAGCTGATTTTTGGTATGTGGGAGTCTTTTGGCTATGGCTCCAGTAAGTTCTAAGCTCATAGCAAAATGTCGACTCATCATGGAATTATGACGTCATTGTCACATTTTAAAAAGTTAAGCAACAGAGTTATTCGAGCATAACTCAGCCATTATAGGCGGTAGAAGGCTGAAATTTTAATAGAATCTGTATACTAATATACCTCACATATGATGCAACTATCATCAAAAATTTATGACTCATCATTTTGTAGTGATGTCATCATTACTAAGCGAAGCGCGCTTGTATATATATATAATGTATAGAAATTGTGTGAAAATTTGTTTTCCGTTTTTTTGCAGGTGTGAAATTTTCGTTTAGATTTGGAAATTAGACACTAACACGGAAATTTTAATATCTCGCAATTCTTCAATCAATTAGAACATACGAACGTAGTTTATTAAAAATCAGATGGAATTCGGGGAAAATTTAAATGAGTTATCTTTTAGACCAACCGTAACCTCGTAACATTACAAAGTTGTACTTGAGGCGTTGCACAATGTTCGAAATGTCACTTAGTACTCCACATGATTCGTTCCAGAATCACTCGAATTAATATTTCGAAATATTTAAACTATTTCCGTAATTATTACTTTATAGCATATCTAAAAGTAACACCATGACGGAACAAGAGGGAACTCTTGTTAAAAGCACCCCACCAGGAGCGAGCTTAGATACAGTAAGCACTGTTACGCTATCAACTCATTCTCAAGAGTCGCTTTGTTACAGAGATAGCATCTATTTGGTTGTAACTGAAACTGAAAACACCCAGTCTATTAAGACCGTTTCTTCCTTCATCAGCAGTCCTCTCCATCAAATACTAACTCTTGATAACTTTTCATATGGTAAAAATCCTAACCCGATGCCCGATATACACATGGCCGCATTTCGTATCTTAGGCCCCAACAAAAGTTTGGCGCAGGAAGAGTTGTCCAAGTTCAGTTATAGAGGCTTATCTTAAGGGCCAAAGTAGAAAAAATGAAAACTACATCTACGACTTCATCCCAATTTTTGAATCTCATTTCGATTTAAAAATCAATGCAGAATCAGCTTTGATAGAACTAGTTCGGGATAACAAAGTTATTATAGAACAGTTCAGTCTTAAAATTGAAGAAAAGACAAATGTTTTTTTCTCTAAATTGGCAGAGACACATAACAGACAGATATTCAACTATTTCAGCGTAATGTGTGTGGCTAATAAGAATCCAATACAGAAGAACCAAGAAGTACTTGCTAATAATTTGTTAAAGCAACAGATTCAAAACTTACTATTTCGTATGAAACTCCATTCTGACAACAGGGTCTATGCAATTTCCCCGCTGAATCCAGCAGCAGAAGACAAACTACTTTCGGAATACAATTCGGAAAATGATGATCTCAAATACCTGCTAGCACAGCTTGATTTTTTTGTCAAACTCTGCAATGGGAATAACGAACACGCTATCGAAATCCTCGAAACTCAATTTTCATTCGGTGTGCTATTTAACGGTTTAAAAGATGAAGCTATACATCCACAGATTAGAACCAAATTCGCTCTCCTCATAATTACTATGTTTATCGATGTTGGTGATAATCGTGCTGTACTTGAAAACAATCTAACTTTCAAAAATGAAGATTGCATAGAGAATCCCAAAGACAATGCTGACAAGGATGACACTGCAATTAGTGGAGCTACAAATAAATATTTCCCCCAAATGAAGATCTGGTTTCTTGAATTTTTTAATGGATTACCCATATATGGAAGTGAAGATTTTAAAGACACCAACAACCTCATAACAGTCGTATTGGAGATGATCCTATTATTCACCAAGTTTGGTTATTATACTAATCAGGACGATGCAGATGAACTATTGAAACTGCTAATCAATATCTTAAATGGAAAAAAGGACATGCACTCGCAAGAGGAAACAAATTCTCATTTTGGAGAAAAATGGAGATATGAAAACACTCCAAGAAATGAACCGATATTCGAGATTAAGATTAAGACTTTACACATCTTTGAGTTATTTATGAACTATAGATTTCTCAAAAGATTGCAGCGTCTAATATTTTTCTACCGTGGCGTTAAAAAAAATACGAGGACAGAAGCTCGAAAGAATATCCTTGATCAGGCTTCAATTACGGAGGACACGCTTAATCAATATTTAGATGAACTGCACGACCCAAAATTTAATATCCACGAATATCCGGATCTGGCAAGCAAAGCAGTGAACCACTTGTCGAGTAGAATTTTGAATTATGCAACATACAAATTCGAAGATTATCAAGGAGAAGATAAATTTGAATCAATCCTTTTGGACCTAACTCAATACGATAACCTTGATGTCGTGACAGCATCACTTCGCCTATTGAACAATCAGTACATGGTAGAAAACAATTTATTCGAGAAGGCAATCCAAACACAAGTTCTTGTTAATGAAAATTCTGTCATTTTTTTCAATGAGACAAACAAACAACTTCCTCAGTTTCGTCGGTTCCTAAAATCCACTTTAACAGATATCAAAGTGTGTAATGAACTTAATGAAATTCTAGAGTGTTTCATTCAAGCTTGTACGCTTTCCTACCAAAATACTCAACCGCACCCCCAGAACCAAAAAATTCTCTACAATTCGGGCATTTTAGCAGATGTCCTGAACCTCATAGAGAGAATACTAGAAGCTAGAGATGCGCTGGCATCTTCTCCAACTGATACTTTCGCTTACACTGGCCCTACTGAACTTGCAAAAGTCTCATGCAGACTCTTACAGAGAATGGCACAGGACAATATTATCGTTCAACAACGACTCTACAACCGACTTGAAATACTAGCCGAAAAATCTTTATTTGACGCAGCTCCAAAGGAATTAGCTGATTTACTCACAGAAATGTTCACAGGCGCTCAAGATATTGTTATGAATGTGAAGATTGATGACATCAAATTGATTTGTTCTCTGATGGAGCAAAGGGAAACTCTCCAAGTTCAATATATCCCTTCGATTCTGGGAATACTCAAGGCAATCACTAAAGTTGAAGAAATCGATTTACCACTCCATTTCAACCAGGTTAATGTTATGAAAGAATTTATGTCCATCAAGCCTAAACAAATTAATGAGTTTCTGGGAACCGAAGTAGGGAAGGAAGAGATAAGAGCAAATTTACTGAAATGCGAAGACTCCGACGACAATGGAGTTGAGTTGATGCTGGCTACCTTCGATTTGATGGCTTCACTTTGTGAAGGAGAGAACCTTCATCACGAGTCAATTTGTCAATCCATGATCACGGTTGATGAACTTTTGGATATCTTAAATCAGAGGGAATTGACTTTCGATCGGAAATTCCAATTTGCATCGTTCTTTAATTGGGTGTACCTGAATACACATAAAGTTTCATATGGATTTGAAACTACCATAGACGACAATCCAAAATTTTGGGAATTTCTAGAAAATTCAAATGAAATTTTGTTCTCAATGCTAAAATATCTAGAGGCATATCCTCACGGGAATGCAAACGAAAAAAAGAAAGTGATTCGTTCGAAATCTTCGATGGCATCGATTGATTTTACTGACCCTGCATCGATTAACTACCTCATGAAAGGAATTTTGCCTATCATCTTGGTATTCTACCGACGCTATTATTCAACCCGTCCAAAGGAAAGTGTATCCCTGAAAGAATATACTCCCCAATCATTATCGATTGAGATATGCAAAAAGTTAATCAAACTATCCAGCCTCCCATCGAAAATTATCCGACCGCCTCTAATCGAAAAACAACATCAAGCAAAACTCTTGCATGATGCAGTCCTCTCCATCTTAACTCATCCTGAGATAAAATCACAACTTTCAGAAATTCAGGATTTCGAAGAGAAACTAATACCATTTTATGAGCTTGTAGGTAAAGAGGAGAGTTTTATACCCAAGTCAGCAGAAAGATACCAGAAAGATTATCAAGATGAGATCGAACTAAATAAAGAATTCAACAAAAAAGTGAAACATCTGAGAAGAGCTTATTGGGGCAAAAACACTGTGGAAGTTCAAATAGGCGGAATAGGAGGAAATAATACGAAATATTCAGAATTTTTAGATGAATAATGTGATGATTCTCTGCCTAAAAATATGCCATTGGGAAAATCCTTTCAGAAACACTTGGCATTGTTTTTTACGCATACGAAAGAGGAATGTAAAGTGAATGTAAACTTTGCTAGGAGTCTCGTGCGACAACTTAATTATTCTTACCAAAAATTTAAAACACTATCCGAACAGGAGAAATTAAAACAAGAAAGACTGGACATAAAATCATTGCAACTATTACGAGGAGCTATACACAACGAAATTATTCGCATTGATCATTTGAAGGATCAAAATCCTATTCAGTTTCGTACTGAACTTAAAAAGGTGAAAGAAATTCAGAAAGAAATTCAAAATCTAGACGATACATGCATGAAATTATTAACTCTGATAGATCATCCTTGCAAAAGTGTGGCTGCTCAAAGCCTAGCTCTACTCACTGACATGCTCTATGGGGGGAATGAGTACATACAGTCAAAGTTTAAATCTTTGGCTACAATTTCAGATGGAAAATACCTCAATCAAATGTCTGCTGTTTTATGGCATGGGAGTAACACTATACGCGAAAGTCGGTTCCTAATAGAAGAGTTAAAAAAGATAGACTTGTATTCTAGTCAAATGAGAAAAAACTTCCAACATATTTGCAAAGATCTAAACTTCCATAATTCTAGCCCGCCAACTGAAATAGACTCTAGAGAAAGCTCTCAAATAATATCAGAGAAGAGTGAGTTGAAACTCCCACATACACATGCAATACATGGACAGGATGCTACACCCCGTATCCCTGACCATGAGACGGAGCAAGAAGGACCCCACAAACGATTTAAAATAATACAGGAGGAGGAGGATAAAATCAAAGACCCTCAACAAGAAAGCACCCACATTTCACGATTAAAAGGCGCTTCTTTCAAAAATACTCTACACGATATCCAGGTTTCTTTCAAACTGATGGGTCTTATGTGCGATGGCCAACAGAAATTTCTTCAAGACTACTTCCGTGAACAGTCTGACAACCTCGAGTCTATCAACATGGTAGCAAAAACAGTTGAGTTCTTAACAGTACTTTACAAAGATATAAACAAGGATAGTATCGTTCTTATAATAGAAGTGTTTAAGGTTCTAACCGAGTTTATGGGCGGAAATTATAAGAACCAGATAAGTGCTTTTAGTTCAAAAATAATGGATGTGATTAACCAAATCTTCCAGACTACCATTTTCGAACTTTGTTCTTTCGAAAAGATGACAGAATTATACGATTCAATCATCCGCATGCTACAAGTAATATCCGAAGAAACAAGTTTGTGCACCAAGGATCTCGTTGGAGATATCATCAAGCTTCTAGATGTCGATAGTGTCCATCAAATAATCGGTTTACTCAATGACATTAGATTACTCTACAAAGTGAGCAAGAAAATTAGTACTAAACTGGACGAGAGAGTTATTAAAACTAAGGCAGAAGATGTTATGTTTCGCTATTACCTCTTTCTCATACATTTAAATGATTTTGGCGGTCAAGAGTCAAAGGAAGTTTGCAGGATAATTCCACAGGAAGATTCCGTAATGAAAGCATGGAATTACTGCAAAACATATTCTAAATCCATTGAAATAACATACGTTACAGAAGATAACGTTCACATCTTGAATAAGATACATTTCAAGAGTCTGGAATCTAAAATGATAACCGAAGAAGTCCGCGAAAAAGTGAAGGAAGGTGTGAACCGTGATTCTGATGAAGATAAACTTAGCGACTTCCTTGATTGGTTTAAAGCGGTCAAAGCTGATCAAAAACACCAAAAATTGAGAAACAACCCCATGAAGTTCTATCTTATGGGTCAAAAATGGAGGAAAGGCATATTTCTGCTGTGGAGCTTCGTCATTAACATATTCATACTCTCAACATGGGAGACACCTTGCAGCCGAGTAGACGTCATGACTGTTAACAACGCCAAAACTTACAACTGTGTCAAGGATCCTCTCTATCCCAATTCCAGCCACTTCTCACCACTTCAACCAGTGGTTCGATTCTGGTATTTCTATGCATTCGTACCGCTAGGAATCATTCATCTCTTAATGGCACTAGATCTTTTGGTCCTTTTCTACATCGTAAATAAAGCCAACTTCGCCCTTCCAAAATTTTTAGAAAACTTGAAATGGGAGGAGTTCATATGGATAAGAAAGCTTGTAAAAGATCAGGACCATCTTAAAATTAGCATAATCGGACCTCAAGTTTTATTCATTTGGATGATTTTCCTTTCTTCCCTACTTTCGTTCCTTTCTGGTGGGTATTTGTATCCGATATCGCTACTCTACATCGTAGAGAGAACTGAAGTCCTCAGGCGGGTATTGCTTGCAGTCACTAAAAATGGCAAATCCCTTATCTACGTTGCAATTTTCTGGATGATCATCACCTACATATTTTCAGTTATCGCATTTGTATTATTCTACGAACAACTCCAGTCTACTGTCAACCCTGATAGCGATGCGTATTTCTTTTGTCATTCTCTCTACGAATGCGTCATCAGCATTGGGCGGTGGGGTCTCTTAGAGAAGATTGGCCTCCTTATTCCACAAGCTACAACGAAGTTCGAAGCAGCCCGTACTATTTATGACGTTGCCTTTTTCATCATCATCTCGACAATTGGGATGAATATTGTGTTGGGCATTATCATTGATGCTTTCGCTGAGCTAAGGGACGAAAAATTTAAAAGAGAAGAAAATATGAAAAAAATGTGCTTCATTTGTGGGATTAAAAATTATAAATTCGATCTTAAGGGAAATGGATTCCAAACGCACGTCAGAGAAGAACACAACATGTGGGATTATTACAGTTACTTCCTCTACCTGGACACCGTAGACCAAAGTGACCACAGCGCTACAGAGAGTTTTGTATTCAAGAATTTAAAGAATGACAAAACCGTGTTTTTCCCTCACAAAGAAGCTCGTTCTCTCAGGCCGGAAGGGACGCTAGAAGAAAAAATCAATTTCCTCAACCAAATTTTTGTGCAAACCAAGCTTGAGAAAAAATAGGATTAGTTAGGCTAGGTCTTAGAACCAGCATCTTAGTTATTCGCTCTTTGATTCATTTTTTGGCTCCCACTTTTTGTAGTTGTGTATATGCTCTCCCTCTCTTTACAATTGTCTATCTACTAGTATCTGACTACTAAATATCTGTGTGATTTTTGCATGTTATTTAGGTGTGTGATTTTTGCATGTTATTTAGGTGTGTGCTTTTTGCATGTTATTTAGGTGTGTGCTTTTTTCTTCCATTAAACTATCTTCTTCTTTTACACTATTTATTTATTTGGGATACCTTTTGGTGGTACAGTTAACATCCATTAACCTGAAGCCTCAGGAGAAATCAAAATCTGTTCAAGATAGTGAATGATAGAGTTAACGGGTGGTCTCCATTTAATGTAACGAATGTTATTTTACACAATTCGTGGAAGTTGAACAAAAACTAAGTTCATAGCATGATACGTTATTATTTTATTGTACAGCACACTTGAACATATCAGCATGGAATCTGGACTTAATAAATGTATATTATTACGTTTTATTATTATTACAAGCGCGCTTCGCTCGCTTGCGCTGCGTGTCGGTGGAGTTGCTCTGTAGCACCTAGGGATATCAAAGAAACGGTTGATTGTTTCCTAATTCTCTACAAATTCAATTGGTCATTGTTGATTAATAATAACACAATTATTTGAAGGTGACTCATCATTAGTGTTGATATTGATAACATCAGGTGGAATTTTATTAGACAAATAAAAATGTAATTTTTTTCACAAAATTATCTAGCCTATTTATGTAATTTGTTTACTTTGTTTCTCTATTGTAAACAAAGTATACAAATAATTTAACATACATATTCAAAATCTACACCCCTAAAAGCCCCATGTCAACCATTGGAAGCCAGTCTCTAGCCTATTTTTGTAATTTGTTTACTTTATGTATCTATTGTAAACAAAAGTAGACAAATAATATAGCATATATATTCGAAAATATGATATTCGAACCCTACATCCCTAAAAACCCTATGTCAAGTTCTCAATTTACTATATGGTGTATTTCATAATGTAGATTTCAGATTTAACAATTAGAAAGCTCTAAAATGAATACGTATTTCCAAGGTATATTTGAATATTCACATTTCGTGTCCTACTAGTCACTTAATGGAGCTGTAGTCTGTCGACTGACATTTCTTTGACATTATATCGAGCTGTTCATTAAGCAGAGGTCCTTGTTATATTATTTGATTGAAATAGTGAAATACCTGGGACCGGAAAAACAGTGTTCACTATTTCGAGGTGTTGAGAGATGTTTACTATTAGAGGTTTGACTGTACTGAATGCATACCATCCCTATGATAGGAATATAATCTATATTATTCCTCTGTCCGAACAATGTAATGGATAATGATAGACTTAAACTTCTCTAAGTCTAGAACTTGAGAGTATCATGTTCGCTTTTGAAATATAAATAAATTTAATTAGGTGATCTAACAGTAGATATCTTTATTTTTAGTAGCATGCATCACTATTGCATTGATAATTACAGAATTCTAGGGCGGGACATCTTTTTGAAGGAGGCATACATCTTGGAGGGGGCGGTGTTTCTTTAAATAGCATATCACACATCAACTTGATACACAATATTATTCAAAAGCAGTTGCGATATAAATAGAACTATTTTATTGTAATTATCACTCTTTGCATTATATAATAGACTTTCAACAAGATACTCTCCCTATTGAAATACACAAGAACGAGGACATAAACAGGTATGGATCTAGCTAGGCTCTATAACGCAACATAAATGTAAATCAAATAATTTCGGAAATCATTCTTTTGAACATCTTTTTTGATAAATATTTAGGGCAGGGGTCTTCAACCTGCGGCTCTTGAGCATGAAGTGTGCGGCTCTCGGGACATTTTTTATGAGTCATTATTTTGTTTAATTTGAAATTTGTTATATAAGGATTCTGTATGTATTTTATTCAACGGACATTGCGAATATACTAAAGTATTAGCACTTTATTGTTTCTAAATTCTGAAAACATTAATGGTGTTTGAATTGTATAGAAGACTTATGTTGTCTTCAGAAATTAATTTATATATTCTCAATATTCAAAAGTATAAATCAGAAGTATTCGACAATATATTATTTCATTTTCGGACATCGAATACTCTGCAATTACACATTTTTTTATTCATTAATTAGTTACGTATCCCCTATGCTACTTGATCGTAAACTTTTAATGCGGCTCGCAAATTTAATAGAGAACTAAAATTTGGCTCTCAGAAGAAAAAGGTTGAAGAGCCCTGGTTTAGGGTATAAAATGTTCCATATTCTTAAAACTATAAATAATGTGTGGAAATAAACAGCCAGTATGTTAATACAGGTAGTTATTATTACTTTATTTATTAGAAAGAATATTCATCAAAAATGGCATCGAAAGAAAATGAAGCTTATGAATTTGGCCTACAATCTATAAAAGGATCTCAGGAAGTAGCTCCATATCTGAAAGAATTCCTGGACACATTTCCAGAAAACAAAGTCATTTTTTGGAATGACACACCAGAGGATCATAAAATGTATAATGAGGCAATTCGAGCACCAAATATGGACAAAATAAAAGGAATGCTCCTGGGTGGCGCTCCATACAACTACGAGTCCAAAGAGGACGGCTCTTACAGGTACGTAACTCGGCAAGCTGCATTTTACAGTCGTGCAGACATAATACGCATCATTATAGAGAGACACAAGCACGAGAAAGTAGATGATGAGAACTATCGCACCAATTTAGCAGACGCGTTAGCTAGAGTTTGTGAATCAAATTGCAGCGAGATAGCACGAATTCTTCTCGATGCAAAAACTCCAATTTTTCAAGGTCATATCAATATTGCTGCTGAACACGGGAGTTGGCCTGTAATAGCTGAAATGCTGAAAGATTGTCCGAATATTGACCTCAATGCGAAAAATGAAGCTGGAAATACTCCATTACACTCAGCGATAATAAAAGGGCACAAACACACTGTCCAATATCTCCTAAAGCATGATGCGAACCCAAATATAACAACTAACAAGGGTCGTAATGCCGCACACTTAGCCTGTGTCAATGCAAGTGAAGAAATACTCCATCTCGTGACACAGTATGATACTGATGTCAGTGCAAGAGACAACGACGGCAAAACAGCAGCTATCTTAGCGGCAGAAGGCGGGAAGGATATCTGTATCGCCATTCTTGCTCGGGAGGGTGCTAATCTCGATCAAAGAGACAACTTTGGAAACATCCCAATGACCGTGGCTGCAGGCTTAGGCCATGCTAGCACTGTGAGAGAGTTAATAAACAACGGCGCTTCCTTTCAAGTTACGAATAATTTAAGGTATGATGGGTTGGAGGTAGCGTGCTTGAATAAGAGGGATAAAGCTGCTGCAATGATAATGCGATTACATCGAGAAGAAGATTATATGGAATATTATCTACAGACCTGCTGGATCACTTGGATGAAACTGGTTCGTGATCGCATGACAGAGTCCATCAAAGCCTTGTTGGACCGAATGGTGGTTCCTGCAAAAGATGAAGAAAACAGAAAAATATTAGGAGTTGTTAAAACGAAATATCTCTACCTCAATTCGAAGAAGAAGACACCCGATGAAGAGGACTATGAGGATAAGCAAACTTACTTCCTCCAGCGTATTGCAAGCCTACGTGATGAAGACCTCGCTTATCATGGAACTATCCGCATACTAGTTGATAACAAGATGCATCAATTCGGAAATTTTGTGCTAGGAATGAAAATAGTTTCATTTGTTATTTTCCTACTGGCCCTATCCTACTCCCTAATACAGTCATCCTATTATCCCACAGACCTTGAAGTATACTTGGCCGATGATCGCAATAAAGCTAGGATTTTCACGGATATTATTGTCCTAGTCTATTTCATCTTCAATTGTATTACGGAATTTATCGAATTTGTAAGAGTGATGATTTCCACGATTCAAGACATAAAATCGGATAAGAAGGAAAGAGAGCGAGAAATAGAGCTCATCAGTTCAGCAGAAAACGAAGATATAAGAAAGTATAAAAAAAAGGATGAAAAAACACATTTCGGAGATAGGAACAGGGAAAGCAGTTTCCTTTTTTATCGATTCATAAAGAACTATTTTTCTGATAGAGCCAATTATTTCGATGTTTCGGGTCTACTAACACTGTTCATTCTCTTCATTCTACGCGTCACGGCTCAGCCAGTGCAATGGGTATTCGCTACGATTACTTTTTTCATTAATGCAATTCGGATCTTCAAAAGAGTAATCATTTTACCGCATATTGGGCCATACTCTACAATCATTTTCCAAATCCTGCTACACGATGTTCCTGTATTCTCAGCCTTGTTCGGTATGACTCTCCTTATTTTCACTGGAGGTTATTTCATATCTCTTCGCACCCCGTATACTTCAATGGGTTTCACAAACGCTTCATTGATGGAAGATACAGACCGCTTACTTGGTGTTGATAACGAAGTGCAGTGGGTTTTCCTCTCTGGGTTGAGAGTGTTCGTAGAAGGCGGGAACATTTATCCGGGAGAATATTTATATCGGGGTTTGAACTGGCTTTCTGCTTTCATCTATTTGACCTTTCTATTCCTCACTTTGGTGGTCTTTCTTAACGTGTTCATTGCCCAAATTTCCGACACATACGGCACGTTTAGACGGAAAGCCGAACGAAGTTACGCTTGGCAAAGGTTGAATTTTGTCGTGCAGCTAGAGAGAATCTCCCCTCTGGCGTTTTTCTTCCGGCGAAAAAAGCAAGCGTATATACTTGAGCAAAAGCTAACCAAAGACACGCTCTTGAAGTACTATGGAGTCAGGACCTTGAATGAACTCAGTCACGCTTGCTGTACAAAGGAAATCGACGTCAATGAAACACTTTCCTTCCTTCGCGAACGCTTAATGGCCATGGAAGATAGGCTATTTGGTAAAAAACCGCACAGCTGATCCATTACGTACTTACGCATGGCTACATGTAACGGTTGTCTTATTCTTCGACCTAATACCTTCAATGGATTATAGATTGCATGCTATTTTGTAAATACTTTTGAAACTTGTAAATAGTTCGTGTAGCCTGTGTATTTTTGTATTGCTCTTCATGTACTTGTTACATTGAATTTTCCAGTGAAAATATTCATTCGTTAATAAGTCATGGAATCTTCCTATTGTAGCATTAAAAACACATTAATATAGTGAAATTCCCCATATTAATGTTGAGATTTCGAATATTTAACCCGGGCATTGAAAGTCTCTCATTGAATTAAACAATTCCACCACAAGTATACTGTGTTATACCATATTCCCAACCCTTTTAATCCCACAAGCGCGCTTCGCGCTTGCTTGCGCTGCGCGGCTGGCGGACACTTCGTGTCCGCCAGAGGCTCCCTTCGGTCGCCTGGAGGTGACATTGGTTAATTATAAGGGAGATAACATCTCTAAATATGTCCATCTTAGTGTTAAAACCGATTTCACTCGAAAAATCACCAAATTTGTCAATTTTAAAATTTTTGATGCGTAATGATGACGTCATAACAGAGTGATGAGTCATCATTTTTTGATGAAAGTCGCATCATATGTGAGGTATGTTAGTATACAGATTCTATTAAAATTTCAGCCTTCTATCTCCTATAATGGCTGAGTTATGCTCGAATAACTGTGTTGCTTAACTTTCAAAAATGTGACAATGACGTCATAATTCCATGATGAGTCGACATTTTGCTCTGAGCTCAGAACTTACTGGAGCCATAGCCAAAATACTCCCACATGCCAAAAATTAGCTTTCTATGACCGGCAGTTTCTTCAATCAATTCGTTACAGATATATATATATATATATATATATATATATATATATATATATATATATATATACACATACACAATAATCGAGTTTTAATAGTAAGGATTAGCCCATAAATAAATAATGTTCAGTCAATTGGCTCCTCATTACCCCTACTTAGTAGATATATAATTCCATTTCATTATCTCCGCGGAGATAACAAATTATGATAACACTCTTGAAATCCAAGCCATAAACCGATGAAATGAATTCCAAATCCGTTCGTAAGTCTCTTCAACTATCTAGCTTAATTAAACAGAAATTGCAAGTGAGAAGTGCACATAAATTGAATGATTAGAATATAAATTAGATCGAGTACAAGTGAAATTGCGAGTAAGTATAATCAAGTGACAGAGTAGAGATGGAATCAAGGAGCTTCGTCACTAACTCCTCTTCTACACTGTGTGATAATCCATAAATGTTCTTCTTCATCAGCATTTCGTAGAAAGTCCCCTCCATAACTCTGCACACGCCGAGTTTCTGGATTATAAAGCCCATCTCCCACATCAAACCACCCCAGTGGGATCTCAGGAGGTGCAGCCTCTGAGTCTACCAACTGTGACCGTCCGGCTGGCTTCAACCCCTTACAAATCTCAGTGTAAAAGCGACGTTCTGAAAATGCATTACAGTAATCCCATCCATCTTCATTGTATTTCAGCCCGTCTGAAAAGGTGTAGTCTACCCCAGATCCTGTACCCACTGTTCGTCCCTCTTTCCATACCGCAGTGACTTTGCCTCCGTTAGGAAAGTGGAGAGTCCCTTCCCCATCGAACATTCCATCCTTCATCGCCCCGACATACTTGGTCCCAGATGCAAATGTGTACTCCCCCTTTCCCCCCATTCTGTCCTGTATGGAGTCGCCTTTATATGAACTTCCAGTAAACTCCATTTTTTGATGAAAATTGTCTAAATAAGGAATATACAAATTTCAACAATAATTGTGATTAGAATGCAGTTGATTTGACAAATTCGATAATTTGTGTGCTATCACATAGTCATACGTAGTAGACCTAGTGAATATGAAGACTCTCTAGTTTAAAAAATATGTGTCATTTTGTAAAAAATTCACTGAATGAAAAATTAAAAATGTTAGTTTCAAAAGATATAAACACAACTGATGTTTGTACATATTATTCCAATATTCAATTTTGGTTTTGAAGAAAAAATGCTCTCTTTGGCAATGAATCGCTAGAAAAGTCAATTGATGCGTATTCTTTCAGATGTTAGAGTACAGGCAGTATTCATGAGTGATAATACAATTCTATAAACTTTTTAATTTCTCATTAAAGCCACACAAAGTCACACTGTTCTAAAGCTTAGTGTTGATGGAGTATGTGCATAAAGTACTATTTTTATATAATAAAATATTTTATTTTATAATGGCAGAAAATATTTAACTCAACAACTTCTATTCTTTACAAAAAGATGCTATTTTCATGCGCCTAGCCTATACATTCAATATTACGATATAGGAGTTTATGTTTGTGGACATTTTCTTGCACCTAGAAACGCATGCGCCTGAATGAAACCTTGATTGCAATGCAATTCTCACAGTCAAGTCAAAATCAATTATTTAATTAATTAGTTTTCAGTCAGCTGACTATATTATTCTCAATCATATTCGAACATGAAAATGCTAAAATTTGTCAACTGTTAACATTTTAACTTTTTTTCAACTAAAAATCATATTCCATACTCACCCGATCTCTGCATATAAAAATGACAGCCGAATTGAATTAATATCATTATCACGACTTCTTGGCCTCCCTCGTGGAGAGGTGATTTATCTAGGATTTGTTGGATTACGTTCAAGCACCGCACCCCAAATCCTATTTTTTATATTATAGTCGAAATTTGAATCTTTTTGTACTTTCCTATACTGGGTATGTATGTTTTAGTTATGTTTCATAATGGCAAATACAATTGTTTGCTTTTTTGTCATTCCATCCTAAACGCCAATATATTCTAGATTTCCAACATTTGTAAGTGATGATAAGAGTACTTCTCTCAATTTATATCGTTTTCGCGTGTGCGGTGGTTATCAAGAGTCAATTTTCAGCAGTCTGCAACAATGCTATGAGCATCAGCAGTAAGACTTGTTGTCCTAACGACTGCGGAGGAGCAAATAAAGGTAACTGTACTGACATCACGACATATGCAGATGAAACTTGGTCCAGATCGAGACCCGATATTGTGGAAATCATCAGAAACTCAACAAACTTGCCAGGTAAAGGAAAAGCAGACTTCCGGTACAAATGGCCGACTGTTGTGTTCGAGAGGGTGTGTGTGTGTGGAGGTAACTACTATGGTGCTGACTGTACTGAATGTAAATTTGGATACACTGGGGATGACTGTGGAACTAAGAAAACTATCATAACCCGTAAAACGTTTAGTCGATTGAATCAAACTGAGAAGGATGAAGTCATTCAGGGTTATTCCCTATTGAAGCATGATTATGGAAGATGGAGTGTAGTGGTAGATGAACCCGTCTCATACAACTCAGGCAGCGTAACGTTACTGAATGTCTCCACCTATGATATGATTGTATACTTGCACAGTGTCGTTGGAAGAGATGAAAAGTGTAGAGGTATGTCCGATCCGATGATTGACTTTGGACATGAAGGGCCTTCCTTTCCCATGTGGCATCGACACTACTTGTTGCTTCTTGAGAGAGAAATGCAACGCGTACTGGGGAATGACTTGTTTGCTCTTCCTCACTGGAGTTGGGACATTGGTGAGGTGGATTTATTCGCTGAGGAGTACCTCGGAGTTCCAGCCAGCACTGTCGATTCAGCTGTTAACGTTACTTCAACCAACTTTAACAATACAGTTTGGCCTATGGTGTGTGCTGGGGCTTACAGGAATACAAGCATTTCTTGTGCTGACTTTTGGAAGCTGTGCAACCCAGAAACTGACAGATTGGCAAATGGAGATCTACAAAGAGGAATGAGAAATTCATCATCTTATCTTCCAACAGTTCAAGAAATATTGATAGCCATTACAGCACCTTCATATGATACATCCGATAAAGATGGAAATTATGGAATAACTTCTCCTTCCTCCAGTTTCAGAAATCGGCTAGAGGGTTTCTCGCGTATTTGCTCTGCCAGTAATTGCATTGGTTTTTACAAGGAATCCCACTTGCACAATATTGTGCATTTATGGATTGGCGGTCATATGGGGATTAATTCAGCAGCTGTTAATGATCCACTTTTCTTCTTACACCATTGTAACATTGACCGAGTACTTGAATCCTGGATCCGTAAATTTGCAGTAAACAGTTCCAATCCTTTCTTACTACCTGCATACGCCCCAGCACATGGTGGACATCCTGGACATAATAAGGTTGATTGGATGGTTCCCTTCTTTCCACTGGTTAGGATAATTGACTACTATAACACTTCTGAAGAATTCGGGTATGTGTATGAACAACTGTTTGAAAGTAGCATTCCAGATTCTAGCCTCGAGTTTTGTGTTCCATTTGGTGCATGTGCGGCTTGCACTTCTAATGATGGAGACTGTATCAACTGTGGTGCAAGTGGAAAGAGCGATAACTGCATTGTTGAGACTCCTACACTTCCTCCACCAGCAGCTTCAGTTTTATTGTCTCCGGATCAATTGCTGTTAATTTTGGCATTGGGTATTCCACTGCTGGTTTGTCTGATCATACTTGTTCTACTCACAATAGCACTTTTATTCACTTTTCTTAAAAGAAGAAAAAATTGAGAACCACACTCAGATTCTTCCAACTATTTTATTACAAATTCTTTTTCTTAGTTTTATACTTACACTCTCTATAATCTCTATCATCTTTCACTTATTCATTTAGTCTCTGAGCTCCTCTCAATTTCGAATCCTTATTAATCATTTTTGTTTTATTTTATTATTATTCATTATTTAATATTCGCTATATCCAATATTCAATATTCACTATTTCATATTCATTAATATCAAACTATATTTATATGCTTATTTATTAATTTTTACATTGGATGTCCTCAGTTATACTTGGGATTTATTTTGACATACTACTATTCCTCCAAGTTTTTAAAAGTGGGGATGCACAGTTCTAAAAGAGTTGGTCTCCGGTCGTAATCCCTCTCCTAGCAAGGGTTTAAAAGATGACCTTTCTGTGAAGGTACCTGTACAACGCTATATATAATTTTGTTCATACACCTCTGCTCTTCGATATCTCATGAATAATATGAGATAGAATGAAACTTAAATACGTAATTGGTAAAATGTTCGGTATAGATATCTCTGCAATGTTATGCTAACGTCATCATGATGGCAGCGAAACCCACATTTTATTATAACAGTACTATATACGTACAGTAGAACCTCGTTAATACAAACACGGATAATATGAAATCCGGATAATACGAACATATGTTTTATCACTCACGAGTCACGGAGGATAACACATATACATCACTTTAATTAATACGAATTCTGGATAACACAAACACGTTTCAACCGTCCCCTGGCGTTCGCATTAACGAGGTTCTACTGTAGGTATAATATTGGCGAAAAAGTGGGAGTGTGCTTCCACATTGTTGGGTTAGGGACATAAAACATCACACCACCACAAGGTGGAAGCACGCTCCCATCCCGTCTGTGAGAGTATTTTTAAAAAGAAAATTTCTTTTTTACAAAACTCTCCCTCAACAGAAAAATGGTTTTTTCTAAGTAGCGTTCAGTCTAGTAGTAATTACGTGTAAATAACATACTTACATACAGACATAGTTTTAGGGAGGGCGGTAATCCTCGAAACTTATTATTTCCTTCACTTCGATGATTTCATGAGTTGGCCTGATTTGTAGGAAAAAATGTATTTTCAGTTATTTCTTTGTTTCGAGTCATAAAGAACCATTTTGCTTCTTACTGAATGTTACATATAATCAAGAGGCTTTAGAATGCTCATTCATTTAAGAGTATTCATTATAATTGAAAGCCAAGTGAATATAATAACCAAAATAGTAAATAGATAAGAATGGAAACATTAGCATAAATAAAGGCAAAGTTTCTGATTCTGAACCATTTAGTCACTTAGCTCGTGAGAATCCATTTTAGGCGTAA
The DNA here is from genome assembly GCA_963281255.1 of Aphrocallistes beatrix. Lineage (NCBI taxonomy): Eukaryota > Metazoa > Porifera > Hexactinellida > Sceptrulophora > Aphrocallistidae > Aphrocallistes > Aphrocallistes beatrix. The sequence continues at coordinate 3,835,749 of OY725500.1, read as the reverse complement.
AAAGTGGTTTCTCCGATGACCTCAAACGTTTATTTATATCACGACTGAAGAGCGAAGTTTGTCTAGGAAAGTTTTCAAATTCTTCAGGCGCATTTTTCATCAGCTTCATTGTCTGAGTGAGATCTTTCGTCTTTATCGACAGTTCAATTTGTTGTTTAATCTGAGATAACAAACTTTTCTCATCAAAATCTTCTTCCAAAGCCATTGAATGGTAAAACGATACATCCGATGTACCGAAGTAATACGTACATCGATCTGGCTCTACTTGCATTTTTTCGATGAAAAATCTTTTCCTGAAATCAATAAAAAGTGATAGAAGTGAGCTTTTCTGTAGTTGAATGATGAAATTGAGTCGGTGCCATGCGAATGATCTTTCTGCGTTTACCCGCACTTTAGCATAACGATCTGAGAGCTGTGCAATGAATACATTGAGAAATACAACGATAGTTAAGAAAAGAAAGGAAATGTAGACCAGAGCAGCTAACCAATTCAGATTATTGAAAAGATAATTCGCTTCAAACACACTACCCGCTTCAAGGATGATTCTGAACCCGGAGAGTAATACCCAAATAAATTCATTACTGATCCCAATTTCGTTCTTTGTCTTGTCGATTTGAGTTTTATTGATTATCCCTTGTATGGAATATGGAGACCTTAATGCTATGAAAAAGCACGAGGAATATATGGACAAGACGATGAGGAACATTAAGGCAAATTTGGGGACGTCTTTTGTAAGGATTTTGTAGAAAATATTGGAATAAGGTCCGATGACTGGGATTATATTGATATAGTTAAAAAGACGAAGTGAATTCAAAAGAAAAGCTAATGTTGCGAAAACCCATTGGACTGACTGGCTGGTGATGCGTAATGGTATGAGCATAGCTAGAAAAAGAACGCTTAAAATGTCCAGATAGTTAGATCGTTCTCTGAAATAATCACTAAACACTCGTAGAAGAAAAGTATTTCGTAGTGAACGTAACAGACGAGACTTCACAGAAACAGTTCCACAGTGAACCAGAGCGTATTCACAAATGTTTTGATCATCATAGGTAGATATCTCTCTTTCTAAATCAAACATTTCAGATTTTCGCTTATCTTTCAAACGTCTGTAAGTCGATAAAGCACTACGAACAAATTCAACTATTTCTGTTAAGGCATTGGCAATGAAATATAACAATACAATTACTTCTGTCCCGATCCGAGAATAGTTCAGCTCATCTTTTAAGTATGCATCAAATGGGTTCTCCTCATGAGCAGCTTGGATTAAAGAGTAACCGAATGCGAGTAGAAATATCCAATAAAAGACAAATTTGATGATGAAAATGTAATACCCGAATTGCTTCATCTTTTCATCAACCAGCACTCGTATTACCCCGTGGTGGGCTACTCTATCGCTACACAATTCAGAAACACGTTGAAGGAGGTACACAGCATTCCTATTGTAGTCTTCATCTAGAGGTGTACTATGGTGTATATCCAAATCTAGATATTTAGTGTTAACAGTACAATTACATTTCCCATCAATTATAATCATACGATCCAGGATTGCAATGATAGATTTCTCCAGACCAAACTTTATAACTTTATGAATATCTATCTCGATTTTTTCAATAAAATATTGGAGAAAGTCGCTAATAGGAGCTAGCCTGATTATCATAGCACTGGCCCTATCTCTCCTATTCAATATTCCTCTCTCCAACGCGTTAAAACGTTCGGCATCTGTCACTTCAAGAGATGCACCATTCACTATCAATTCACGAATAACGTTCGCATGGCCGTTAGTTGCCGCGAGAATAAGTGGTGTGCGACCGCGACTATCTCTAAAATCTAAATTCGCACCTGAGTTCGCCAAAATTGTAACTGCATGAGCTTTTCCATTGCTGGCTGCAATCAACACAGCTGTCCGACCAGAATGATCCACCGAATCAAGATGAGCACCCTGCATCACCAAGATATACAGAACATCTTCACCCGCATATTCACAAGCAAGGTGCAATGGTGTTATTCCATCTAAATAACAAGTGGCATTCGGGTCAGCACCACAAGCTAGGAGGTAGCCAACTGTGGGGGCATACCCTCTCTTCGTTGCATAATGCAGAGTTGTATAGCAATGCTCATCTCGTTCATCAATATCGATATGCTCTTGTTTGTATATCAAGCTGAGTACTCCCCAGCTACCGTGTTGTGCAGCGGTATGTGGGTGAACTTGTGTTAGAATGGGGGTGTCTGCATCTAACAATAGTTTAACGGTTTTCACCGAGTTTGATATACAAGCTTGAAATAAGGCAAGCTTAGCGTGCTGGTGAAAAGATTCCTGATCACAGTCCCTTCCTTCATTCACATGGCGTTCTAGGATAATTTGAGTTATGTCTGGTCGGCAGTAAAAGGCACATAATTCTAAGGGTCTGTGTCTATTGAAAGCTTCGTAGAGATATGGTGCACCCTCTTTCATCAATCTTTTCAACTTATTCATATTATAGGTTAGTAGGGCGTGTTCTAACTCAGGAACGCACTCGGTATTAGCTCCAATACCATCTTCCTTGCTTAGTTCATCCATCAATCCATCTATCTCGCTATATACCACTGTCCCTATGATTTCATCTCGTAGTGATGATCTCGTGTTAGCATCTTTTTGTAAAGAATAAAAGTTGTTGAGTTCAATATTTTCTGCCATTAGAAAGTAAAATATTTTGCCAAACAGAATTATTATATAAAAATTGTACTTCATGCACATACTCCATCAACAATAAGCTTTAGAACAGTGTGATTTTGTGTGGTTTTAATGAATGGGCATTCTAAAGCCTCTTGATTCTATGTAAATTCAATAAGAAGCAAAATGGCTCTTTATAACTTGAAACAAAGAAATGACTGAAAATACGCAATAGTTTTTTTCTACAAATCAGACCAAATCATAATATCTTTCGATTTTTTTCATGAGGGAAATAGTACATAGTATGTACGCAACACTCTTTTTAGAACTGTACATCCCTACTATTAAAAACTTGAGGAATAGTAGTATGTTAAAATTAATCCCAAATATAACTGAGGACATCCAATGTAAAAATTTAATGAAAAAGCAAATAAATATAGTTTAATATAAAATGAATATAAAATAGTGAATATTGAATATTGGATATAGCGAATATTAAATAATGAATAAGAATAAAACTATGATTAATAAGGATCAGAATTGAGAGGAGCTCAGAGACTAAATGAATAAGTGAGATTATAGAGATTATAGAGAGTGTAGGTATAAAACTAAGAAAAAGAATTTGTAATAAAATAGTTGGAAGAATCAGAGTGTGGTTCTCAATTTTTTCTTCTCTTGAGAAAAGTGAATAAAAGTGCTATTGTGAGTAGAACAAGTATGATCAGACAAATCAGCAGTGGAATACCCAATACCAAAATTAACAGCAATTGATCCGGAGACAATAAACTAGAAGCTGCTGGTGGAGGAAGTGTAGGAGTCTCAACAATGCAGTTATCGCTCTTTCCACTTGCACCACAGTTGATACAGTCCCCATCATTAGAAGTGCAAGTCGCACATGCACCAAATGGAACACAAAACTCGAGGCTAGAATCTGGAATGCTACTTTCAAACAGATGTTCATACACATACCCGAATTCTTCAGAAGTGTTATAGTAGTCAATTATCCTAACCAGTGGAAAGAAGGGAACCATCCAATCAACCTTATTATGTCCAGGATGTCCACCATGTGCTGGGGCGTATGCAGGTAGTAAGAAAGGATTGGAACTGTTTACTGCAAATTTACGGATCCAGGATTCAAGTACTCGGTCAATGTTACAATGGTGTAAGAAGAAAAGTGGATCATTAACAGCTGCTGAATTAATCCCCATATGACCGCCAATCCATAAATGCACAATATTGTGCAAGTGGGATTCCTTGTAAAAACCAATGCAATTACTGGCAGAGCAAATACGCGAGAAACCCTCTAGCCGATTTCTGAAACTGGAGAAAGGAGAAGTTATTCCATAATTTCCATCTTTATCGGATGTATCATATGAGGGTGCTGTAATGGCTATCAAGATTTCTTGAACTGTTGGAAGATAAGATGATGAACTTCTCATTCCTCTTTGTAGATCTCCATTTGCCAATCTGTCAGTTTCTGGGTTGCACAACTTCCAAAAGTCAGCACAAGAAATGCTTGTATTCCTGTAAGCCCCATCACACACCATAGGCCAAACTGTATTGTTAAAGTTGGTTGAAGTAACGTTAACAGCTGAATCGACAGTGCTGGCTGGGAATCCGAGGTGCTCCTCAACAAATAGGTCCACCTCACCAATGTCCCAACTCCAGTGAGGAAGAGCAAACAAGTCATTCCCCAGTACTCGTTGCATTTCTCTCTCAAGAAGCAACAAGTAGTGTCGATGCCACATGGGAAAGGAAGGCCCTTCATGTCCAAAGTCAATCGTCGGATCGGACATACCTCTACACTTTTCATCTCTTCCAACGACACTGTGCAAGAATACAATCATGTCATAGGTGGAGACATTCAGTAACGTTACGCTGCCTGAGTTGTATGAGACGGGTTCATCTACCACTACACCCCATCTTCCATAATCATGCTTCAATAGGGAATAACCCTGAATGACTTCATCCTTCTCAGTTTGATTCAATCGACTAAACGTTTTACGGGTTATGATAGTTTTCCTAGTTCCACAGTCATCCCCAGTGTATCCAAATTTACATTCAGTACAGTCAGCACCATAGTAGTTACCTCCACACACACACACCCTCTCGAACACAACAGTCGGCCATTTGTACCGGAAATCTGCTTTTCCTTTACCTGGCAAGTTTGTTGAGTTTCTGATGATTTCCACAATATCGGGTCTCGATCTGGACCAAGTTTCATCTGCATATGCTGTGATGTCAGTACAGTTACCTTTATTTGCTCCTCCGCAGTCGTTAGGACAACAAGTCTTACTGCTGATGCTCATAGCATTGTTGCAGACTGCTGGAAATTGACTCTTGACAACCACCGCACACGCGAAAACGATATAAATTGAGAGAAGTACTCTTATCATCACTTACAAATGTTGGAAATCAATTGTTGAATAAAATTAATTGATCAAGAGTAAATTCAATAAAAAAACAAAACTGAATAAAATCAGAAGAGCATCCTATTTATACTGAGCAGAGGAGTGGAATGTTGGATTTGGATGTTCATAGATGGGGGTGGAGTATCGTGACAATGACTTCTTTGTATGCATCATTCTGACATTGCACTGGAAGTAAGACGTAAATACTACGCATTACATTACATGTGATTGTGGTAATGTTTAAGTTTATATGTGTACAATTTATGTAAATCTCACTTTTCGATTGAGAAATACGAGCCTTTCGTGATGGAAACTCACTCACAAAGGCGCTTCGCAGCCTTTGTTCTCTTCAGGCGGTATATATATCCCAATCAATCGCAATAAAACCCGGCACCTGAAATATATCATTGATGGTGATAATATACATACGAGTACTTGTATATGTACTTGAGTAGCTCAATATTGATGCGGGCGGTGGAGCTGAAAAAATTATCAATTTCAGCGGGCGCCGTCTAAAAATAAATCTCTGTCGATGAGTGTGTGCTCTATTAGGAATGATTAGTTACTAATTCGGGCTACGGCCAGACCGAAAAACCAGGAGTCCAGCACAAATATTCTGAGTTTAGAGCTGCAATATTACAATTTTTCTAGTTCCTCCATCTGCTCTGCTAGCCTTTCTCTCCGGATGATTCACCATTAACTGTAGAATGCCCAGCATTTATATGGCTTCAGTGCCATAGAAAATGGCTGGGAGACATCCGCGATATCGGGGACACTGTGTCCCCTCTGGGCATTCTACGGTTAATTTAAATATTTTGCAATTGGATAGCCAGTAGTTAATCCGTCAGACATGATACTCATAATGAAACATTTCGCTATTTTTATAAAATGAAAAATGGCACACATATTTGTCTCATTCGTTATTAAATGTTAATATTCTCATGATATATGACTATATTATACTTGTATTTATTACAATAGTCCAATTACTGTCACAGTATATAAACTTACATGGAACATTCCAAAAAGATTACTCAAATTTCACACAATACATGACATCATAGAATGCATTGTCAATTCAATGATGTGACGAAAAACAACAGAATTAGGCTCATACTTGAGGCAGACATAAATATAGATACAGAAAAGGAAGTTAGTAGATAAAATGACTGCTCAACAATTATTACTACTTGAATCAATAATAATACTAACATTCCTTCTACTTTGTAATGGTTAGTTGATACAACTATTTATTATACATAATATGATGACATACTTGCCAACTGTCCCGTTTTTGGCGGGACGTCCCGCTTTTTTCACTCTTCTATTGAGCTAATTTTCTCGAATGTCCCGCTTTTACATGAAATTTCCCAATTATGTCCCGCTTTTTTTACTCATGTATAATACTTTTCTATTGCGTCCCACCATGTCCCGCGAAATTCAACGCTGCGTCCCGTTTTTATCATGGCTCAGGTTGGCATGTATGGGATAATTATACGTGCGTGTTTCGAAAACACATTGATATTAGCATTTATACGGATTTAGAAAAAACATGGTGTCGAGATTATTTTACAATATTCATGATGTGAAAAAGTAAGATAATTCGTTGAGTTTTAATTCCAATCAAATTCCCCTAGGTCAAGCTATAGTTCAACAGTTCGGACGATGCTTCGAGGGAGTAAACAGAGTGAGTACAGTCACAGACAACTTAACAGGGATAACAACAGAATTCCAATGCAACCACTTCATCTACTATGAGAGGATAGTGGACAACCAACCCGCAATTGACCAGAGGAACAAAGAAGGGCTTATCATTCTAGCTATCGTACTGACACTGTTCTTCATCTTGCCCTGTATTATCGTCTGCATTCACGCGGGCTGTAATGCTAAACGGAGGAGTGAGATGGGAAAATTTATGAGAGAAAAATGGGCCTCTAATAAAGCTAGAAGGGCGGCACCACGAAGAGACCAAGTTGTAGAGATTAACACTGCATAATTGTCACTTCATATTATGTGCTCTGTTATACGTAGGTTGTGGTAATTGAGTGTCGTCTGGAGTACAATTATAACACTTCGGTTTTCATTTCTTGACTCAACTTACATAGACGCAGAATTATCTGAGATTTTAACTTATTCTACAAACTCAATACATGATACATTCTACTCCTGAAGCAGGAGAAATACATTATTCGTTCTTATCTTTTTATCTTTCTATCTAGAACGGTGAAGTTCAGTAACTGTAATCGGTATTTAATAGTTAATGATATGAGATCTTAATAAATGTTCTATGTTCTACTCAATATTATTTGTAAATCTGACATTACACAATAACTTACTAATACGTATCACAGAACCGGATGAGATTATCAAAATGATGTGGACTTGTAAACCGAGGTTTGGGCCTGTTTTAAAGCTCTGTCAATTTGTTTGTAAATTTGAGTATCTCTTCATTCTTCTTCTTCAACGTTTGCTCCATGTCTTCTTGTCTGATAATTTGTATTTCAGATTTGCTTGCAATAATTCCTTCATTAGTTTTCTTCAATGCTAGTTTTTTCCTGTGTTTGCAACTTGGGTTTTTAAATTGCTAGTCAGTTCGATTAATTCTCCATTCTTTTTCTTTCAGATTTGTTCCATTTCTTTCTGTTTGGTTGTTTGAGATTCAAGTTTATAAGTAAATTCGATTATTCCTTTATTATTTTTTACTAAGAGTTGCTCCATTCTTTCTGTACAAATTCATGTGAATAGCAATAAACAAATAGAATAAATATTAAAAAATAAAATGCGTCTCTCACCCCTAATTTCTAGAAAAAAAATGGATGATAAACCAGAATTTATTTTACATGGATTATAGATATCACCTATTACATAAGAATAATATCACAAAAATACTTCGTTTTTGTGCTTTGTTTTATCTCGGGAAGATTCACATTCATATCGATCGTTTTTCTTTAGAGTTCTTTCTACATTTTTCAACTTGATAATTTAGTTTTCAAATTTTAGTCCAAGTATCTCAGGACTTTTTTATTTAGCACCTGATCAGTTTTTTAGTTTTTTTCATACTTCGAAGGTTTAACTTCTTTTCAAATTCGATTATTTCTTCATTTAGACGATGCATTTGTCTCTACTTCTTCTACTCTTATGATGTGGAATTATATCTTTGAATGGAATATCTCTAGTACAATATTCACATGGAACGAGTCGCATCTGACACAGATTCTAAATGATCATCGAGTTCACTTTGCTTTATGAACACTTCACAGTAGTTTGGACACATAATGATGAATTCTTGACACACCCACAAATGTCCCTCAATGCCTTTCAAGATTCCTTTCCACATACACTTCCTGGTGTAGATTGGACACTTGGATTTCAGAGTTGAGATCCGTTACATTTTATATTATAAATCCCTCCAAATCCTTGGTCCACCTTCGTAGTAAATTCTCATCTGTAGAGTTGTACGTCTTTCTGGTCGCCATATCTCGATTCTATTTGATTATAACTTTAAGTAGAATGACCAATAAGACGAGATCATTAGATATTTCACTCTAGTATTATAGTTGTATAATTAGTTGTATAATCCTATATTTATCAAACTGAGCAAAGGATTATCTAAGAGTGCGAGCGATCCTTTGGCGTATGATTTTAAATCCTAGTGTTTAGGAGTGTGAACATTTAAAATATTACCCAATTACAGTGAATGTTATTTATCGATTTAGGTGTATGAATATTTAAGGGTTGAGACTAGGTGCGTATCTCTGGAGGGCTGTATAATCCCTGATACTGAGTATAACATGATTCAATTGTAGGTAGACACATTAACACAATTTTGGTTGTATGGTAGAGCGGAATTCGCATAATTAGCAACTCCTTTTAAATTCATGAAAAAGTTGCTAATACGCAAAATTGCTATTAAGGAATAGAAAATCTACACTTAGGACAAAATTGGTTGTTAATATGCAATGTTGCTAATAGACGAACTCCATACTCCACCGTATTTTGAATTCTGGTTTTAGCAGGGTTCGTCGCATTTGCTTGAACTTTACATAATTATTGGTGGGTGAACTTTATAGGGATGCCATGGTGACTTGAGCTTACCACAAATATGTAAATCCAGTAGCTTGTGTAATCTCTATAAAATCGTTCAAAAATAAGTGAGTATAAAATAAACACAAATAAAATGTTAAAGCTAATAAACTGTTTCGTAAGAAATTGAAAAAGAGTAAAAGAAAATAGAATAAAGACGATAGAAATCTAAACTATTAAGAAAAGTAATTCCCTAACAAACTCTATGTGTTAACTATTTGATAGTGTATTTAGGTTGGAATAGAGATTTGTTAGTATTCGCATCTTCATCAGTGTTGTACTCCCTCTGCATGGATAAGATGTCTTGCTTTGTGTACACCTTCGTATCGCCTAAAACATCAGATCATGACGTCATAATATTGCCTTAAAATAATAACATGGACTCAATGGTCTCTTAATAAAACTTTGTACTAAACACAACCATATGGGTAGAGTCAGCCAAATTAAGGGGGGCAGTTCTTTTAGAAGAATTTAGTACGTTTGTATTTACGATTGAATTATATTATTGCGACAGTACAAAGTATCAATTAAATTATGTTCATCGCTAGACTGATGGTGAGGCAGTGGATCATTGGACCCTACTTTTTTTGGAAAAATATGAAAACATTACGCCTATGAACACAACTCGTAATCACACATAGTACTTCACAAATACTTTTTTAGTTCTCTAAACTCTACTTCAATACAGAGTTGGAATCGGACCCAATTTTCAGAACCCGAACTCGACCCGAAAACCCCGTCCCCAATGCTTCGATATGATATAAAATAATCGATTGAAATACTTCTGCTATAAACTCCAAATCCTTAGTTTAATACTACAGATAGTTCTCGTCTAGGAAATTAAATCACGACACCTATTCATTACCGTCTGTAAAAAAACAACAACTAAGGTTGCTTGTGCTATAAAGGTGTTTCAAGACAAACCTGCAAACGTAGGTTTGACGATCAAATCCTCGCTCATCCTCCGAGAAGTAGTCGCCAGTTGCGCTGGAGATAGTAGAATGCCCTCAGGTGCTACGTGTTGCATCTTCTGTTCAAACCGGTCCCTCAGCGAGCGTACACTCAAATCTTCCGGTTGCTTCACCTCCACTAGCACAGACCGGTTACAAACCGATGCCGATTTCGATTCCAATTTCTGGCGTTCAATGGCCGCTCTCATTACACTCAGCTTATCAACCTTCGGAAAGTCTATCGGTTTCCCGGAAATGAGCGAACGAATCCGGTCAGAAACGGACCTACTCTGATCCGGTGGGAGAGAGTAACCGGCATACCGGTGTTTTCGCGGGATCTGTACCGGCATTGATTGTACACTGGCCGAATCATCTGATTCTGGGATGTGTAGACCAGAACAGGAGAACGGGGTAGATGCAGTTGGGAAGGGAGATGGAGGCGTGACAACTAATTCAGGCGGACTGAACAGTGGAAATTTGTCCGTCTCAGTGATATCACCTAAACTTCTAGAGTGCCGATGGCTAGCTGTGAGTGTGGGTAGAGAAGAATGAGTGTAATCAGTGCATTGAGACGTTTTAGTCGTGTTTCCTTCAAGAAAATGATTTCGAAGCGGTAAGAGAGAAGGTGGATTGATGGCAACGTGAGATCTTACTTTGTTTTTAGGACTTGGATGTTCTAGAATATTTTCTGTCGTGAATCGTTTGGAGTTTAAGTCCAAGAAAGGTTGACGTGTGTGAGTTGAAATTAGTTCTTTTTGAGGCAGAGTCTCAACTACTCGAGGCTTAATTTCAGTTTCAGTTTCATCTGTACTTAATTCCTGTCTCATTCCAAACAGAGTCCTATTGACTTGGTCCATTACTTTACTATCGGATTCTATCTCTGTATTAGTGTCAGAGTCTAATGCATCAATGGGTGGAAGAGGGGAGGAACCAGGTGCGGACTCATGTGGGGACAGATTTGTCAGGAATGCATCGAGGTTGATTTCTGTTTGTCTAGAGAGAGTTTCTTCTCCAGAGTTACTAGAGACTTCTAGCTTGCAATCTTTATCCTGGGTAGAGGTGGGATTTATGCCTGATATGGAGTGGATGTCAGAAACGAGAGAGGAAAGGCCAGAAGAAATAGCTTGTATATCCATGAGTGCCTGTGAGTTTGTTCCAGCTGTCTGCGAGGAAGTGATCGGGTTTGGGGTGGAAGGAGATTCAAATCTCTTCACAATGCTAGCAATCTTAGAATTACGCTCTAACTGCTTGGGAGGTCTCGATGTGCTGAGTTTATAATGGGGACTGCTTGAGCTGTTAACTTCGTCGGCTCTAACTGCTTGGGAGGTCTCGATGTGCTGAGTTTATAATGGGGACTGCTTGAGCTGTTAACTTCGTCGAGTTCATAGTCTGATGCGTAATCAGAGGTAGAGACATCGCTAGGGAAGCTGGGGTAGGATTCTGGAGGGTCGCGAATGAGGGTGAGTGTGGGATGGAGGGGAGGGACAGGGGAGTGTTTCTTAGGTTTGTCGGATTTCTTCGAGAATAGTTGTTTGAAATATTCAATTTTCCCGCGTTTAGAACTAATGAGAAAAATTAAATTTAAAAAATAACGTGATTGCTCGGTCTCTAACTAAAAAGTAGAGAATCATTAGTACATATTAGTGAAATAAAAAATAATTTAAATAATGGAATATCCTTCCAGAATATTCCTACAAATGACCTCTATATTTCCCTATAAATTTCGCTGACAACTCTCTACATCTCACATTATAAATCCCTAAGTTCCCTAACTAAAATGTTTATATATACACAGCGGTGTTTTGCCAAAAATAGAAATGGGGGGGGCGCTTCCTTCCCGTAAAAAAACACCAGTTATAACTCCAGTTATAACACCAGTTATAACACCAGTTATAACTCCAGTTATAACACCAGTTATAACTCCAGTTATAACACCAGTTATAACTCCAGTTATAACTCCAGTTATAACACCAGTTATAACACCAGTTATAACTCCAGTTATAACACCAGTTATAACACCAGTTATAACTCCAGTTATAACACCAGTTATAACTCCAGTTATAACTCCAGTTATAACACCAGTTATAACTCCAGTTATAACTCCAGTTATAACTCCAGTTATAACACCAGTTATAACACCAGTTATAACACCAGTTATAACTCCAGTTATAACACCAGTTATAACACCAGTTATAACTCCAGTTATAACACCAGTTATAACTCCAGTTATAACACCAGTTATAACACCAGTTATAACACCAGTTATAACTCCAGTTATAACATTTACTCTTTGGGGCAGTGGAATGAGATTACAATATTTGCATTCCTTAATTAACTGTATGCACGTACTCATATGCTATGATTTTTCATCAATATATTACTAAGTTGTTGATATCCTGAATTGTATATGTCATCTGAAGCACTCATGATATATATTGTGAAAGAAGTTTGTTGAAGTGGTCTCTTCCGATTTGAGGACGGTTTTTAGACTTTTCTTTTATATTTCTTCTATTTTCAGAAGCCTGGATTTGAATTCTAATAGTTTTGAAATTATCAACACTACTTGTGTATTTGTAATATTGAAAGCATAATTCGTAGTACAGTGGAACCTCCGTAATCCGACACCTCTGTAATCCGACATTTCTCTAAACCGACATTATTTCTGTTCTATAAAAAAAGTGAGGGGGCAGCGCCCCCCCCCCAAAACACCATTATATATACATCTACGTACATACATTGATTCTTGGCTACAATGTAACTCACGAGGTCGGGCTCTCAAATTCTGAATTCCTTCTGATGCTAGGCTGTTCGCATCTCTTCCCGTCATCGAGGAGATTATCAGAGCTGTGAGATCGCCTCATCGCCCCGGCACTCGGATCCATTTCCATTTTCTCATCAATCCTCGCATCACTCAATCGCCGCGCACGGAAACTATGAAACGATCCGGTCCCCCTCCTCTGTCCGGAATCTCCAGGAGGAGCGAAGACTGCTCGCGACTTCAGAAAGCTTCTGTACTGGTCAGCTGCAGACCTAGCGAGCTGCTTGCTCGCCTGCTCTCCTCCAAGCTTTGTCTCAACGCGTAGCAGTTCCACCATTTCTTTTAAGTTTGAATAGCGCTATTATATAATACAGTTCTAAAACTCATCAATCATGTAGTATATATAGGTATGTTACCGTTAAACGTCAAATCAGCTATTTATGTAAATGACTAGAAATTTTCATTGACTGGAAATTTTCACGTGTAATTACACATGTAACTACACGTGTAATTACACATGTAATTACACATGTAATTACACGTGTAATTACACATGTAATTACACATGTGATTACACATGTAATTACACGTGTAATTACACATGTAATTACACATGTAATTACACATAATTCCGAATATTTTATTTCCGCAACTGTCGTTCAACCAAACCCAGACCTATAGCCATAAAAACAAACTATCTTTTGAGCAGTAGCAAATTTTAAGGTGTCAATATATATCTGCCAAAATGCACACCAGATGAAATATCTTTTCGACGTAATTTCCATCGATAAAATCTCCGTCGATGTAGTGTCCTCCATTCCATTTTAGATAAATAGGCCGGATTGAATTATCCTTCTTTGTCCATTGCAAATCATCGCGCGCACTGACGTATCCTATTTGAGTTGTAATTGTACATTCAGGAAATTCAATAGCACATAGCTATGTCCCATACATTGGCTGATTTTACTGTAAAACCGCAGAAACTAAAAAACCACAAATATTTTAAGTATTCCAATATGGCCAATGAAATCACCATATGCTACTTCCAATTCAACAATAATATTACCAAAAATGTGATGCCACATATATTACCAAAAATGTGATGCCAAATGTACAAAACGTAATACTCATCGATATTAATTTTCAGCCTACGCTAATTTTACCGTAAAACGAAGTTGAAAGTCCGTGTATTTTAGAAGTCCGTGATTATACATAGTAAGTGAAAATTTCAAAGTATTTTACATAATAACTGATTTGACGTTTTAACGGTAACATCTATATGTCATAAGGACAAGGATAGCGTTTGTGTGTGTGTCAAACTGATGATGATACTGACGAAATAATTTAAGAATATTCGAAATAAGAATCTGAAAATGTGTTGTTGCTATTGAATCTTCGCTGTGGGAGATTGGGGGATCATTAACAGAGGTGACACATTTTAATAATTATTGTTTAATTTACGTTTAAAGATTTTCCATTTTAGAACAAACAGTGGTTTTCCTGATTTTTAGTCAAAACTTAAAACTCCTTCGTTAAATAAATAAATAAAATTTGTGAACAGAAAATCTCTAAGAAGAAAGACTATTTTCGAAATATTAATACGTTCCATAATATTATAACTGAGAAAAAAAAGTGAACATAAAATCAAGTGTTAAGTTGATCTAATAAATTGGTCAGTGCGAAAGTAACCTATCTCTGTGCTGAGAAAGAATAAATTAATTTTGTGATGGAAGATCAACTCAAAAGGAAACGAAAATAAATTGATAGAACTAAGGTAAAGATGACTTGAAACTGAAATCAGTGAAGAAGTTGTATTGTTTTTTAAATCTAAAATATCTGTATCCATCCCGTGGGAGAGAGACTGGTAACTATCAGTCTTCCATCTTTATCTAACGCCATTCTCCTTGGAAGAACAGATTCGATCTGGTGGAACATCTGAAATTGTGAATTGAAGACGAGGATAGAGTTGGAGTGACTGCTGGAAATGAGAATATTATCTGAATCGTCAATAAGAAGACAAAAAGGAAAACAGACCCCGACATCCTTGAAAACAACAGTGTGATGTAGAGTGTACTCAAAGCCATACAAATGCACGCAAGGATCAGAATCTGAATCTTCTAGAACGAAAATATGATCTCTACTAAGTTTGACGTCTCGAATATTTTTGAGTATATCACTTCCAAACTCAGATTTGAAAGTAAATTCTTTAGTTATCACCTGAATACGATTATTCCTTTTATCGCAAATATAAATATCTTCGTTCGAATCATCACAAGCAAGCCCACACGGGCAGTTGTATTCATTCTCACCTGTCCCATATCTCCCAATTCTAGAAATGAATGTTCCATCGAGGTGAAAGTTAAGGAGGCTATGATTACATTCAGAAAATTCGTTCCCATGAGAAACCAAGAGCCTACCTCCATGAATGAGTAAATCCTTCGGAAACTCCATTTTTCCTCCACCATCCAAATCTTCAAACCTGAACAAATATATTCCAGATATGTCAAATACTTTCACACAGTGATGACACTGATCTGAGACATAAATATTATTCGTTCCATTATCAACAGCTACTCCCCATGGGTAGCTGAGTTTCACGCCGTTTTCTTCCATACAGATACTTGTGACTGGTTCTATTTTGCTCGCGTAATCAATTTTTTCTATCAAACAACCAAATTTGTTTATCTCTTCGAGCATTTTGTTGTTGTCACATATGAAATCCACCATTTTGGGCTCAGTTGGAACTTTAATAGATTTCAGTTCTCCTTCTATTACATTCACAAGATTTTCTTGGATAGATCTAACATTTGAAATTTCGAGCTCTTCTTGCAAAAAAACTTTTGTTTTCTCAAGTTTTTCCCTCTTTTCCTCCTCCAGCTGAACTTCTTTAAGATAAGAAAAATAATTCGCCAGAATTTTATCCAACTTATCCATAAATACTTTTTTTCTTGCCTTTATCTGAGTGATCAATTCTTCAAATTTCATTTCGACACGTTCCCTCACTTCATACAATTCCAACCAAAACATATACTCCACTCCAGATAACATAGATTCCTCATCTCCTTCTTCCTGTGTTAAGATATTATCTTGTTCATCACACTGGCAATAATCGAGACTATTACTTACAAATTGAGAGCAAAAACACTCTTCAGCGCAAAACGAGCAGTAAATACACTTTTCTCTTCCATATTCATCTAAATCCGGAGGGATATCTTCGTCATATAAATAGGAATCTTCATCAGAGGGAAAAGGATAAGCCATTACTACGAATAGAGCTAGAATTGAAATGTTTAAATTAAATGAAAAAAGGAAGTCACTCGAAGAATATTCAAAATCTTGCAGAAATTGAATAATAACTTATATAAAGTATCTACACTAAAATATTCTAAAAATAATATAACTAGTAATTCGGTAAAAAGGTAGAAAGAAATACGAAATAGAAATCCTAGAAGTGATGTCGTCATAAGTTATTTGGAAGGGTCCAAGAGTATTTTCATCGCTTTCCCACTACACAGCAGGTCGTAAGCCTTCTGGTACTCAGAAAGAGGAATGATGTGGGACACTAACAACTGAGATTTCACCTTCTCTTCCGCTACCAATCGCTCGGATTCTTTCCAAGTGTGAAAAACTTTTCGCCCGTACACAGTTTTCACTGTAACATTTTTCGTTAAGAAATTTTTGAGTGGGTTTTCAATCGTGATGTCAGATTTAGGCAATCCAATCACGACGATTTTGCCTCCTTTTCTCAAAAGCTCGAACGCTTTAGTTACCATAGAAGAAGCTCCGCTCGCTTCCACTACTACTCCCACACCATTCCCATCAGTCAACTTTTTGATGACGTCATTGAATTCTTCGCTACTGCCATTCACAGTATGATCAGCGCCCATTTCTTTCGCTCGAGCCAATCTCTCTTCTTGCACGTCAGTGGCAATCACTTTAACCGCTCCGAACAGCTTCGCAAAGGTGCAAGCCAACAGACCGATAGGCCCACAGCCGATAACCAATGTGATCTCGCCTTCCGGTTGGATATCCTCTATCGCGTGGTGAGCTACTCCAGTTGGTTCGAGGAGACAGGCTTGCTCATTACTAACCGAGTCATTCTCAAGTTTGTATGCGTATTTAGCCGGCACGAGTGAGTATTCAGAACAGCCGCCTTGCTGTGTGCCGTTTCCATGTCCGTACTGGTGCATGTTCTGGCATATGTGCTTCTCATCGTGTGTGCACTGATAACAGGTTCCACAGTAGTAATGGTTCTCTACAGCAACGCGACAGCCGAACGTGAAACTCGTATCAACCTCTGCTCCCCTACCTACCACTACACCAACGGCCTCATGACCTGGAATGAAGGGAACGGAGGCTACACTTTTCGCTATGTCATTCCAGTTATAGAGGTTTATGTCTGAACCACAGAGAGAGGCATAGGTAATACGGATTATAAGGTCGTCCTTTCCTGGGGTTGGAATTGGCATCTTTTTGAGCAAGAATCCCTTTTCGGGAGTTTCCTTTATGAGAGCCATCATCATGGAGGGTGGTATCATGGAGTCTGCCATCGCTGCTATTATAAAGTAAAATAATAATCACAAAAAAAATATCTCTTGTTATTAAATTCTCCCTTAGCATCCAAAATTCCGGAGTGTTTAATTCGTATTCTCTGAAGGCAATTACGGACGAGTGATTACTATACGTGTATAATTTTATTATGAAAATAATAGCATAGGACAAAACTTGTACAACCCCGATAATTTGAACTTTTTGCCTGTTAATTACTGGCAAACATGCCAACTTTTGCAAGAAAAAAATCGGGAGATACTAAGTAGTATTTTAGGGGACATAAGTACATATATCCTAAGCAAAACGTAGTTTAATATTGATTGCATTACTTGTTGCTTCACAAATACTTAGATAATAATTACACAGGCAGAGAATTAATGATTTTGCAGAATATTATTATTGTTGCTGAGAAGACTATTCGTATTAGTTAGGCTTACTGCACGAAACGAAGTATATAATGTCTTAAAAAATATTTTAATGAATTTAATAAGATGGAGCGTGATAGTAATCTAGGAGAGGATTTATTCTTGCTACAAGTTGAGTGGGTGAGAGGAGAGATAAGAACTAAATTCGCTAGTGCTCATCAGTTGTTAGTAGAGAGGGAAACCGAGCTGTTGTCAGAGTTACAGCAACTCGAGGAGCGGTACAGGGGGACAGCGGTCACCGAACAGATTGTGGAACTTCATCGTTTGAAAAATGAGAATTTAGCCAACGTGAAGCGAAATGAAAATAAAGACTTGGTAATGCAATATATATCTAACTTGGAAAACCGTGTGGAAAAGCTTGGAAATGAGCTTGAGAAAACGAGAGCTAGCATGAGTAACATTATATTTGTTTGGGATGGGCAGTTTGAAATCGGAATGAGTGAGATCGGAGCGATAAAATTGCTTCATGATCTAGAATACAGTGAGAAAGGAATACCAAGAATTGTGGCTTGTAAACACATGTACGAGAAATCTAGTTCACCTGGAGTATTCTGTGGCCCTCGTTCAGTTGCCATTGACCCAGCCACTAGTAATATATTTATTTGTGACTGGGGTAATGATAGAGTTCAGGTTTTTGATAAATATCTTGAATACATGTTTGATTTCGATGAGTTAATGGCTGGACCATTTGGCATATGTGTAAACGATGGAAAAGTCTATGTTACACAATATTGGAGAAATTGTCTGAATGTTTACAAAGCTAATACAAAATTATTGAAGTCAGTGGGGGGGAAGGGTGAAGCAAAACTGGAGTTTAATCAACCTTGTGGTGTTGGTATTTCAACGAATACCAATCTAATTTATGTCTGCGACCGTGGTAACAAGAGAATTCAATGTTTGAATCTTGATTTTACTTTCAATTCTACAATTTCTGACATTCCTGAACCAAGAGATGTTGAACTGACTACTAGCGAGATAATAGTATTGACGGGAGGAAAGGATTTTATTCGTTGTTATAACTATATGCGACAGTTCGTTAGGTTCGTGAATCCTTATGGCAAAATGGAGGAAATAACAATCGATTCTTGGCACTTTTGTATAGACAAACTAGGTCACATTTTAGCGACTAGTTATGATGGGCATTATGTTTATATATTGACAAGCGATGGAGAGATAATACGCAGATTCGGTAGGAAGGGTGAAGGAAAAGGAGAATTCTTAGAACCTACAGGGATAGCTCTTGATTCAGAATGTAATATCATTGTTATTTCAAAGAATTCAATGAATTGTTTGCAAATTTTCTGAAATCCAAAATTTTTGTATTGCTGTTAGTATTACCTTATCCTAAATCTAACCTAAATCTAACTAAATAGTGAGTATTGGGGCATGTCCCTTTCCAGGGGTGTGAGAGATCGTCCCAGAAATCTAGATACTCAATTTCTGGTACAGGAAGTGTGTCAAGATACCCAGTACATACTGCCAACTGTCCCGTTTTGGCGGGATTTTCCGCTTTTTCGCACATATTTTGAAAGTAATGTCCCGTGAAAACGTTCCAAAAAGTGGAATTGTCCCGCTTTTCAGTGTGTAGCACTAATACAAATATACTACGTACTTAGCACCATTACAATAAAATGTGGAGAGTAACTATCATTCTGAATACAGATAATTATCGGCTCAGTACTTATGAAATGACCTAAGTACAAGTGTAGAATATATACCTAAATCAACAATAGTATCGAACATATTTTGAAATAGATACGAGATAATTTTAATCTTTTTTACGCGTGAAAGAAGAAGACTGTTGGTCAAAGAAAAGTAAAAACTAAGCGCAAATACTGTAATCTACATGATCACCAAATCCAAAATCACAGAGTAAGGTCAATTGTGAGAGAATCTAACTGAATCAAAAATAATGCCAGAAATAGTAAGTAATTCCGTCTTGAGATATTAAATCCATTCCTGTAAATCAGTTTAATACAAACATTCTGATCTCATGTGACAAGCACCACGGGATTTCAAACATTTTTGCAATTTTTAAAGTGCATAGTTTTGATTCTAGAATCAATTGAGATAATTGATAATTATTTAATAATTTCAATCATAATGAGGAATCCACCCAATTCAACCTAAAAAATGCTTGCAAGTATTCAGAATATACTGAATATTGTAATCCAGCATTGAAATACGTAGTTTAGATGTGTAACCTTCTGACCACATTTAAATTGAAAAGTTGTTGATAATTTTAAGGTAAATAGTCACGCATAAATACAATAGGATTCTTCTATGTGTAATACCAAGTTACAGTAGAACATCCATAACCCGACACCTGTATACTCCGGAAGACCAACATAATCTGACACTGCTTCTTACCTCAATTAGCGTTGGACATCATGTTTTTTTTTTAATCAGACAATTTGGTAATCGGACAATTATTTTTCGCTTCCCAAATCCCAATGAGTGTCAGCTTATGCAGGTACCTTCAAGTTCCATGTTCCAAACATGCTTACGTTAATTTTATTCTACAAAAGGACTGGCCAAAATGGGTGTTATATGGAGGTTAATTGTAATGAGAAAGTAGACGGGATTATTTTAAGTGGGCGTCATATAGTGGTCGTTATAGCAGATACCACAAAACCCTAGCAATAAAAGCACACGATACACACAACAAATGAACGAAGCCCACTAGCACACTTGTGAGAGCAAAAGTAAACATTCTACTAGAATATGAATAGTATTTACACAATTTATGCCAGAGCTCTAGTTAGCTAAGTCCAGACTTTATATAAATATCAACAAAATTCAAAATATTATCAAAAGTTACGATCAGCTGTAAGGAAACTCAATTTTACAACGATGATCATTAATTAAATTTAAAAATATAATATTTTTCCAAACTAGCCTAGAAATCATTTAGTAGTATTTAAAATTTATGTAGATAAGAATAAAAAATAGATTTATTTTTAGCTTTGCTTTTAAATAAAAAAAGCCAAAACTCGAATCATAGCTCATTTATATTTCTAAATCTATCATTGTAGAGAAACGAGCACGGAATAACCAGTGGAATGAAGGCACTCTTGCTGTTGATTGCAGGCATTTCCCTTGGTAAGTTGATGCATTTATATTTTAGCTACATTAGGTTAACACTTTGAAAATATTAGCAGTTTTGAAAAAAATCTCAGATGTCAATTTGGAGTCAGTGAAACCTATCAATTTTAAATCCACAAATTTATATGAAGAATTAATTCATAATTCTCAAGAATATGATAATATACTCGTATAGATATTATTATTTTCTATTTTTTCTTTAGTCCTTGCAGCTCATGTGGAATTGCAAAGTAAGTAATAAATATATCTCCTAATTTTTCATATAAATGAATGAATAATTTTTGTGACATTTTTTTTTTCCTACAGGCCTCCAATCCAAAAAAGAATATTTACTTAAGGATGGTCTGCATGGTCCAAGTGGTGTGCGTCTTGGTCACCATCATGATCATGTTCCGCCAACCGAGGATTCTATCCCAGAAGGTATGAACTAGTTTTTAACACGTTCAAACGATGCTCAATGAATTAGAAGAGTTTATCTAAATGCTAAAGCTGTGTATATAGTAGTATTTAAATATATATTCAATCTAATATGTTTGATCAACTTAGGAAAATATTTTATCGATTATTGCGACATCATTAAAACACTCTTTTCTCCTACAGGCCTCCAATCCAAAAAAGAATATTTACTTAAGGATGGTCTGCATGGTCCAAGTGGTGTGCGTCTTGGTCACCATCATGATCATGTTCCGCCAACCGAGGATTCTATCCCAGAAGGTATGAACTAGTTTTTAACACGTTCAAACGATACTCAATGAATTAGAAGAGTTTATCTAAATGTTAAAGCTGTGTATATAGTAGTATTTAAATATATATTCAATCTAATATGTTTGATCAACTTAGGAAAATATTTTATCGATTATTGCGGCATCATTAAAACACTCTTTTCTCCTACAGGCCTCCGATCCAAAAAAGAATATTTACTTAAGGATGGCCCGAATGGGCCAAGAGGCGTGCGTCTTGGTCACCATCATGATCATGTTCCGCCAACCGAGGATTCTCGTCCAGAGGTATGGAGTAATTAGTTAGATTTATAACATAACATGTTCAAAATATTGGAACAGTTACTCTAAAAATTATTTTTAAAAACTAGCCACGGCATTAGAAATCTATCCAGATTAAAAATTCTTAGGGAACAGAGATCATTAATGATATTTGTCATATCCATCAAACTGTTGCTCTCCTATAGATTCCCATGAGAGAAAAGAACATATGCAGATAACATGGATGAGATAGATTCTTCCTTCCTCTAAGGCTCAATATTTCTACAACTATATATTAACATTAGGCTTTAGCTTAATTACTAATTAATATTATACAAGTGTTAGGCATTAGATTATATTAGTATATTATTATGATGGATGTAGTACTAGACCTCTAATAAATAAATATATTTCTCTCAAGCTAGATTTGCAAGTTCTCACTAAGGAAAAAAAAATGAAAAATTCAGAATCGTTATAATTAATAAAGATTGCAAAATTAATGGGAGAATTCCGATCATTTTACGTTTAATAAGATTTTGCTAAGGTTAAAACTTACAGTCACCATTCAACTCAAAATATCCAAATCAGTTGGAAATACAAATTTGTTTCGACTTAATTCTTAAATTAATAAATAAAGAGTCGAAGTCGGGTTTTTTTGTCGCTAGGCCTCTGTAAACATTGTTTTAAGTAGAGTAACTCCAATACTAAATAGTCGGGGGTTTGACGCATAGGCTATGATAGTATATACACACTGCAAAGGCTAATTAGGTTACAAAAATAACGAAATATATCTTAAAGAAAAATTAATGGTAAACATGCTAATTAAGAAACGAACAAAACAAGACACTCCCTAACATCAACACACTAGAAGATCAGATTGATATTGAACTTTGAAAGTCAATAAAAACTTCGTCCATGGTAGTTTTGATGACTTCAAGCAACTCATTCGCTTCAGGGAAATTTGCAGTATCTACGTGTAAACCAATCGATAGCTTCCCAGCATACGTGAAGAAACAAACTCCCATCGTTTGATTGTTAGACTGTGGAACGAAAATAGTTACTTTATCAATCTGTTTTCCCTTTAAGAAAAGGTGATTCTTTGGACCGGGAAGATTTGCGTAATTTCCAACCGTAGAACCAGTTGTCGCCATGATGGGCAGTTTCAACATTAACGGGACAGGGAGTGCAGTTAATTGCATTACAGTGTTCTCGAGCACAAATGGATAAAGAGAACCCTTAACTTTACTCATCTCAGAATGCACGCATTGCAATTGCTGAGCAAATCCTTTACTCGCCAAAGGTAGCTTAACATCAAGAGCCAAGTTATTATCGTTGCTTAAAGTCACTGACTTGAAATCCGTGGTTTTTGCAATGCCCATTCCGACGTAAGTATCCTTTTCATCAGTCTTATCTTTCATCTGGCTGTATTTCTCTAACGAAGAAGTGAGGATGGCCATGAATACGTCGTTAACAGTGGTTTTAGTTTGATTCTTGATAAATCGAATTTTCTCGAAGTCGAAATTCATCTCCCATGTCAACAATTTATTCCCATTCGCGGAATATTTGAATAATCGATGTTTAGAATCGAAACGTAGAATCTGATCTACTAAATAAACAGGAGTGACGAACAGCGTAGCAATAGAAACGGAAATGAGTTTATACAGCGAATTCATAGAACCAGAAAACGGAAGTTTAGTTTGATCAGTCATTAGCGATGATTCTACTTGCGTTGTAGGATCAGACAAGAACTGTATCCATAGCTTTAAGAAAGAAAATCCATCTGCAGCACAATGGTGCCCAACCATCAAGATGTAAGATTCATTCGAATGCTCGTTTACATCCTGAATTATGTAGAATCGCCACATGGGACGGTCTAGCGGTATTCCTTCAGAGTAAACCTTAGATGCAAAGCCTTGTAAGTTCTTAGGATCTTGAAGGTCAAGTGTGACCTCAAAAATATGCTCTGCTATATTGAAATCGGTCGCTGGCATCCATGTGGGTAACAAGAACTTATACCTGATGACCTGTATTAGTTTCTGAAAAACCAGTCTTCCGTGTTCATCCTTAGCTTTCAACACTCTCTCTTGCACTAAATCTTGTAGCTCTTGCAGACCCAGGTTACCTCTCAACTTCATAAGGATCATCCCGTTGAGGTGTGAATTTCCCACAAAACTCACGTGGTAGTTAAATGCATCATGCATAACGGTAGCGCACAAATTCAGTCTCTTGTCTTCATTTCCAATCGGGATATTACGATTGTAAGTTAGGTCGTAAATGAGCTGAAGAATTGTGATGAACAGTTTGTAGAGAAGGTAGTTTAGGAACAAAATGAGATTGACGAGAAATAATGGCACATAAGCCAAAATGTTTATTAAAACAATGAGAGTCGAATTCATTTGGAAAGTAGCGAAGAAATCAAACCACTTCTTGTATTTAAAGATTTTATACAACACCTGTTGCTGAAGAATCACCTCATACTTGGGTAATCATTATGCATAATCATTGCATAAGATTAGGTTGCAAGTACAAGTCGACATAATTATAGCTGATGAATATACTTACAGGGTGGCTCATAAGTTCTGTGACAAGCTTCATTAGGTATAAAATTTCTTATACTCAAACAATCTTAGCTATTATGGTCTTTAGAGATTCTAAATCGAATATTCTCAATGATTTTAGAAGACTTTTCTAGTCTAAGACCTGGAACTGTGTTTTGTATGGTGATTTTTATGGGGAAAAAATGTGTCCTGGCACGCAGCGAAAATCGAGTATCAGGGCCCACTGCTTTTCAAATGATCATTCTAGAGTCTTCAAATTCTACGAAAAATTGGCTCTTACATTTCCCTCGAACACTCTAAATTTGTAGAAATATAAGATGTTTATATCAGTACATATTGAGAACCATTTGGATCAGATTTTTGGTGATGCAATTTTGGGTGATTTTGCAAAATGTACCTAATTTGATCTCGTGAAATAATAACTTTCTCTCGTTTCTGATGATGAATTCAATGGATTTATTAAATATTTTCATGGTGAATGATAGGTATCTGGTGCTAAATCGTCATAGGACATCGATGATAAAGACATTTTTTACAGAAGTAGCGACCTTGATTCTCGATTTTCGCTGCGTGCCAGGACACATTTTTCCCCCATAAAACTCACCATACAAAACACAGTTCCAGGTCTTAGACTCGATAAATCTATTAAAATCATTGAGAATATTCGAATTACAATCTCTAAAGATCATAATAGCCAAGATTGTTTGGGTATAAATCATTTTATACATAATGAAGCTTGGATCAGAACTTATGAGCCACCCTGTAGTTAGTCGGTGATATTCCATACAAATTTTATTGGATATTAACATACATACCAACCTGAGCCATGATAAAAGCGGGACGCAGCGTTGAATTTCGCGGGACATGGCGGGACGCAATAGAAAAGTATTATACATAGAATCAAAAAAAGCGGGACATAATGGGGAAATTTCATGTAAAAGCGGGACTCTCATGAAAATTAGCTCATTAGAAGAGTGAAAAAAGCGGGACGTCCCGCCAAAAACGGGACAGTTGGCAAGTATGGATATAGTGATAGTTTGGCCAAAAATTCCCAGCACCTAGCATTACCACTATATCCCATATCTACTATATACGAGTACCTATATACTACAAGTAATTCAGAGCAGTGAACATATGGCGGTTAGAAACCTTGGATGGTATAAATTCCTCATAAGTTAATTATTTGTTAAAGAACTCGGCTATTGTTGATATACTAGACTACTTGTACATTTGGTACAAGTATATCAAATTCAAACAATCGTGTTTTGCTTTCCTCACAGTGAAATGTATGATAAGGCGAGTTCATCAAGGAGAGCAAAGCTTCAAGGTTTATTCTATCCAGTTCTCTCAAAAAACTTTTGAAACACGAACAAAAAATAATATGAATAGCAATGCACATTCCGATGTCTCCTTACTTAGTTCACATCCCTTGAAATCTACTGTCGGATGCTTCGTATATATCAATATGGAATAAATAAGGGACTACAGTCAAACCTCCGATAGTGAGGATCTCTGTTCAGTGAACACCTTATTCTGAACACTACATATATACCTCATTTAAAATGAACCTCTGGTGATTTAACACCTCGATATACTGAACAAAAATTCAGGTACCGAAGGTATTCAATATGGAGAGGTTTGACTATAATATACGTAGAACTTCATATACGGCCGAAGGCAATCAAACAAAAAGAAATTCATTAGAATGGAAATATTTTGTAATACGAAAACCATTGGGATATTTTGGAAATTTATTATTAAAATATAAATATCCAAACTCCTATATTACTGCAGGGAAATTTTGTAAATTTAAACTGAAATTTTTGCCAGATTGGGGGCTTCCCCACTCCATTCCTCCCCAGGTTCTGGCCTAAATGATATTCAATTAAGAGAAAAATATTGAATAACTCAAGTGCTAGCAGTTTGTAGCGCGTCCAAGCGTTTCATCTTTCTCTGTAGATATCTTTCTAAAGCGGCTAATCTAATCTCTTCTGTGGTTCTCTTGGCGAAAACATCAACTTTCTCCTCCAAAACAGCCTTTTCTTCGACATCCAACGTTTCAGATATACTTTCAATAACTTCAATCTTTTCAGAAGAAGGTGGATCAGAATTCTTGACATTCATGGAAGTAGTAGAGTCATTCAATTCCTCTCCTTTGATATTTGTAGCATCTTTATTTTCAGCTGGTTTCAAATCTGCCTTACCTCCCATTGCTACATTATCTTTCAATAAATGCGAATAAAATAAACTCATACTTTTCTGCTTCCTAACGTCCAAAAGTTCTTCTTGCTTCTCTCTCTCAATTTCTTTCTCATCATCTGCCTTACGCTCCTCTAAATACTTCTTATACCCTGGTGTCGTGTATGAATCCTTGTCCTTATATAGATCTCCTTCCTTCTCGCGTTCTGTCTGATACTTCCGCTCTTGCCTACGTTCCCACTCTCTCTCCCTTTCCCCGCTCATATCCTTGATGAGAGACACATATTTTGACTTTTTCGTGCGGGCTTGCACGTTTTGACGCCGGCGCATCCGACTATCTTCCATCGCGTCATACACTTCATCGTACTGGTAGATATCCGGCTGGTCCTCTAGCACCTGTTGGATCTGTTTGGCTGCCTTAGTGGCGTGTTTAGCCTGCAAAGATTGGATGTTAGGCCTGCCTCCTTCATCTGAGTCGGAATCACAATCGAATACAGACGATTTGGGAAGAGAGGAGGTAGTCGTCTCCTTCTGGACACTGAGACCGTAGCTTTTACCGGAAGTGCCTAACAGTGACATCCTGGAAATAAGTATCAAGCACAATACTGTCACGACATTCAGTGAAACCTGTCTATAATACCACCTAAGGGCCTGGCCAAAAATGACAATTATGCACAGGTGGCCGTTATACTAGAAGCTAAATGTAATGGAAAAGTCTACGACGGGATTGCTTTAAAGCGGCCGTTATGTACGGGTAGCAGCTAGATAGTGGCCGGTATCGCAGGTTCCACTGTATTTTGCTTTGGGGTACCAATAGGCGCCGGACCCAGGGGGCTTGAGGCTGTGGAGGCCCGAGCTCCTTTCGGTTCGAATAGGCCCATAAACTCAATAGAACATTTAAGTTTGTGCATCCCTAGTCCAGGGGGCGGCAACCTATAGCACTCGAGCACTAAATGGGGCATGCCTAATCTCCGGGACGGGACGAGTCAAGATGCCTAATCTCCGGGACGGGACGGGTTAAGATGCCTAATTTCAGGGACATGGTAAATTGGTCCTCCCCTGAAAATTTTGGTCCTGCAATGGACCATTTTTCCATGGAATATTGGTCGGGGGGACCTCCCACTTTGCTCAAGTTTATGCCTGTGATCACAATTAATTCAAGTATTTCAACTACAATTGGAGGACAAACAAGCCATGTGTTGCCCAAAGGAATTATCAAAGCAAAGTATGAAACAAAGGTCAAAAGTCGGCCTTAGGGTCCCAAACATTGTGGTAATTAAGCCAAATGAGAAGGGTCCTAAATTTGTATAGTCCAGATAGCCATCTTTAAGGGTGGGACTGTCAGGCCAAAATTGGTCCCTCCTAGCTAAATTTGGACCCCCCCGGACCAATTTTCGTGACAGGACTCGAGCCTCCTCCATCACCCCATCCCAAGGTCGGTTCTTAGGTTCGGCCTGAGGGGATGCCCCTCCGGCCTTCCTGATCCTACCCCCGTGTAACTTAAATATTCACATCATGGGCAGGGTTGTATTCCTAAGCCTAAAAGTAAGGGAGAGTTTCGAATTATGGCGCCTCAAAAGGAGGCTGGAATAAGTTGGCTTGATCTGATTCAGATTGTTTTAGTAAAAATAATTAATCGAAAAGTATTCCTTTTCAAACACATTATTAAAATGATAGCACCTTTTCTATTCTCCCACCCAGAAACTTTCCTATTCATAATTGGATGATAGATTTGATTACTAGAAATAAAATGTATCAAATCAAACTTTGAAAAAGTAAACATAAAACGATTAAGTAATTCATGAAAAATATTAGAAAGGGGCCTTTACATTCAGCCGCGTTCCCCCTTTGGAATTTAAAAGTAAAGGAACAGCGTTCCACCTCCTCTCTCAAAAGGCCATGGCAGTGGGGAATTCTAGAACTTTGTGTTCAATTTCAGGGGTAATTTCCTAAATTTATTGATATGATCCGTCTAGAATAAGATTTATTTGAAGAAATTCTGCTATTTCCGAAAGTAAATTAGGATTCCTCGATAAAATGGTAAAAAATAAATATAATGGAAAAGTAAGTTTTTAATACTTACACTATTTGACTCCAAAAAGTAGTTATTTACGATTCACCTACCACTTAAATGGAAAATATACTATTAGAATTATAACTGGGAAATGAGTACCATCATGTTCACCGGCCTGACCTCTTCACTTATGAGGTTCGCCTGCATACCTCATACACTTTTTACGCGGTCACAATTCTCTTTGTGACATTGAATGATTCAGTTCATGGTATGATATCTTGAAAAGGATCATTGGTTCATTGGAAGTTAACGTGTACCAACGTCAGAACTAATTGAAAGAATAAATCTGTAAAAGCGATAGTTGCGATCAACACGCTGTACTCTCTCTTCATTAAAACAATCCAACCAAGGAGAGAATAAACGCATTGAAAATTTTTTGGCAAGATTAATTTTACAATTATATGGAATAATGGAAACATTTATCTTGAGATATGACTAGAATATTTTTTACCACGGGTTTTCTTTGAACGAGAATTTGCCATATTGATATTTGATGTGAAATTATATGCTGAATGGACTTCTTAATTCAATGAATAAAAAGAACTTGATTATTGATGATTTTAACCCGTTCACTTCATGCATGAGAATATATTAAATTGAAGTTCACTAGGCGTGATGCAGTTAAATTACGTTCACTCTAATTAAGCTCGCCATTCGCTTTTCAACCCTGTTGTAATGGTTGTATCAACTTTGTTGCCTGCAACATGGTTCGATACATAAGTCAGCACTGTTGTATACAAGAACGTTGTTTAGTACAACTAGCAGGGCCTCTGAGAGAATCAGAGATGCCAGGGCCACTTTGTTAGAATTGTATCCTACAATTCCAATATATAAAATATGAGAAGAATGTGATAAATATTATAATTTATCAACTATGGTTCATAAATTATATTGCACCATATCTCGAAAGCCTTAAGATTTAATGTAACAAAATGTATTAAGAGCTAATAAAAAGTAGCCTTTTATCTATCAAATACATTCAATTCGAATGTCTAGCTATAACGATTTTCAGGGTATAGGCCCAAATGGTAAAATTGCATTTCCATAGCAACGCTGGAATGCAACAACATTCCTTTAGAAAAGCTTAAATTTTTCGAATCAACCCATCCCCACCTTGATTATCTTTGAGAATCATACATTGATAACGCTTAAAAATGTGCTTAAACAGGTCAGAATATTGCCAAAATTCATCTTAAATCTGTGAAAAACAGGTGTGAAAACCACATAACTCACATTCCACAAATAGTTGAGGCCAGCCAACAACCAATGGATTCCAAAAATATGACTTCCTACTTGTATTTCACAGTAATACGTTTCCCATGTCTAACTTGAGTGGATTATGAGATATCAATAATACACAATGGATCCGAGTTTTTTAAATTAAATACCCGAGTAGGAGAGTCGACAGTCCATAGTATTAAGTAGTCTATGTTTTTTAATTATTTAAGCAAATAATTGATGAACTTAAAGGTGAAAAAGTTTTTTCATAACTAACGGGTTTTCTCCATCAACTAATGTTTCTCATAACTAATCTCATCTATTCTTACTAATTAATGGTATCTTTCTATCAGAGGCGGCGGAAGTTCGCGAGCTGATGGAGGGCAAGGGGGCCTGCATGCTTTGATGGGGGGGACAAATATTCAAATATTTTGTTTTAAATCAGATATTAGTTTCTCCAATCAATTCACAAAGAAATATATGATATATTATATTTCCAAAGTAATATTTTAATACTTATAGTATAGCTTTTGCTGTTAGCAGATTTTTTATCTAGCATTTTGTTTCTATCGATTGGTGTACAGGTGTTAGGAACACCCAAAAAGTGAAGTACTATTTTTCTTCTCCATAATATGCAAAAAATACAGAGTAGATGAATAGCTTAGGTAAATATCACTCAAATTTCAACATATTGAGCGCTACATTTGTTGGAGAGGAAATATTGACATTAGTATTCATTGTTAGACACTTCGGATTGAATATTTAATACAATATTATAGAAATACTGTATATAAAAATTGTTATAAAATGTCGGTCGACAGACCGATAGTGCAGCTCCAGAAAGTGACTCGAAGGAACATGAAATGTGAAAATCAGAATACATCGGGAAATACTCATTTTAGGGCATTCCAAGTGTGAAATTTGGAATCTATATATTAGTAAAATACCCTATAATATATAGCCGTTGAAAGCTCGCTGAGAAGAATTTTTCAAAAGGTGTGAAAATATGTTATAAATTTATGTAGTAACTCATAACATTCACATATTATCACTTTCAAAGTGCGAAATTCGGAATCTACATATTAAAATATCCTAGATTAGCCATTGAGAACTCGCTTTTAGCTCAAAATAAGAATTTTTCAAAAGGTGTGAAAATATGCATATATAAATATGCTAATAATTCATAAAATATTCACATTATTACTTTTAAAATTTGAAAATCGGATCCTACATGGTGAAAAACCCTACATTAGTCGTTGAGAACTTACTTATATCTTTAAACTAAGCTTTGCAGTGGTGGTGTTAAAAAAGCAGATTTTTGGCATGGGAGTCTTTTGGCTATGGCAGCTTTTTTATAATTAGAAATTTCAGTTTTTCGACTATAACTCAGCCATTTTAGGCGATAGAAGGCTGTATTGAATATGTATATTAATATACCTCACTTATGATGCAACTATCATCAAAAAATGATGACTTATCACTCTGTGATGACGTCATCATTACACATCAAAATTTCAAAAATTGACAAATTTGGTGATTCTTTCGTGCGATATTGATCATAACAGTAGGACAGATGTATTTAGAGATGTTATCTCCCTTATAATTAATCAATGTAAAAATGTTGACGGTGCACATCTACACCATAAAGAGATCCTACATGCGAAATTTGGTAAAAATCGGACTGTTAGATTTCGCAGTAGCGCGCGTACGGACATACATACATACATACATACAGGGCCGCACCTAGAAATAGTTATTGGGGGGGGGGGGGGTGTCGGCCTAATTTTGCCGACTGCCGACTGAATTGTGAAACGGTCGACTATTTAGGAAATAACCGACTACATTAAAATAAAAGAAACGTGAAACTGCCGACTAAAATGTGAAGCTGCCGACTATATTGGAAATAACCGACTACATTAAAATAGTGGGGGGGTGTCACACCCCCCCATAGAACCGGTCCTGCATACATACATACAGGACGGACGAGATACTCCGCCCATGCCATAAGGGCATCTCCCTATAGGAGCTGTACTAAAAATTGGCATAGAAGCAGTGGTGTTTGTGGGGGGGGGGGGGCTCTCCATTCAGTTACAATTCTCCCTAGTCTACTTTGGGATTATTTATCCAATTTTATAAAACTTATATCAATATAATGTTTTTAAAACTTTAATATACTTCACAATATAATTCTTGTTACATAGCTCCAATCAAGAAGAAAAACTATTTTATTTGATGATTATTTTTCTAAAAAAGCATAAAACTCACGAATCTATATGCTAAACTCAGTTCTTGATCCAAACTAGTTAAATATCGTTGAAACTTCGTCACCAGAATTTTGATCATTAACCTTGGAGCCCTCCTCCCACTTCTTTTTTTAGCAAAACACCACTGCATAGAAGGTAATATCTTATATATTAAAACGCTAGGATTTTTTGATTTTGTTTTTGAATTGATTGAAGAATTGGCAAGTCGTAGAGATATGAAAATTGGCATGTAGGTGTTAAATGATGAATCTATGATTAAGTTCGAAGACCTAAGCGAAATTTTTCCCCTCTGCAAAAAAAAGGAAAACAATTTTTCGCACCTTTTATATACAATCTATATGGCACACTTACAATAGAACAGGGGTGGGCACAAAAGTTAGCTTTCGGGCCGCAGTGAAACTTTGAGCCGACTTGGCGGGCCACAAAATTTGAGAATGTTTTTTTCTACCATGATAATATATAATTGAACTCTGCAAGATGCATTCTATCTGGGTCTTTTCCATACTTGCCAACCTATAGCAAGTCTTTAGCGGGACGGACAAGTGCATTTTGGCGGGACAAAACACATCAGTACATAAATTCAATGTTATATGTTGAGATTACAATATATCAAAGCTGAAAATGTTACTTACGTAAGTATTTTATAAAATATAAGTGGAGAAATAACTAGGAAATAATAATTATTAAACTAGTTGGATAATTCGAATTCATATAGAATTAATGATCAGCGATTGGGGGCTCAGAAATATCAAGACTTTTCTTCGTAGCAGCCAAAAGTAATACGTAAGTAGTATAGTAATGAAAATGTACGTATACTACATATACTGATGCCCTAATGTAATAATTGGATTATTTCATGGATCGGGAAGGAACCTTGATCGAAATGCATGCAACGGAACGTCCCGTCAAAAGAACGGGACGTCCCGTCAAAAGAACGGGACGTCCCGCTAAAAGAACGGGACGTCCCGCTAAAAGAACGGGACTAGTCAATTCCACAAATTTATTACCTAATTGGAAGAATGCTTAGATCAT
Source organism: Aphrocallistes beatrix (assembly GCA_963281255.1). Classification (NCBI taxonomy): domain Eukaryota; kingdom Metazoa; phylum Porifera; class Hexactinellida; order Sceptrulophora; family Aphrocallistidae; genus Aphrocallistes; species Aphrocallistes beatrix. Next base: position 3,802,491 of record OY725500.1, on the reverse strand, counting down.
TATAATATATTGTTTTACAAAAGCGAGATGCAAGCTTCAAAAATCGGGACAAGTGCGACTAAAAGCGGGACGCGGGACAATCCACAAAATTAGTGCCAAAAAGCGGGACGGTTGGCAAGTATGGTTTTCAGTTAATTATAAAAAAATAAGCCCTTTTAAGTCCCCAAATGCATTATATTTTTATATTTAATTTAATTTGTCCAGTTCAGTCTTTACTCTTCATAATGCGCTCAAAGTCCGTTTCAATGCTTGTAGCAGCAAGGCGTAAACTAGCTTCTAAGTTATGATCACTCAAGACACTTCTTTGTTTAGACTTAATATTTTTCATGCGAGAGAAGAGCTGCTCAACTGTATATGTTGATCCAAACAGTGCCATTTGTCTTACGATGAACCTTCTCAATTCTGCAAATTTTTCCTTGGGAAAATACTTGCGGTAAAATTTCTGAAGATCGTTCTCCATAAATTTCACTTTTAGGTCCTGGCATTGCTGAAGCTCGATCAGTTCCATCTGAATGGCGGGTGTTGCTGCTCTCTCAGGGTCAAAATGTAGAGGTGTCGAGAATAGATCTAGTTCTAATTCATGCTATTTAAATTCCACGAACCTCTTTGAATCGAGCTAGCAGTTGTCTGAGTTGTTATGTGTAATAGGGACGATGATTCCCCAAGTCATTTTCTGTTAACTTTCCGTTCGAGAGCTGTTGAATCAATAACATGAGTTTGTTTTGGAATGCTTTAATGTTGCCGAACATTACATTAGCTAAGTTTCCACGGCCTTGCAATTGCGTATTTAGTATGTTCAAATGACCTGTGATGTCCACTAAGAAAGCAAAATCCCGCAACCAGTCTTGGTCTTCCAGTTGGGCCATATTTTTACTCTTCATCTGCATGGACTCCTTTATTTCTTGACGCAATTCATATACCCTTTCTAGCATCTTTCCCTTACTAAGCCAACATACTTCCGTATGGTAAATTAAATCCTGGTGATCTATTCCTAAATCATCCAAGAACTGGCGAAACTGACGATGGTTAAGAGAACGTGACCTGATAAAGTTGACGGTCTCTATTATTGGTTGTATTACGTGACTGAATTTAAGAGATTTGGTACAAAGGTTTTCCTGGTGTATGATGCAGTGAAATGCAGTGACAGTAGTATCTGCATTTAACTGTCGGTTCCTGAGCTCTTCTTTAATCCTCTGAACAAGACCTGAACGTACGCCAATCATAACTGGGGCCCCATCAGTACTGATACCACACAATTTACTCCAATCTAAGTTGTATGTATTGAATACCTTTTTCACTTCTCCAAATATGTCTTCGCCTTTGGTTGTTCCTTTCACACTCTGTAATGCCAACAACTCTTCCGTTTCTGTGAAATCTTCAGTCACGACTCTAATAAAAATTCCGAGTTGCGCTGTGTCGGATATATCAGTACTCTCATCGCAAGCAATCGAAAAATTTTCCATCTCTTCAATTATTTGACGAAGCGTTTTAACCACGTCCTTGTTGATATTTTCTATTCGTCTAGTAATTGTCCTCCTTGATAAACAGATATTTTTGAATTCTTTTTATTATGGACCTAACTTTTCTTTTCCACTTCTAAATTCATGATTCACCGTAAATGAATGATGTTTTTTAGTAGTGAATTATACAACTATCAACTGTCTCTTTGATAGAACTCAGGGCGACTCTGTGGACACACTGTGTCCGCAAGCCGCGCAACGCAAGCAAGCGAAGCGCGCTTGTTGTCTTATAAAATTAGAGAGAAATCAGAAAAATAAAAAGATGAGAAAGTTTACATTCGCTATCTCGAGCACGCAAAACTGTTCGAGGTAGAAATGTTCGAAATAACAAATGCCATTTAATGTATAATATTATTTAGAGCAGTCATTCACAAAATTGTATTTTGCTGACAGAAATTTTAAGCTGTACTTGTACCTATGATAACCGAAAAATATACTTAAATGTTGCAGGAAACAATTTTTGTCTCTTTGTTGACTTAAAAAGTTTGGTAATAGAAATTCTTAAAAAACTATAAATTTCAGGTGAGAAAGAAAAGTGTTGAAAATATAGAATGGTCGAAATAAAGGATTTTCAAGATAGCGAACAGTTTTCTATACAAAATTAGTAGCAGAACGAGGATAAGTGAAAATTTGTTCAACCGTATCGAGGATATAATATACTAAATGTAATACCTTCTTTATTTTCATACCTATCGTTCATGACTTCCACAATCTATGCATTCCTCCAAGTGCGTATTTGACCACTATTTGTTCACATGTTCCATGCTGCTGTCTTTACCACGATTATTCCATCAGGGTTGTTTTGGTGTGGAACTAATAAATGTGTTCACTATTATACTTGTACTTGGGAGAATGAGTTACAATTAGTACTGTATCATTTTCTGGAATTGTTTAAATAATATATTTGACAAAATCAATGAAAAGGAAATGCAGTTCAATTTATACATATTAAAAATAAAATCATGTTATAAAATGTTTCACGGAGTGACGGAGATAAACTACTGTTTCTTCGGTGGAATATGTTACTTTGTAGGTTTACAACTTCAAACACATACGATTCACCATTGTCTTATTTAAAAAGGTGGCGTGCAACATTCTACGTACTTATACGGTTCAACTTTGTTGAATGCACAGTTGTATGCAACAAATTTGAATTGTGATGGAAGGCTAAGCAATAGTCAAGTATAAAAGAAAGCTTTTCTTAACGTTAAATTACGGTTAAAGGCTTTATACTTAAAATTGTAAAAACACCAATTTCAGACAAAAAAAAAAGGTTTTAAATTACAAAATTAAATTTGAGAAAAATTAAGAACTCAATAGTCCAACCAATTGCATTTTTCTTTCGTTAAAAAGCCTCGTTTAAAAATATTCATTCGTTTCGATTTCGAATATTCGTTTCAGCCCTATTTTCTATAATAATTTTAAAAAAGACCACTAGCTGTAATTTAATGATAAGGATTTTCGAAAGAAATGATAATACTTGTATTCATACTATGCAGTATTGTAACATACGTGATACGTGTACGTGTACTTAATTATATCTTTTTAAAAAATTAGAAAAAATATTCAACAAGCAAAGAAACAATGAAGACAGCACTGTTTTTGATCGTAGCCGTTGCTCTGGGTAAGTTTCTGATATAAATAAAGTACAAATTTAGAGCTTTGTTTAATGAAATTTATCTTTTTATTCTCCTTTAGTATTCGCAATGAATGTGGAAGCGAAATGTAAGTTAATAAACCATTTGTGTTGAAAAGTTCAACCAACAAAATTCATTTAATCATAGCACCTACGATATAAAATGCCCTTCACTGACTGTACCGGTGCCAGGGCACCAAATCGAGCTGGGAACCAGTTGTTATGAAAATAAATTTTACATGAAATGTTGTTATATTCTAGAGTTGCTAAGGAAATTCATCTCAGTTTTTGAGGTTATATCTTAGAACCATTATATTAGAGGGCAGTCTTTTTCCTTTTAAGTGATAATACAATTTGTACCTCTAAATAAAGTGGTTTTCGAGCGATTGGACAATCTATTATATTTGTCACAATTGGTAAATTGTCCAATAACTTTAAAACCATTGAATTTTGAAGTACAAACTGTATTAACAGTTAATAGGAACTTAGAAAGTGGATGATTCCTATTACAGAGGATCAAATTTAAATATCTAGCTGTTATAATTTCAAGATATAACCTCATTTATGAAAATCAACGCTGGAATGTAACAATATTCCTTTGTAAATTTCCAAATCTTTCGCATGATTCTCAACTCGATTTGATAAGAAAATCATACGTCCATAATGCTTAAGAGTGTGAGCAAAACAGATCAGAAAATTGTCAGAATTCGTTCTAAATATAGCTATTGCATAATAATACGATGATTTATCCTAATTTTGCCAACGAATTTGGGTACTTTGATATCATATTTAAATACTATGTTGTTAATATATTTATAAGACACATCACACATATTTTCGACATTACTTTAATACTTTGATTATCGCTATCGACTTCATCTTGTCCTGGTTAAAACTAGTAAAATGATCTTGCATATAGAAAGCTATTATTTAATATATTTTGCAATTCGTAGACACCGCCAGTGAAGAATTCTCTCCCAGTCTAAAATGTATGTTATTCTAACCATAATGCTAACCATAATGCTAAAATTATGTAACGAATTGATTTGGGGAATTACCATTCAGAATGCTAATTTTTGGCAGACCCAAATATTTTTTGAACTATTTAAGCATTTCGAATCACAGACGGAATATCAAATCATTATGGAATTGTGATGTCATCGCACTTTTTTAATTAGAAATTCTAGTTTTTTTCGAGTAGAACTCTGCCATTATATATGACAAAAGGCTGAAATTTAAGTAACGGGCATATACTAACATATCTAACATGATGATAACCTACCTAAAATGATGAGTCATCATTTAATGATTATTTCATTTTGCGTGTCAAAAATATTTACTGAACCAGTGTTATAAGCATTCAAATTTGCATACGAGTGTAATTATGTAGATAAATAAATGTATAATTCATAATCGAGAATTTTACTCTTCCAGAGACCTTCGAGAATGATATGGGAAAGCTCTTCAACCAATTCAAAACTCAGGGAGAGGAAATGAGCTTCGAAGGTAAGTTATAGTGGATAGATTTATTCTACTACGTCAATGAGTAAGAACGTGATGTGTTTTGCAGCTTTTTCATATTCTGAAAATCCCATAGTGTTTAGTCTGTAGACTATGCTTTAGCACATACTTTAATGGTCACTTCTTCGAGTGTACCCCAATATCCCAGCATTATGGAAAAAGTTAATATTTTCACATACGCGATTAGCTTCATTTATGTACGTATTTACTTTTCTAGATCTCAGAGCCATGGATAAAGCGATGGAACAATTGTGGTTTCATTGGGTGAAAAAAGCTGTCGCTGTTGCTCACCATATGCTCAATCATTAAGAATCCAAGTCAGATTCCTACTAACATTGCTCAATATATTATTATTAACAAGTAGATGTTAACATTAGGCCTTAGAGTATTTATATTTATTATTTGATGTTAACATTAGGCTAGGCCTCTACTAATTTAGACTATTATTGCTAGATATTGTAGGCTATCAGTAATTCAATAATTTCGAACAAATTATTAAATAAAATATAGAAGTAAACTTAGAAGCAATGGTAGGATTGGGCCAAGAAAGCTTGTAAAAAATAAACTTTAATTGATTATAGCGTATAGCGACTGTGTACACCGTATATCCTCGAATAGTAGCTGTGTTGGGGCCAATTATGACTATCCGAGAAGTTTAATCAAAGAAGTGAACAATAATATTAGAATTGAGCATTGAGTAAACTAGGTAGAATTACTATAATACTACTCAATATGTAGACAAGAGTAGGCTAGTCTCCTTGGGTGGTCTTCTGTTATAGCGAGTACTAACTAATCTCAAATGTATTAAACTATTACAGCTTGCCCTCGAACAATTGTCCTCCCCTAAGAGGTGTAAAATTTTTTAAAAAATTTCACCTTAGAAGTTTAGTTGTAAAGTCTTTCCTCCTACCACTTATACATTCATCCATGCGGACATATTCATTGAAAAGTATCATATCTAAAATATTAATATTTATCAGGTAGTAAATGGGGCTAAAAATTAATAATTGTCCCGGCAACAATTCGAGAATATACAGTATTTTCACACTTTGAACCGCCTTGGATACGCTTCTGCGTACAAGGAGTACTATATTCAGAGTCCTTTTATAATCCAGAGGTTCTAGTTAATCTGTTTCAGTGGAATATCGTGTATTTCTGTACACTGCATTCTTCACATTAATATATACAGTGTAGACCATACTTTCTGCAACTACAGCTGTTCTTGTTGCACCTTTCCTTCAGTTGCAAGAGGCATGCATGCCAACTGTCCCGTCTTTGGCGGGACGCCCCGATTTTTCACTCTTCTATTCAGCTAATTTTCACGAGAGTCCCGCTTTTACATGAAATTTCCCCATTATGTCCCGCTTTTTTTGATTCTATGTATAATACTTTCCTATTGTGTCCTGCCATGTCCTGCGAAATTCAACGCTGCGTCCCGCTTTTATCATTGCTCAAGTTGGCATGTGTGAAGAGGTCATCTTGAAAAATCTCTTATAACTAATTTTGGAATCAGAACTTGCACCAAGTTTTCACATATTTAGTTCACGAGTTCTTCTGCTGAATGGTGGTGAAATATACTAGAGACTGTGTTTTATGATAATCTTATTACGCAACTAACTATATTTTGAACAAATTTAGGCTATTTTAAAAAATTCAAAGATAAGATCATCTATCGGATTAATACATTAATTTGCTATATCCATCATTTATATTGATTGAAGAAACTGCGATGAGCTTTAAGTTTATTTCGGGATCACAGAGCACTTTGTGAGTGGCTTGGATTAATTGGAAATTTAGACGAAATTGGCACCGCATCACGAAATTATGTACTCACATTCGCCTTAGCCAACACGAAGTATTCACCTAGTGCGCAACGAAAGTGAGCGAAAGTACACACAGTTTTAATTAAGAAAATGTCAAATTGATTTACAACTTCAAGTGTTTAAATTTTAATTATACACAAGCGCGCTTCGCTTGCTTGCGCTGCGCGGCTTGCATAGAGTAACTCAATTTAGCCTATTTTGGGAATTTGTTTACTTTATATACATATTGTAAGCAAAGGTAAACAAATAATTTATCACATAGATTAGAAATTTCGATTTTCAGAATGTACACCCCTGAAAACCTTTTTTAAAATTCGGCATATAATAATTATATAATAATTATATAATAATTATATAATAATTATATAATAATTATATAATAATTATATAATAATTATATAATAATTATATAGTTATTATATAATTATTATATAATTATTATATGCCGAATTTTAAAAAATATGCTAGAGACTAGCTTCCAACGGCTGACATGGGGGCTTTTAGGGGTGTAGATTTCGAATATTTTATTTTCAGATCGATATGATAAATTATTTGTTTACATTAGATACATAAAGTAAACAAATTGAAAAAATAGGTTAGAGACTGGCTTCCAATGGTTGACATAGGGTTTTCAGGGGTGTACATTCTGAAAATCGAAATTTCTAATCTATGTGATAAATTATTTGTTTACCTTTGCTTACAATATGTATATAAAGTAAACAAATTCCCAAAATAGGCTAAATTGAGTTACTCTATGCAAGCCGCGCAGCGCAAGCAAGCGAAGCGCGCTTGTGTATAATTAAAATTTAAACATTTGAAGTTGTAAATCAATTTGACATTTTCTTAATTAAAACTGTGTGTACTTTCGCTCACTTTCGTTGCGCACTAGGTGAATACTTCGTGTTGGCTAAGGCGAATGTGAGTACATAATTTCGTGATGCGGTGCCAATTTCGTCTAAATTTCCAATTAATCCAAGCCACTCACAAAGTGCTCTGTGATCCCGAAATAAACTTAAAGCTCATCGCAGTTTCTTCAATCAATATAAATGATGGATATAGCAAATTAATGTATTAATCCGATAGATGATCTTATCTTTGAATTTTTTAAAATAACCTAAATTTGTTCAAAATGTGGTTAGTTGCGTAATAAGATGATCATAAAACACATTTTAGCAACAGTTTGATATGTTGTTTATATAATATGCTGGTAATGCATCTCTATCGTGGGATAGGAAACAATTTTTGTTTTATGTTGTGAAATCTCCCAACTATACTATTTTATCCATGGTCCAAAAATTATAGAGTACACCGTTGCCTTAGTTTAGTATATAGAATTATGTGGGATATTAGCTTGCTTCCACCAATCTTTAAAAGTATATATATCTCAAAGAAGCTTTTTAGAGACAGGACTAAATTTACTACCTTTCATTACAACTGCAGGATATCATGTCTTGAAATGCTCTCAAAACTAACTTTGGAATCAGAGCTCGCACACCAAGTTTTCATTTTAATCTAGAGCAGTAGTGTTTACCACTCAGTCGTTATTATTTACTACTTACTTGGAGTAATCTCAAAAGAATTGAAAAGTATAGTCTACGCCCTGGGTTAAACTCCATTTAGTGAGTTAAACCGAGTATCGTGATCGTGCATTAGGAAATAACAAAGGCTCCCCCAGACACCAAATAATGATGTTTCATTCATACAAAATCATATATGAACTACTATACTATCAATATTCATCATAATGTTCAATGTATTCGACAGAATTATTATTAATCAGAGTTCCGATGAATCAACGTTGGGTTATGGTCTGTCTCAAACAGATTTTATACAAGAAAATGGGAAGAACCTGGTTAAAAGGAAGAACCTGGTGATTATAAAATAGGAGAATATTGGATATATTAAAACGCTAGGATTTTTTGTTTGTTTGTTTGTCCGAATTGATTGAAGAATTGGCAAGTCGTAGAGATATGAAAATTGGCATGTAGGTGTCAAATGATATGACTACGATTAAGTTCTAAGATCTAAGCGAAATTTTCACACCTCTTCAAAAAAAGTGGAAAAATTTTCTATACTAAATAAAGGACTACACTATCACAATAGTAATCATTGTACGACGCTACAATAGATCGTCATTGTTATTAATACTTCAAAGCTACAACTTATGTTTAATATTTTAAATGTATTATAGTTTATAGCAATTAAAAAAATTATGTGCATATTTTCACACCTAGATATACATATTTTCACACCATTTGATGAATTTTGAAAATAGTGCTAAAGACTAGCTTCTAACGGTTGATATGGGATTTTCAGGGGTGTAAATTTAGAATATCATATTTACGAGTAGATTTGAAAATTGACTCCAGGCGCCCGCAGGGTGACTCTGCGGACATGCAGAGTCCGCAAGCCGCGCAGCGCAAGCAAACGAAGCGCGCTTGTATTGGATAAAAAACAATGAACTAAAATACTGAATAACAAAACTCAAAACATCGGCGTAACTAGAAGCTCCAAAGGGAGGAGGCAGATGCCTCAACGAGGGAGTCACTACTTTGGACAGGAGAAGACTGCCAGAAATAGCGAGGTTACAAGGTGTCAGATCAAAATTGACATACTAACCTTGTGAGCACAAACTCATTTTACAACTTGGAATCAAATTTCATTCATCTAATACCTAAAATACGCGAGCGAGAACTGAGTATTTAAAAAGTTGGTTATTATAGAAAGAATAGTAAGCAAACTAAAAGAAGAACATCCCACTTTCTGAAAATATTTCAGATTTGAATCTCCCAATCTAAGTTGCCTTTAAGAGGCCATGACTATTTGATGGTAGTTAATGATTAGATTCATACACGTGTATGCAAGGAATTATCAAGGAGCGCGAGACGCTCCTTTAGGCGTATGATTTTAAGTCCGAAAGTGTTTAGGAGCGTGAAAATTGAGAATATTACCCAATTACCCGATATTATAATGTTATTTATCGATTTAGGCGGGGCATGCCTAATTTACGGGACGGGATAGTCCCTATACAGTAGAATGTCAGTTATCCGAAAGTGATGGGGCCAAAGAGGGTTCGGATAACTGTAACACTGTTTTAAAAGTAAAGAAACGAACCAAGAATGTGATGTTTTAAATATTTCTTTGGCATTTTTAATTTATTCGGTTCGATTTACAACATGTTATGATGCATCCTGTCGGAAGTGGTTAGAAATTTGGTGTTTTTAATGCTTTCAAATCTTTTAGCTAAAGTAGGATAATTTCCAAATTTTTAAAAAGTACTAGTTTGCTTAATCGAGGAGTTCGGATAACTGAAGTTCTACTTATATCAAAAGAATATTCGCTTGGTTACATCGCAATGTAAAAAGGCTATTATTTATTCGTCAAATGCATTTGACCAAATTGAAGAAGAAGCGCCTGAATAAATTCATATAATCAAATAATTTTTTTATTCTAAATTTTGCTTGCACATTGTCTGTGTGGTATGACTAGTTCATTTACTTCACATGTTTTCTTTTGTCCAAAAAGTGATCTATATATTTCTTTTATTTAATTAAATAAAAACGTTATAATCATATTGATGACGTTTTCCAAGAGATGCAGAATAACCAAACGAAGCTATTCTGTAATAAAATATACTTCAAATACCGTATTTATCTGAATAAGCGCGTCGTGCACCTTATTTGGTGTACCTTAAACCCTCGCCGCTTGTTTTTTTCACGCTCAAAAACCTCCGAAGCTCAAAAATTTAAAGCGCTGTATTGGTTGAAAAACAGTCGCATTTGGAAGAGATAAACGATTTCCAATCTCATTGCTAATCACTAAGTGTATTCATAAAAACAACTAGCCATCACAATTAGTTTATCTGCCTTAAAATGTTCGCATCGCATCTAAACCCCCGGCACTTATTCAGAGGAAAGACGGTACACGGTATAAAGTCCTTGCCAAAACTGAATTAGCGATCAATTTCTAACTGTTGAATTTTAAAAAATCGTCACTTCAATTGAGTTATTCTGACTTCCTGGAAACGATGAATAATTGGTGTACACTTCTCGCTTTTGTGGTGAAAAATTAAAATATCACCGACGATAAACTACAGTGCTTCTCTCAGAACTCCGAGGTGTAAAAAACGTACATAAAAAAAGTGATCACTAAGCATCACGGTAAAACAATCGCATGAATTGCTCTACAAAATCAAATTCGATTGTATGTAGAAATGATTGTGCTGCTTCGGTTGTAGTGAGAATGTCATTGGATATATTTTACTCACAAGGTCTTCCTACTGAATGCTTTTCAATAAATTGTATTCAATTTGAATTGTGAACTCTAATGCACAGATTTGGTCATTGATTTAATGAATAAGTCCAGTTTGCTGTTCCGTCATTTTCGACACACGACAAAATCAACATCAAATTGGATTCCAACGAAATTAAGTATAAAAGACAGCATGTCATACATATAACTTAACATAAGAAAGTAAATAAGTAATTAATCTAAGTCTAAATGATAGAATTTATCAGGACAATTGTACTCCATACTAACCACATTTATTCAAACAATTTTAGAATAACTTCTCAGTAATTCTTGAAGAACAATGAAGACGTTGTTGCTAATGATCGTAGCTATTTCTCTTGGTAAGTTTCTTTAAGATTTGTGGTGTTGTTTGAAATTATTAGTGTGCTTCCTATTTTAATTGTATAGAATAGACAATAAAAGGTCACTCATCTGACTATAATTTGAAATGTATACAAATCAATCGGGCTTGTTGTTTTATTTTAATTTAATATGTACGATGCTTCGCCGTTCCTATTGAAAATCAAAGTTAAGTATATTCCAATACTAAGTAAGTAAGAGATCATTAGAGTGGATTGACAAGATATTCAGTGTATGGGGGAAAATTCCCTCTACAGTTGGGATGGGAGTTTTACATTCTCAGGATAATAGGATAATGGCGCGATATTTAACATTGTGTCTCATCTAAAAATGTGGAAGTATACTCCCATTCCATGAGTGACCTTTTTTGTAGTTTATAACTTTCTAACTAATTTATAACTATATACTATATACATATGAAACGATTAAATTCTGTAAAAATTTATTTATCTTTATCTGTAGCATTCGCAATCAGTGTTGATGCAAAAAGTAAGTTATACACATATAATTAACTTAAGCGATCATCGGTGGGGTGAGTTTTCATAAACTCATATAATATCGAGGATCTCCTGGCTTCTAGTACAATGTACAATTAGTACTTGTATTTTATGTGTAAATTCATCATTCATTGGAGGAACTGATGAACGGTGTAAAAGGAGTCCTACGTATATACAAATTACAAACGTTAACATATTGTATAACAACTTTTATAATATTTATCTTCTAGGTCCAGGTGTTGATGTGATCCCACAAAGTGAGCTCGATCTAGAAAGTATGTGATTATGAATCAACTGTTTAATTTAACATAATTAATCTATAAAAGTTGTAAATGCACTGATATATCGGAATGTTTACGCGATTTGGCATCGTAACATTTAAGATTTACATTATCTAGATATGGAAGAATATCAGAAAGCACTCCAAGAGCTAACTAATCTATATTTCAATCACTGGCTCCGTAGTTTCCACATATATAGGTATAATACCACAAGAAGATTGTTTGCTGAAGCAGAAACAATGAATTTCGAAGGTTTGATGTAATTTAAACATTCATCTTGCATTAATGAGCAGAAATTTGCATATACACACATACACAAACATTTATCGAGTTTTAATAGTAAGGATTATCTCAGTTTTACACTTAAGAATTTATAATCTCAATATATCACATAATTCAAGGATGCAGAGTATCCTGAAGGAGAAGCAATCAATTTCAAAGGTGTGAAACATAAAATACGATTACTACTATTAATGAGCAGGATTTCTGTTTGTTTTTTCATTTTAACTAAAATTAATGTAAATTACTATGACTCAACTACCTCTGTAGTCGGAGATTTTTGTTAGAAATGAAAGTATGCTTGTAAAGTAGAAGCTTGATATACTCTGCTCTTAACAACTCTTATTAGAAATAATTTTTTGAAAAAGATAAATGATATTTAAAGGTTAACCCTGAAATGAAAAGTGAATCAAGCATACTTTTGATCATTAATGTTCAGTACGGATGACTCCTCAAAGATTTGAATGTATTGTTTGTTTAGCTATGTCTAAGTAGCTCTATTTAAGTACGGATAGTTGAATACGTAACAGTTTGATAAAGAAAACTGAACTATGTTCACTATCTTTTTTTATTTAAAACGGTCGCTAAAACATATGAAAATGTGACCAATTTTAAAATACTCTTTCTATAGATTCCCCAGCCTTGTCTCAAGATTTTGAGAGTTTACTCCAAGGACTTTTCAGTGCTCCCAACAATTAGGAATCTGAAATAATCAGAGTTCGGATTAACACTGCTCAATATCTATTCTAACCAGATGTTAACACTAGGCCTAGAGTATTATTAGTTAATATTTAGTATAGCATTAGGCACTAGAATTATTAGTTACTACTTTGCAGTTGATTAGGCCCTACTAAATTATGCTATAGGCTTACTAATTCAGTGATTTCGAATAAATCAGTATCTATCAATTAAAAATTTAGTCTATTAGTTTCAAAATACTTGTAGAATAAATTATTATGTTGAGGACGGGGCTAAGAGCTTAGGATTCAGTAACTAGGTTATACTGTTCGTGTATTTTAATAAATCTATATACATAGGGCATTCCAAAAGTTCTCGTCCCAAATCTGTATCTCAAATGAGAGCGAAAATAGGATATTTTCGATTTGTCCATTGTATTCCTTAAGGGATCAGCTTCCAATTTGTATATTGGTTTATTTTAAGAGGACAATTATTGTGGTTCCTATATTAGATTTTTGTGCATCGGTTTAGGGCACTGCCTTTGAACGTGATTTTTTGGGTTCCCTTTGATATATTTCAGTTCTGAGCAGATTTAGATTAAAACTGATCCTACCATCCAATTCTACGCATCAACTAACATATAGATTGAATTCTCTGAAGTATTATAGTTTGAGGCTGAGGGAATAATTGTGTTTTGAAGAGGTTTACTACCATTTTTGTCCCACTTTTTGAGTGGCGAAAATTGACAAAAAATCCACTAAAAGTGGCATGATATTTTTTCAACACGAGCAATACTATTGAACACCTCCCGATTACTTTTTCACATTGGTTCTTAATTATTTCACCTTTTAATGACCTTATTCTACGATTTTCACAACTTTTATTCTCCAAATTTAGTTTTAAGCCATTTTCAATGGGAAGATTCCAACTTTTCGACACTACCCTAAACCGATGCATAAAAATCTAATATAGGAACCACAATAATTGTCCTTTTAAAATAAACCAATGTATAATTTGGAAGCTGATCTCCTAAGGAATACAATGGACAAATTGAAAATATCCTATTTTCACTCTCATTTGAAATACAGATTTGGGACGAGAACTTTTGGAATGCCCTATGTAGATTATTTGTGTATAGGAGTATTGCATCTTTAGAGTGAATTTAACCAGGTAATACGTATTGCTCTGCAATTTTGATGTTAACAATAGACGCATGCAGATAGCAACAATACTTATAGCAAATTACCACCCAGAATTGCTATGGTTGCAACCGAATAGTTCAATATTCGGTTAGACCAAATTTCAAATTTTTAAAGAGTACTAGTTTGCTTAATCGAGGAGTTCGGATAACTGAAGTTCTACTTATATCAAAAGGATAGTTCGCTTGGTTACATCGCAATGTAAAAAGGCTATTATTTATTCGTCAAATGCATTTGACCAAATTGAAGAAAAACCGCCTGAATAAATTAAAACAATCAAATGATTTTTTCTTCAGAATTTTGCATGCACATTGTCTGTGGTATGACTAGTTCATTTTACTTCACATGTTTTCTTTTGTCTGATAGTGATCTATACATTTATTTGATTTGATTGAATCAAATCGTTATAATCATATTGATGACGTTTTCTAAGAGATGCAGACTAACCAAGCGAAGCTATTCTGTAATAAAATATACTTAAAATACCGTCTTTAAAAGAATAAACACCCCGGCGCTTATTTTTTGCTCAAAAATCCCCGGAGCTCAAAAATTTAAAGCGCAGCATCGTTTGAAAAACAGTCGCATTTGGAAGAGATAAACGATTTCCAATCTCATTGCTATCACTAAGTGTATTCATAAAAACTATTATATATATATATATATGAAACAATTAAATTCTGTAAAAAATTATTTATTTTTATCTGTAGCATTCGCAATCAGTGTTAGGGCAAAAAGTATGTGATGCACATAAACTTTAGCGATATTCGGTGAGGTCTCTCGAGATTTTTATGAACTCATATAGTATTAGGAGTCTCCTGGCTTCTAGTACAATGTACAGTTAGTATTTTATGTGCAAATTCATCTATGAATTTACATGTGATAGCATAGTTATTGTGATCATTCAAAACAACTGAACCAGGTTAATCAAATCAAATTCAACTGCGTGAAGAAATGATACCAACGAAATGAAGTATAAAAGGTATTATTTTTTGACATTAGATATGTCTAAAAAAGAATGAGCAAGAGCCATAAATTATTTAGTAAATATATAGTAATTAATCCAAATCTATATAATAAAATTAAATAAATTAACCATATTTATTCACAATTTTAGAAAAATTTTAGAATAACTTTTCAGTAAATCTTGAGGAACAATGAAGACGCTGTTTCTAGTAATCGTAGGTATTGCTCTTGGTAAGTTTTTGAAACAAGTAATACTTTAATTTTATCATTTATTATTACAGTAAAACCTCTAAAAAGTGAACACCGTTTGGACCAGAAAAAAATGTTCACTTTTGAGGTGTTCACTTTTCGTGATTTATCGTAAGTTAGTCTGTATAGTATGAAATTATGAATGACCAGATTTGTCTAAAGATATAATGTATAGGAGCAATTTGTTATGCTTTCAATGTTTAGATAAATGTGTGAAGTCCTGAACAGAAAGAGGGCTTCTTATTTATGATGAATTCCTATCCAGAATTTACATTTAAATATTAACTCTAGCCTATTATCTAATGAAGCCACCGAATATGTTCACTTTTTAGAGGTGATATCCAATGCAATTTGGTCAATTGGGACCAGATTAGGTTCACATTTCACTTTTCAGAGGTGTTCACAAGTGGGAGGTTAATTAAATGTAACAGAATGGGGAAAATTTGGGACTGAGAAAAAGTGTTCATATTTTGAAGGTGTTCACTTGTTAGAGGTGTTCACTTTGGGAGGTTTTACTGTATAATGATTACACAGGTGACTCCGCTTAATTGGCACGCCTTAGTCCCGGATATTTTGCCCCGATTAAGCGGAGGTCCCAATTAACCGATGAAATTTAGCATTAGCTTTTATGTATGGGAACCATTCCGTTCCTGGAGATTCGTCCCAACTAAGTGGTTGTCCCGATTAGCAGAGTTGACTGTATTACATAGTATATTCAAAATGGTTAACTTTATATTTCTCCTTTAGCTTTCGCATTGAGTGTTGAGGCAAAAAGTAAGTTCTTTGATAAAAAATTCCAGAAATAATCGAAGAATTCAAAGTTTTCTTGATGGACCTATACGCATTTAATTTTTTGGGAGAATTATTTTTTGGTATAAATTCAGGTATTTTAAGAGAAACCAAAAACGCTGTGAAAAAAATCATATTTACGAATTATTAACGTGTACATTAGATTAATTATTGAATTAACAAATCGCATTAATAATTTTAGGTAGCCCGAGTGAAGATCTGATCCCACAAAATGAGCCAGAACTAGGAGGTATGTAATGATAACTCTATTGTTCATTTTCTATATATGCTATAAGTATGTATAAAAGATACACGGCCAAATTTAAAATTATTCAATTTCGATTTTACATTGTTTGATTAAATATACAAGCGCGCTTGGTTTTCTTGCGGCGCGATGCTGGTGAATAATTATGTTTACTTCAGGGGCCAATGACGTCATAATTTCAAGATGAGGTCACAGTTTCATCTGAGGCATCGAAAATACTCGAGTCACTCACAAAATATTCCGTTGTTCCAAAATAAACCTGTTCATGGCAGTTTCTTCGATTAGTTCGGAACAATGATTAGGAGAGACAAAGAATTTTGCAAATGAATAAAACAATATATATTAATCGTATTAATAGAATTCTCATTTTTACACTTAAAATTTTATATTCTCCAGATATTGCAGAATTCAAGGATGCAGACACGAAACTCTGGTTTTGTCATCTGTTTCATCATATCCATCATTTTTTCCATCATCTATTCCATCATATATGCCATCATTATCATCATTATTACCATCATTATTATCATCATTATTATCATCATATTTGCCATCATATATGCCATCACTTCTATCCTGAAGGAGAAGCAGTCAATTTCAAAGGTGTGAAACAATAAATACGTTTACTACTATTAATGAGCAGGATTTCTGTTTGTTTTTTCATTTTAGCTAAAATTAATGTAAATTACTGTGACTCAACTACCTTTGTAGTTTGAGATTTTTGTTAGAAATGAAAGTATGCTTGTAAAGTAGAAGCTTGATATACTCTGCTCTTAACAACTCTTATTAGAAATAATTTTAGCAAAAAGATAAATAATATTTAAAGGTTAAAACCCTGAAATGAAAAGTGAATCAAGCATACTTTTGATTATGAATGCTCAGTATGGATGGACTCATCAACGATTTGAATGTATTGTTTGTTTAGATATGTCTAAGTAGCTCTATTTAAGTACGGATACTTGTATATGTAACAGTTTAAATCCAAATCAATTGAATGTTCGTTGTTAATCAAAATTTGGATGAAGAAAAACTGAACCATGTTAATTTATCTTCTTTTTTAAAAAACGGACATATGAAAATGTGACCAAATTGAACACACTCTTTCTATAGATTCTCCATCCTTGTCTCAAGATCTTGAAAGTTTACTTGATGGACTTTTCAGTGCTCCCAATGGGGCCAACAATTAGGAATCTGAAACAATCAGATTTCCTACTAACACTGCTCAATATCTATTCTAACCAGATGTTAACACTAGGCCTAGAGTATTATTAGTTAATATTTAGTATAGCATTAGGCACTAGAATTATTAGTTACTACTTTGATCGATTAGGCCTCTACTAATTTATGTTATACGTAGTACGTTTGCTTACTAATTCATTGATTTTGAATAAATCAATATCTATCTATTAATAAAAAATTTAGTCTATTAGTTTCAAAATAAAATAAATATTATGTTGAGAATGGGGCTAAGAGTTTTGGACAGCGGTTCCTAACCGGGGATGCGGACGCAAGGAGCCTTTCAAGGGAGAGTGACAAAGAATTGTTGATTTATGTATCACATAGGAATTTAAATACCACAAAAAAGTTCGATTTTTCACAAAGAAATTGTGAAAAAAAGTCTCGTTTCGGCGAAGAACTTGTAAAATTTTTTATTTTGCTAAGCTATCCACACAAAAAACCTTAATTGTGTCAACCACTTGGAAGGGGTTCTTTTCCAATAATGTCTAACTGCCAATTCTTTGTAGCAACAGGTGTTCCAGGTGATAGAACTTTCAAACACTATACCGAACCAATCTTATAAAAACTAAAAATATTCTGCTTCGATTGGTGCCAAGAGAATCAAGATATGTATCTTCAAAAATACGTACACTGTTATGCTGCCTCAAAGGATTA